>JAJJWW010001021.1:16458-83446 GCA_023531295.1 Papaver armeniacum
ATTATGTCATTATGCAAATATTGATGGAAGATAGGATGAACATTTGTTTACAAAGATTAAGTCTATTATATGTCATTGTGCAAAGAGTGATAAAAAATAGAATGATTTTTTTATTATTCAAAGTATTGGTCTTTCCCCGATCCACATCTTTGTGGATGTACTTTATGGACTCCGTAAGTTCTCTTATGTTGAGCATGGCCAATTGAATTGATCATTTTCCTTATGGTTAATTCAATTGAGATTTTTGGATACAAATTCATGTTTCATGTGATTTGTTAAGGTCCAAAGAAATCCTTCTTTTCTTGTAAAAATAAGGTCATTCTTGTTGTTCTTTCGGGAATGACATTTTATTGGGGAAAGTTCTTAATTGAACTTGTGCTTAATTGCCAAATCTTTGTGGGGAGTGCGGCTGTGGAATATTGTAGGAGTGTTGATGGTGGATTTTTTATTTAAGGCTAAAATTGTAAAAGCCAAAATTATGCGCTAACATCTTGCAAAAGATAAAGCCATTAATAAGTGATGAATACTTCTTCACTTTACTAATTCACCTAGAATGGAGCATGTGGCAACAATCCCGATTCGTGAATTAAATACCCGAAATTCATCCAGGTTGGCGCATGTGGCAACAATCCCATATACCCGTGAATTTACAACATTATTAATTAATGCATAACCAGCCTTGTATTTCCTGTACTCACACGGTGCGGCATGACGACCGAGTGTTGTTCGATAGGTGTTGTAAAACACCTAATTTTATATCTATTGTTTATGCTTTCTTTGCGAGTTTCTTTTGAATTATGTATTTTATATTTGATTTTGAGTTTTATAGGTGTTTTCGAGTCATTAGGAGCAAAAGAAGGAGAAAACGTCCATTTGGAGCGTAAAGGGCAAAAATGTCAAGTCATAGGCGAGTGATACCTGGAAATAACTAATGTTATGCAGCAAACAAGGTGAAGAATGAACTGTCGGTTCCCATGGCCCGACACTTGAGCAAGAAAGCAAGTAAGCAGCCGGTTCTCTCCAAACCGACAAGCCACAAATTAATCGGCAGCCCTTATCCTATTTCAGGTGCCTCGGAGTCATCTTGGTTACTATCAAAACCCCGAAAGCAGGAGAAATCAATATTCAAGCATTTATGTCTCGGATTCACGAGAGGGTGAAGTGCGGCTGCGCTTTTCGAAAAGAAGAGAAAGAAGAGGTGATTTTGTGAAGAAATAAAGGTCTTTGGTTCAATGGGTTTGTTGTAAATGTGCTATCGATTACAAAGAATGGAGTATTCAATGGAAGATTTTGAATCAGATCGAAGAAATTTGGGTTTGATTTCAATCTGTGATGCTCGAGGAACAAGGTGGATTTGATACTGAAATCAAGGAACTGATGAAGAACAGATGGGAGATTTGAGATTTGATTAAGAAAAGTTAGGGTTTATGTGAATCAAAGATTGTGGTCGTGAGAAGGAGAACTGAATCCGAGATGGAATGGATCCAGGGTTTGAGTTGAGCAGTTGCTGATGCTGATTGCAGAGATGGGTTCATGTTGGTGATGCTGTTTGGTACTGGGAAGAACATGGAAGAGATGAAGTTGAGCATCAGTTGGAGTTGAAGCAATAGGCTGGTGCTATTGCAATGGAAGAAACAGAAAGGGTGTTGCTGCCATGGTCACAATGGCTGTTTTAGTATGGATTGTGGAGTGATGAATGTCATGTATGATTGGTGTTGGTGTTTGCTGCCCAGGGTTAGGAGATGCTGAGTTATTGTAGTTGCAGCTGGTGTTGAGAAGAACTAAGATGTGATCACGGTGTTGTGCTTAGCAATTGAATTGGCTAGGTTAGAAATCTTTGTTGTGGCGGAGTTGAGTTCCATGGGATTAATTGCGGCTGAGTAGAATGCAAGAGGAAGCACAAGCGGGTCTTTGGGTTTTGTGCTAAGAAAATATTGAATACGCAGAGCAGCAGAGATGGCTTATGCGGTGGTTGTATGAATTGCAGGAAGTATAGCTTGCTGCCAGTTAGTAATCGATAAGATGTGTTGGAATGCAAGTGAGTGAGGTTGGTTCTCGGAAATAGATGAGGAATGTATGGATGAAGTAGTTCTTGATGGTCTAGTTGGTTGGATTGTGTGTGTGTTGGAATGCATTTCGCAGGTGATGAGAAATTGAGCCGAGAGCAAGTGCAATGCGAGGAAAGACAAGCAATGGTGATTGATTGTGAAGTGATTGAAGTTAAAAATGGAGTTTGTTTGAGATGGAGTTGGCGTAACGGAAAGGGAGTATCTTGTACTTGAAGTGTGAACCGACAATGAATTGGTGCTCAGCTAGATGTATGTTAGGATGTTAACATTGCGGGTAATGGCTTGAGAGTATCACTGAGGTGGGATGTATGGACTATGAACTTTGCGAGAAGATTGTAGATGTGATGCGGGAGAATAGCCGATCGAGGAATGCAGTGGTGGTGCGTCGCTTTTGCAACCTAAAATGGATAGACAAGAATGACAAGGTTAGATTATACAGCCTGAGCTATGAATTAGATGCCGCAGGCGTGTGCGTAAACGCAGCGAGAATGGCGAGAGCGGTGAGCCTAGCCAGGATGCCGTACTTCGAGAGATTAGAGTGTGGATCTTAAAGTTTCATTGGATCGCGAAGCTGCATGTATTGGATGCAAGAGTTGTCCGTGGGATATATGAGTTTGGAGTCGCGCTTTTGGGCTAGTTTTCGCAAAGAGCTTGGAAATGATTCAAATGGTGATGTTGCAGCTTGATTATGGCTGGAATGAGAAGGACAATGGCAGTGTAAGCTGCAGATGAATGGATAGTATATGGAAGAAGGCAACAATGAGATTTTGGTGGAGTTTCTTGAGCTGAGAAGAACTGAGATGGTGGACTAGTTGATGCTACAATGGGTTAGCTGATATTGATGGTTGTGACTGTTGTCAGGAAGAGAGAAATGGTATTGTGTGCTGTTGCAGATGGGAAGATTTGGTACTGATGGTGATGCAGTCAAATGGGCAGAAAATTCCAGTGCTTGTTTCATGAGTCGAGATTAGATGAATGTTAGGATTGGAATGTGCAGGGAAGAGCCGAAATATGGCCTGGAAACAGCCGGGGAATCGGTCGTAACTCGGCCGGTTTCCGAGTTAGCCGAGTTGACTCGCCCGATCCAAAAGGAGCTTACTCGGATGGACCCGGACTGTTCTAACCGGGCTTCATTCATGGGCTAGTTTTGGCAACAATTGGCAGGGATTCTATGCACGAGAATTGGACTTCTTGTACACCTATAAAAGAGAAAAGTTATATATATTTTTCTTATCTTTTGCCTCTACTTTTGTTCTAGGGATTAGAAAAGATGGAAACCCTGATTTTTCTTCTTGTTATGAATTCCATGAACATGAGCTAGAGTTTTCTATTGGTTATGGATAAGTTGATTTCACATAACATGAATCCTTGTTTAATAAATTAGTTTTGTCTCAGTATTATTGTTTATGATTCACCATCAATATTGTTACATGATTTGAATGCTTGTTTAGTCGAGTCGCGAATCGATTGAGTTTGCTTTCATCTTTATTGCTAGATTAGGGTTATTATACACAAAAGTGATAATTCCTGATTGCAAGTAGCATAAATAAGATTATAGTTTGTAGTGATATATTCTTATGATCTTATGTGAACCATAACCTTTGTTAAATCGGATTAGTGCTTTTACATGTTCGATTGCTTTGATTGGCCTGATTTCATATAACTTAACGCATCTAGGGAATTAAACTTGATTAGTTCTTTTACACGTTAGGTTGTTCTCTTAGATAGGATTCATATTCGCATCTTTTAATGTGTTTGTGGATGACAAGAGGAGATTTGCGGGATATACTTGCGATCAAGGTATTCTAGGGCCTTTGATAAAATAGAGATTAAAATATCAATTCTAGTTATTAAGATAAGAATATGTTTGTAAATGAAAACGAAATCCTTAACCAATGCTTTCACATCTTTGAATTTATTTGTTTACTTTTCTTCATTTTATTTTATTTTATTTTAGTATATAAAAATCAGAAAACCCCCCCGGTGTTATTTATAGGGAACCGAAACAATTTGACAACATAAGTCCTCTCTGTGGGAACGATCCTTTCTTGCCCTTGCTTCATTATATATTTTGAGTAGTAAGAAAGTGTAATTATTTTTGACGCCTACGACAGCGATCATGTTCTCAGCAGAGCAACACGAACCTCCAAGCATTAATAATGAAGCATGTACGAAATACCCGTACAGGCTATAACTCTCGGTGTGTCATACTAGCCCGATTGAGCATACAACTCTCGGTGCGTTATACTAGCCCGATCGAGCACACATCTCTCGGTATGTTATACTAGCCCGATTGAGCATGTTTGAACCTCGGGACTGTCCATATCGGTCTCGAGGAAACGATCACGACCATCCAACTTCACCAACATGATTGGATGGCTTAGATTGAATCCATGACCCCAAGCCGGTATTGGAATATTCACTACTGACCCAACGCTGGGCCCCGCATGGTCGGCCTCCCCAAAGGGTGGCATAGCTTGCCAAACCGTCTAATCCAAAGCAATATGGACGAAAATCCCTAAATTAGGGTTTGCGGCATATTACATGTGTCGCAAAACAGTCTCAACCATCCATCATCGGCATAGATGGGGGGTGTAGATGTAGATTCAAAGGGCCCAGAGCATGTCAACACAAACAACGTGGGCCCACCTACATACATGACCGATCGGTCAGGACCAACTATAGTTGATCGTTCCAGTTCGTGCGCCCAAACAAGGCATGACGCACGGCCGGTGAAACCCTAATTAGGGTTTGAACAATCACGAGCGTCCATTTTATCTTGCACGAATGAAGGGTCCAGGATGAGACTAAGCAGGTACGGTGCATATCAACATGACCACCGTGGGCCATCTATCTCCACACCCGATCGGCCAAGGCATATCATGCCTGTTTGCCTCGATTCGCATGCCCGAACTAGGCATGGTCACACCTCCCGATTGCAAACTAATCTCGACCACTCAACTTTGCCGGACAAATTGAGTGGCTTAGATCACGTTACTATGGGATATTAAGGTATGGATGTGTACACCAGCTCGTCGTCTGTATACCAGACTAATCGGCCAAGACCGACCAAGCTTGGTGGTCATGAAATACGCGCTCGAAGTTGGCATGATGTGCGGCTTTTGCGGCACCAGATTTCTGTTGCAAATTGATCTCGACCACTCAACTTCGCCAGATAAATTGAGTGGCCCAGATCACACTTTCACGAGATAATGAGGTATGGGCGCCTACACTGTCATGTCGTCTACACATGCACGATCGGCCTCGCTAAAATTGTATCCCAAGCTTGGATTCGACCAAGTCAAGAGTGATGCCTGCGCACCTCTTCAAAACCCTAATTCCATCAACGGTCGCAGATGAGTGTCTCAAAGATCATCTCGTCCGTCCAACTTCACCGGATTGGTTATACAACCCTGGTCAGGAGTTAATTGGTCAGTGAGGCGTCATGGTGATCACCATCCGTCACTCTACCACACCATGATGCAATTGCTGCATAATACACACGATACTTCACAAGTATCGACTTCCTAAATAACTTAGTTATTTAATATAGCATTACATGCTACTTTACAGGTCCCACGATCCACACACTCGAGACATCAATCATGTCACAAGCGGGGATACATCTTTGGGGTATTGGTATGGCGGTTCTGACTGCCGGCGTGCAACGCGCCATCACAAGAACGTGTCGGGAAGTCATGGCCGGTTAGAGATGACAGGAGAAGTGGGCAAGACCGGTCGTGTAACACTAACACACAACTCCACTACTCCATCACTCCACTTCCCACGAGAGACGTGAATAAGGCTCAAATGACTTGTATAAATAGGTTCGCTTCCCTATTTCCAAGAACAAGGAACAAGTCAAGACAACAGAGGCAAGTGTTGATACCATCGTATTCAAACAGAATCGATAGCTTACATCCCGCAAGCCGGTTCAGCTTTACGATACAAGTCATACATAGCCAACACCTTCACAATCTCAACACCTTCTTCGCTTCCCTCCCTAAGATCAACCCCATCTCCTTCACTTTTGTGACCAAGAGACAAGTCTGGAACAGCCATTTCTTGGTTTAGGCCCGGATTTGCAATTGATTTCTTGAATCTACAAGCACTCCGTGTAGTGCATTTATTTAAGGTTTAGACTCATTTCTCATCACACGCCCCAAATTACCAAACGCGAGAAATAGTGTTCACCCATAAATAATTGGCGACCACAGTGGGAGGTTGATCTCTCGGTTGCAAAAAATTGAATTCTCAATTTTTCGGTTTCCATCTCGCGATGTATCCTTACTCGGGAACCACAGGTGGTTCAGATATCATGGGAAGTGTAGCTAGAATGCTTTGGAGGATGTCTTGGAAAATCAAGTCGGTATCTCTAGAAGACAGAGCGAAACATTCCGCATTTTGAATGATATAACAACACAATTACAAGAAGGGTCAGTAGGCATCTACTCGCACGAGTGCAAGAAACGCCGAATCCTTAGCCAGGGTCACACCTTTACCAGTGGAGATGCAGAAAGAGCGGGTAATCACAGGGGACTCAGGAGAGACGAACAACATGGTCCAGCCGACAACGAAGACTCGAAGCAACTCCACAGAGGAAAAGACTTGTCCGGGGTACCACAACGTCTGCCGGATAAAGAAAGGGAGCCTGCAGCTTACGGAGCCCTGCTAGAAGATTTATATCTCATGAATCTTGTCGAAGCCCGGAAAATCGTCCAATCCGCATCGACCTTTCAACTAAGTGAAGAAATGCTTGAGGAAGGAGATATCAATCAAGGAACACGTGAGTACGAGAGGATGGGAGCGTTCAATTCGATCACTCAGCAGTGATATTACGACACCTTCCACACCCCGTCACCCAGGAAAGCGATTCGCGGATATGATGCACTCACAAGTCTTCCAACTTCATCTCCGAAACGTGCTCCACATCGAAGCCATGTAGAGACACCACAACGCCCACGAACGCAGGAAAAGCTAGACTCGAAGTACCTACACTTTCCGTTCCCAATGGAAAAGATTTTGGAGTTGCTGGAGGCGTGGGTACGAAACATAGAGGTGGAGCTACCTCCTGTATGGCGTCCACCAACTGATCAAGAAGTAATGGACCCGAGGTATTGTCATTTCGACTGGTTCCTTCACCACCCTACCAGTGAATGCAACGCTTTGAAACGCATTGTTCAGAAGAAGCTTAATTCAGAGGGATAGCTTTCCTTCTCTGAGAGATTAATGCGAGACGATTTCCTTAAAGAGGCTACTTCGGTTTGATACAAGTGAGGATTAAAAAAAACAAGTAAGTTCTATTAAACAATTTCACAAGAAAGATAGTTTTAGAATTCACTGGGGACTTGGCATCCCGCACATAGAGAAAGAGGCTCAATGATCAAACGCCATGTTTGTTTCCCTTCATACTTTCCTTTTACGCGACATTTGCAATTTCATATGATATGTGCAATCATTCATGACCAAGATGCAAATTCCATTTAAAATAATCTCTTTCGAGAAAGTCATTCACAACTATCTCAAAATAAACCAATTCAATTACCTATTAATTCAAAACCCGAAGTCAAATTATGAAAGGAAATCCTCACTATCACTCAAAAAGAAAAG
This sequence comes from Papaver armeniacum, assembly GCA_023531295.1. Taxonomy (NCBI): domain Eukaryota; kingdom Viridiplantae; phylum Streptophyta; class Magnoliopsida; order Ranunculales; family Papaveraceae; genus Papaver; species Papaver armeniacum. Next base: position 24,138 of record JAJJWW010001021.1, read on the forward strand.
CATCTAAAAGAAAAGACAAGAAGGTGGCACGAATCCTTCAAGGAAAGTCCTTCAGCAGCAATCGTCCTTCTGGGCAAGAGAGACTTTCATCCTTTGAAGTACAGCCTGCTTCAGCTTCAACTCCTTAGACAACTTTTCAACCTCTTCTTCCTGGCGAGTAACATTGGTGCGGAAGGGACTTCATCTTGTAATTTCTGGAGATCCTGAATCTCGGAGAACCCTTTGAAGAACCAAGGAGCATTGGAGTCATACTGCACAACCACATCTCGATGGCACTTCCAGTCTTCAATCATCTCCTCAGAAACTGTTCGACCAGTCGTGACGCTCATCCCATGGATAGAAAATAAAGCTTCATGAACGCGGTTGACCAATGCAAGACGACTTTTGAGCTTCGTAGTGGTAGCAATGTGGCCGTGCTTCTCCCATATCATCGTGTATAACCCTTCGAACTGAGTTGGCACACTGAATCCTCCAACCAACACATGACCTGGATAAGGGACGGGTGAAGGGAGGATCGAACAAAGCCCTAGGATGCATTACCAATACTTCACCAATCACATGAGCCTTGTCAGTTGCAGGAGGCCTTTCGGAAGAAGTCACCATGACGGCTTTATTGATTGGAACATGCTTTAACGTTCTTCAAGGGGAGCCACCTCAACAATAGCGGATGTTGCCTCTCTTACATTCCTCCCGATGTCTACTTCACTCAGGTGCTAATTTCCATTATGGCCCCATCAACAAGATCACTTAGGAGGCACCTTGTCCAACCGAGCTTGCGTCATCTCTGTCATTGTCACCGGAAAATGAGCGGTTTCACCGGACTTCTCGGCATAAAGATCGGTGTTGTTGGACTTCTCGGCATTGAGGATCGGTGTCGCCGAGATTTCTCAACATGAAGGCCAACGTTACCGGACTTCTCGTTCGAATGCGCGTCAACCTTGTGAAAACATTCTCTTTCGTAATTCCACGATTTCAAGAAAGGATCACTCTTAGAAGAATTTACTGGAGAAATGAAGGAATCGACACAAAGAGATTTAAATACCCGCATATTAGAGGAATTGAGGAACACCGAATCACATGCACGCTTTTAGATCTCTCTCCTTTTGGGAAAGCCGAGAATAATGAAGATCAAGCCAATGCTCCGTATAATAACACTAGATTCGACAACCGTCGAAATTTGACCCATATTCGAAACCTATAATCCTGGTTGGAAAAACCATCCGAACCTCTCATGGTCTAAGGACCGAATCAAAGTCAGTTTAGTAATTCGAATGCTCCCCAGGTCTTGGCTATACTAAGAATCCTTCAGGACCAACTCAGTTTCAGAATCAGTCAGATAAGAAAATCCTAAGCTTAGAGGAGTCTCTCAACCTGTTGACTCAAAGAACTACAAAATTTCAGCTATCGGTAGAACAAAGTCTACAAGCTAGTAATGAGGATAGGACAAGAAAATAGTCGGGGCTATTTCCGAGTTAAAAACCCAGTTGGTCCGATAAATGAATTTTTGAGAGAAAAGGTAGGTTTCCTAGTCAAACACAAACAAACCCTAGAGGAGTTCATGAAGTAGGCGAAAAACCATCACATCGGTTGAATTCAGTTAGAACCCTTAGGAGTGGCGAGTAGTAGACAATCGGGTAACCATGCCCGATAGTGAGCATACTTGTAGTTCACCCTCGGGACCATCCATCGCTGAGGGGACCGATAAAATCTCCGATGATGCCAATTCGGTTCTGAGAGGCCCTATTTTATGCCTAGAGCCCCATTTCCCAGCTATTAGTACCAACAAAGAGTGAATCCAACTTTAATGACATAATGGAGGTTTTTAAGAAAGTTACCATAAACCTTCCGTTACTAGAAGCAATTAGGCAACTTCCGCTTATGCCAAATTCCTTAAGGATATGTGTACGCGAAGCGCAAGCTTAGTGTCCCTAAAAAGCGTTTTTAACTAGTCATGTAAGTTCGATCATTGAACAACACAACTCCTAAATATAAAGACCAGTGCCCCTACCATTGCTTGCACAATAGGAAAACATCGGGTAGATAAAGCTTTACTTGACTTAGGAGCTAGTGTGAACTTACTTTGCCGTACCATGTGTACTTACAAGCTAGGACTTGGTGAATTGAAACCTACCAAGATAACACTGCGATTAGTCGATAGGTCTGTTAAAGTTCCTCGTGGTGTGATAGAAGATGTTCTTATTGAGGTTGACAAGTTTATTTATCCTGTGGATTTCGTGGTCTTAGATACCCAACCCTGTCCCCGACCCGAGAACCAGATACCCGTGATTTTAGGTCGCCCATTTTTAGCTACGTATAATGCGATCATTAACTGTCGAAATGGTATTATGAATCTATCTTTTGGTAATATGACTATTGAGTTGAATATTTTTAATGTCAATAAGCTACATTCGAGCTAGATGACACATGCATTGAAAGAGGTGAACATGATAGGAACCTTAGTTCAGAGTCATTACCAAACACCTTATCGGAAGATCCATTAGAGAGTTGTCTAGACCATTTTAGCATGGATTTTAACGATGATAGCAACATTGAACAAGTAAATTCTCTGTTGGATTCTATTCCTATGTTAGATACCGATAAATGGAAAGCTAGGTTCGAACCATTACTAGCTACCGAATATACCTTAAGCCCTTGTTTGAAGAGCCTAGAGATCCTCCTAAGTTGGACCCTAATTATGCATTTTTAGGCCCATCTCGAGATTTTGCCTATAGCTTCCGATTTGGATAGTGATCATGAGAGTAGGCCAAGTGACCGTACTTCAAGACAATAAGGAAACTTTAGGGTTGCCCATAGAGGATATGAAACATATAAGTCCTACAGGTTTGTGTGCCTCGGATGCATTTAGAGGATGAACCACCCGATTATAAATTAGAGAAAGCAATTGACCTTTTTCGGGAACCTAATGGTCTAGAAATTAGGAATATTGTGACTAGTCTATCTAGAGACACCGAAAATTCTAAGTTCGGGGTAGTAATCGTCAAGTATCCCTATTTGAAGTCCCTAACTTGGGACTCGAGCCTAGTGTGTCTGAGGTATTACCTGAGTCTCTTCCGACTCCACAACCCGATCCTCTTGATACTATCCAGGGGGAAATCCAGCTATGTGAGACTCATTATTTGGGTAAATCCATTTATCAAGACACTCATATGAAGCCCAAGTGGGCACCACAGAAAAATCCAGGTTGTCTTGCAGAAACCTTGGATGAGGATGTGCTATGTCTGTTCATTTTTAGATTTGGTGCAGTTGTCTCATAATTGTGGCAGTTTAATTGATTTTGATGATCCACAGTTGTTTCGACTATTGATATACGATTTGAAAGGGTAATTATCCATTTTATAGGTACGTAATGTCTGGATGAAGACGTTGAACTTAGCACTACTTGGGAGGTAACCCAATATTCATGCGACACGGTAATATCTTTCCTTATCTCTTTTGCTTTAAATGGTAACAGTTTCTCCTTGTTCATGCATTTAATTTCATCTTTAGAACATTGAGGACAATGTGAGATTTAAGTATGGGGTATGGGAGAAACTTTTAGTTGCATTGATAAACTCCGAGCCAAGAAATTTATGCTTATAAGGATGGCACTAACCAATCTAAGTGGATGGAAGCATTTTGGTTGTAGGAGTTGAGGAAACAATCGATTAGATGGCAACTCTAAAGAGTCTATTCATAAAAGCACGAGCTCGGTGTTAGAATTAAAGAAAAATATGGTAGTTTCGCCATATCTCGTTGAATCCTTTTCACTTCTATTTTTATTTTGTTTTCTTTAAAATATGTTTCTCTAAGTGATTAGGTGGGGCTCACGATTCAAATTCTTACCACTGCTAGGGTGAAATAGAGTGATTGAGATACCAAAAAAAAAAGTTGAAAAAAAAGAAAGAAGAGAAAATGAGACCAGACCATCTGACCAACCGGAATAAATTCAAAAAAGTCGACCACTGGAACCCTTGTATATGCCAGTTGTGTTGACCTAGAGTTAAGATTATCGACCACTGGTTCCCTTGTATATGCCAATGTGTTGATATTAGTCTAGACCAATATCTCAGTCCATTAGGATAGGTTCGTTTTGGCGGTGGCCTTGACAAGATATGGGAAACACTTTTCACCTTAGTCAACATCAAAACCATCTATGTTTTTCTATATCCATCTCATTATCTATCCATGTGATTGGTCGACTCCGGTTATGATGTCCGAAACTATCTCGAGTAGAGCTACGTGACTTATATATGAATTTTAGTATGCTTGAGTGCAAACTCGTGTACAACAATTGGAATTTCGCATCGGGGTACTTCCTCCTGTAGTCAATAAGTATGCCAACCAAGGAGATTCTTTAGTGCCTTCCAAGGTTTTGCGTAGATAGTTAGGGTCTGGAGTATAAAGGTTTTGTGGGTATATCTCTTGTAAGCCCTCCCGAGACTATAACTCGGCCACTAGGGCCACCTAGGGGTTTAAAGGCTTATTGCATACGCTAAATGCAATCGACGATGCCTGCGACGGTGAGTTAGGATTTTATTTTATTTTTGCTCGAGGACTAGCAAATAATAAGTTTGGGGTATTTGATAGACATATTTTTGTGTCTAATTTGTCTCATTTCTTTATATTGTTAGTGCTCGATTTTGTATTTATTTTGGTATTTTATGTCTTTGTAGGTGTTTTTGGAGAAATAAGCTTTTGCGGGAAAATTGGCTCGAAAAGTGGTTTTGCGCTCGTGGGAGAAAATTACTATTCGGACTCTCACTATGGATAAGAGGTACCCAAATTACTAAGGGGCACCCTCGGGACACCCCCAAGTCATTGCTATTCGCACCCCTGGAATGGATAAGGGGCACTCATCCCTAGCTTTTGAAAATTGGTTTTGGCGGGAAAAAATTGGTTTTCACGGCATAAATTAGGGTTGAGATTTTGATCGAATTACGAGGGAGACTAAAAGGGCTGAATTTGATTGGGTTTACTTATTAGGCCTAAACAGGGGGTTGGTAAAATCGTTCGTTTGAATCCAAATTGGTTGGAACTCGAGTTGGAGCTAAAACAGAGGTGAAAGAAATACGGGTCTCTGTTGGTTTGATTTTGGAAGATTCGGGAGACTAAATCGCATATAATCTTCCCTAAGATACTCACTTACCTAATAAGGAGTTTGGAAAGAATTGGAGGGTCCAGAAATGCCTAAATCGATTCGGCAGAGAGATTATTGCCGTGACTTGCACGGAAAGGAAAGGAAGAAATTTAATCGGGTTTTAGAGGGTTTGGAGGTGTATAAAAGGTTTACTCGAGTCCCAGGGAAGGGTATTAAAGTTTAGAAGAAGTTAGGGGTAGTTTAGAACACCACAGAGATCAACAGGAGGAGTTGCAGGAAATTGTTGCTGCTGGTGTAGCTCAAGAACACGAAGAACAAAGGGCCATCGAGGACGGTCGTTTTAGGGGGTCTTAAATTCAACGACAAATCAACGATGCTTACAACAGTTTTACGATTTCTTTGTAATGTTTGCTTTATAACGCCGATACCGTCGTTACAACCAAATTGTGTTATTATTTTTCATCCTTTTAATCAACTTTTGGGCTATAAACATGTATTTTGAGCAAGTGATTAATATGAGGAGCTAAACCCCTTTCTTGAGGCGACGAAGGAAGCTATTTTCCAACAAATATGTGGTAATATTTATTTAATTAATTTCTGCAATTCTTTTTATGATTATTTGCATTGAATCGAAATTGAAATAAAGATTTTTGCTAACTCTTTGTGTTTTCACTTGATGGTGCATGCTTAGCTTAGGGCTCTTGATGTTCCATGCTTGAGATTAACAACTAGTATTTCGAAAATCTACTATTGGCAATATTTAAGAATCAATTGAACGTATGAATTGCATGAAAATTATTAATATTGAATCACATAAAAATTGGAAAATAGTGGAAACCTGAGTCTCAGTGCTTTTTATAATCTTGATAACAACTTTCTTTGAGTTTTCTAGTTTTATTTGAATCTAAAAAAATCCTTCACAAGTCTGAGAGGAACGACATCTTTCTTACCACTTTCTACAATAATTTAAAAACACACCAATTTTTGGCGCCGCCGACGCGGACTTGTGTTTAGGTTAGGTTTTAGAGTTATTTTTTTTTTTTAGGTTTTTATTCTTTTGTTCTATTTTACGTTTTCTTGGGTATTTGTCTTGTGGTTACAGGTTTTGGATCTCGGATCGAAAAGAAAGCTGAGACAAAGATTTGGTGAATAATTAAAGACTTGGAGTCAAAGACAAAGCAAAAAGAAACGAGGAAAAGAGAAAGAATTTTATTTTTATTTATTTTTATTTTTTAGGGTTTTTCGAAATTTGTATTAGGGTTTATTATTTTTGTAATTTTTTCTTTTATTTTTGGACTTTTTGGACATTTGGACATTCTGGACATTATTTTTATTTTTACCCTACGGAAGGGTACCTTTAAATATAAATTGTTTTGCGAGAGAAGGAGGACAATTACGATATTGTATCGCACCTTGGGTTCGTACAACGACATAGGAGTCGGTGGCCCGAGTCGACTATAACCGATTCATCCCCCGTCTGGAGCGGGAGGTAAGATTCGAACACTCGCGAATCCCCTGTCGCCGAGTTCTTGGACTCCTTCGTTTGCATATATCTTGAGGACTTGAATACTGCTGCTTTAATTTTCTAGTAAAGGGCAAGGCCTGGCCATACAAGATAAGGGTTTGGGTTTCATCACCGTTCTCTTCTTGCCCGCCTTAGGAACACGTAACCTACGCGAACCTAAGCCTTAAAATTTTGACTAGAACAAGACCGATAGGGTAACGAGCTTAATAGGAAAGCCATTGAAAAATATTGGTTACTCTTTTAAGCACACTTCAAAGTTCATAAAAGGTTTACGTGAGTTGAATGCGTGATGCGCCGCATTGTAATTCCGATGAGGCCTTGGGTATCAAAGCTCCAACGAGCTTCCCTCGCCTCTATTCAACTTACTTTGACTCGGATTGATTCGAGGGGGTTTGCTTAAATTGTAACGAATTCCCTTTCGAAGGATTAGAAGCTGGTCTAGAAACAATCTAAGTGGAGCCATCATACTTTTTGTTTGCTAGAAATCAATAGGTTTGATTTGGTTGAGTCGGCCTTGATTTGTGATTGCATAGAATTCCCTTCCTAATTCTTTTGTATGCACAGAACGTAAAGAGACGCCCTAGGTAGATTTGTTAAAGAGAAACCTAGTAGTTCTAAGCGTCTCGATTACCTCAATTTAGAAAGTCCTATTTTGAAGAGTCCGTTTTTGAACCTCCGTTTAAGGAGACAATCCCTAATATTCCGATAGTGCCAGAAATGGCAACTTTGAAAGCCTTGTTGAACCCGACTAGGGCTACTCGTCCCTCGTGTATCAGGTTAGCTGAAACGGAAGCAACTTATGAACTTAAACCTGGGACCTTACAACTGCTCCCAATCTTCTTAGGGAAAGAAAATGAAAACCCCTATTTTCATGTTAGGGACTTTGAGGAAATTTGTAGTACCTTAAAGATTAGAAACCTTGATGATAATGCTTTGAAACTCGGAGTTATTCTCTTTTTCCTTGAAAGATAAAGCCAAATCGTGGCTATATAGTTTGGCCGGTTCAATAGAAACATATGAACAACTTACATCTACCTTTTTGAACAAGTTTTTCCTAGGCACAAAACATCGTATATTAGGGACGCAAATCTACACGTTTTCTCAACATGAGGGGGAATCTTTGTATAGGTATTTGGAAAGGTTCAATGATTTATTAGCCCAATGTCCTCATCATGGTCTCGAAAAGGTTAGGTTAGTTCAGATCCTTTATGAGGGTTTAGATTATTCAACTACAACCACGGTAGAATCTATGTGTACAGGTGGGTTTGAAAACCAAACAGTTGATGAGGCGATGACACATTTGCATGAAATCGCCGAAAAGACCCAGCAATGGGAAAATAGTAGGGAACCCAAGAAAACAATTCTTCTAGGAAGAGGAAACGTTAATAGGGTAGAAGGAGGCTATGAATCAGATGCCAAATTGCTGCTATAGCGAAAAGGTTAGAAGCTTTAGAAGTGGGTCACATTAGTGGTAGATTGGAGCCTTTTTGGGAAGGCCGAGAATAATGAAGAGCAAGCCAATGCTCTGTATAATAATACTAGATTCGATAACCGTCAGAAATTTGACCCATATTCAGAAACCTATAATCCTGGTTGGAAAAACCATCCGAACCTCTCATGGTCTAAGGACCAGAATCAAAGTCGGTTTAGTAATTCGAATGCTCCCCCGAGTCTTGGCTATACTAAGAATCCTTAAGGACCAGCTCGGTTTCAGAATCGGTCTAGATAAGAAAATCCTAAGCTTAGAGAGTCTCTCAACATGTTGACTCGGCAAACTACAAAATTTCAGCTATCGGTAGAACAAAGTCTACAAGCTAGTAACGAGGATAGGACAAGAAAATAGTCGGGCTATTTCCGAGTTAAAAACCCGGAGTTAGTCGATAAATGAATTTTTGAGAGAAAAAGGTAGGTTTCCTAGTCAAACACAAACAAACCCTAGAGGAGTTCATGAAGTAGGCGAAAAACCATCACATCGGTTGAATTCAGTTAGAACCCTTAGGAGTGGCGAGTAGTAGACAATCGGGTAACCATGCCCGATAGTGAGCATCTTGTAGTTCACCCCTCGGGACCATCCATGTTGGAGGGGTGATAAAATCTCGATGATGCCAATTCGGTTCCCGAGAGGCCCTATTTTATGCCTAGAGCCCCATTTCCCTGACTATTAGTACCAACAAAGAGTGAATCCAACTTTAATGACATAATGGAGGTTTTTAAGAAAGTTACCATAAACCTTCCGTTACTAGAAGCAATTAGGCAACTTAAACATGCCAAATTCCTTAAGGATATGTGTACGCGAAAAGCGCAAGCTTAGTGTCCCTAAAAGCGTTTTTAACTAGTCATGTAAGTTCGATCATTGAACAACACAACTCCTAAATATAAAGACCCAGGTGCCCCTACCATTGCTTGCACAATAGGAAAACATCGGGTAGATAAAGCTTTACTTGACTTAGGAGCTAGTGTGAACTTACCGCCGTACCATGTGTACTTGACTAGGACTTGGTGAATTGAAACCTACCAAGATAACACCTGCAGTTAGTGATAGGTCCGTTAAAGTTCCTCGTGGTGTGATAGAAGATGTTCTTATTGAGGTTGACAAGTTTATTTATCCTGTGGATTTCGTGGTCTTAGATACCCAACCTGTCCCGACCAGAGAGAACCGGATACCTGTGATTTTAGGTCGCCCATTTTTAGCTACGTATAATGCGATCATTAAGCGTCGAAATGGTATTATGAATCTATCTTTTGGTAATATGACTATTGAGTTGAATATTTTTAATGTCAATAAGCTACATTCGAGCTAGATGACACATGCATTGAAGAGGTGAACATGATAGGAACCTTAGTTCAGGAGTCATTACCAAACACCTTATCGGAAGATCCATTAGAGAGTTGTCTAGACCATTTTAGCATGGATTTTAACGATGATAGCAACATTGAACAAGTAAATTCTCTGTTGGATTCTATTCCTATGTTAGATACCGATAAATGGAAAGCTAGGTTCGAACCATTACTAGCTACCGAATATACCTTAAGCCCTTGTTTGAAGAGCCTAGAGATCCTCCTAAGTTGGACCCTAATTATGCATTTTTAGGCCCATCTCGAGATTTTGCCTATAGCTTCCGATTTGGATAGTGATCATGAGAGTAGGCAGTGACCGTACTTCAAGACAATAAGGAAACTTTAGGGTTGCCCATAGAGGATATGAAACATATAAGTCCTACGGTTTGTGTGCCTCGAGATGCATTTAGAGGATGAACCACCCGATTATAAATTAGAGAAAGCAATTGACCTTTTTCAGAACCTAATGGTCTAGAAATTAGGAATATTGTGACTAGTCTATCTAGAGACACCGAAAATTCTAAGTTGGGGTAGTAATCGTCAAGTATCCCTATTTGAAGTCCCTAACTTGGGACTCGAGCCTAGTGTGTCCGAGGTATTACCCGAGTCTCTTGAGCTCCACAACCCGATCCTCTTGATACTATCCAGGAGGAAATCCAGCTATGTGAGACTCATTATTTGGGTAAATCCATTTATCAAGACACTCATATGAAGCCCAAGTGGGCACCACGAAAAAATCCAGGTTGTCTTTCAGAAACCTTGGATGAGGATGTGCTATGTCTGTTCATTTTCCGATTTGGTGCAGTTGTCTCATAATTGTGGCAGTTTTAATTGATTTTGATGATCCCAGTTGTTTCGATTGTTGATATACGATTTGAAAGGGTAATTAGCCATTTTATAGGTACGTAATGTCTGGCTGAAGACGTTAAACTTAGCACTTCTTGGGAGGTAACCCAATATTCATGCGACACGGTAATATCTTTCCTTATCTCTTTTGCTTCAAATGGTAACAGTTTCTCCTTGTTCATGCTTTTAATTTCATCTTTAGAACATTGAGGACAATGTGAGATTTAAGTATGGGGGTATGGGAGAAACTTTTAGTTGCATTGATAAACTCCAGAGCCAAGAAATTTATGCTTATAAGGATGGCACTAACCAATCTAAGTGGATGGAAGCATTTTGGTTGTAGGAGTTGAGGAAACAATCTGATTAGATGGCAACTCTAAAGAGTCTATTCATAAAAGCACAGAGCTCAGGTGTTAGAATTAAAGAAAAAATATGGTAGTTTCGCCATATCTCGTTGAATCCTTTTCACTTCTATTTTTATTTTGTTTTCTTTAAAATATGTTTCTCTAAGTGATTAGGTGGGGCTCACGATTCAAGTTGTTACCACTGCTAGGGTGAAATAGAGTGATTGAGATACCAAAAAAAAAAAAAAAAAAAAAAAAAAAAAAAAAAAAATGAGACCAGACCATCGACCAACCGGAATAAATTCAAAAAAGTCGACCACTGGAACCCTTGTATATGCCAGTTGTGTTGACCTAGAGTTAAGATTATCGACCACTGGTTCCCTTGTATATGCCAATGTGTTGATATTAGTCTAGACCAATATCTCAGTCCATTAGGATAGGTTCGTTTTGGCAGTGGCCTTCAGACAGATATGGGAAACACTTTTCACCTTAGTCAACATCAAAACCATCTATGTTTTTCTATATCCATCTCATTATCTATCCATGTGATTGGTCGACTCGGTTATGATGTCCAGAAACTATCCGAGTAGAGCTCGTGATTTATATATGAATTTTAGTATGCTTGAGTGCAAACTCGTGTACAACAATTGGAATTTCGCATCGGGGTACTTCCTCCTGTAGTCAATAAGTATGCCAACCAAGGAGATTTTTTTAGTGCCTTCCAAGGTTTTGCGTAGATAGTTAGGGTCTGGAGTATAAAGGTTTTGTGGGTATATCTCTTGTAAGCCCTCCCGAGACTATAACTCGGCCACTAGGGCCACCTAGGGGTTTAAAGGCTTATTGCATACGCTAAATGCAATCGACGATGCCTGCGACAGTGAGTTAGGATTTTATTTTATTTTTGCTCGAGGACTAGCAAATAATAAGTTTGGGGGTATTTGATAGACATATTTTTGTGTCTAATTTGTCTCATTTCTTTATATTGTTAGTGCTCGATTTTGTATTTATTTTGGTATTTTATGTCTTTGCAGGTGTTTTTGGAGAAATAAGCTTTTGCGGGAAAATTGGCTCGAAAAGTGGTTTTTGCGCTCGTGGGAGAAAATTACTATTCGGACTCTCACTATGGATAAGAGGTACCCAAATTACTAAGGGGCACCCTCAGGACACCCCCAAGTCAGCTGCTATTCGCACCCGGAATGGATAAGGGGCACTCATCCCCCTAGCTTTTGAAAATTGGTTTTGGCGGGAAAAAAATTGGTTTTCACGGCATAAATTAGGGTTGAGATTTTGATCGAATTACGGGGGAGACTAAAAATTTTGAATTTGATTGGGTTTACTTATTAGGCCTAAACAGGGCTTGGTAAAAGTCGTTTGTTTGAATCCAAATTGGGTTGGAACTCGAGTTGGAGCTAAAACAGAGGTGAAAGAAATACGGGTCGAAAGTTCGTTGGCCTGATTTTGGAAGATCGGGGAGACTAAATCGCATATAATCTTCCCTAAGATACTCACTTACCTAATAAGGAGTTTGGAAAGAATTGGAGGGTCCAGAAACGCCTAAATCGATTTTGAGAGAGATTATGCCGTGACTTGCACGGAAAGGAAAGGAAGAAATTTAATCGGGTTTTAGAGGGTTTGGAGGTGTATAAAAGGTTTACTCGAGTCCCGGGAAGGGTATTAAAGTTTAGAAGAAGTTAGGGAAGTTTAGAACACCACAGAGATCAACGGGGAGGAGTTGCGAGAAATTGTTCTTCTTTTGGTGTAGAAGGAAGAACACGAAGAACAAAGGGCCATCGAGGACAGTCGTTTTAGGGGTCTTAAATTCAACGACAAATCAACAGTGCTTACAACAGTTTCTGTAACAGTTTCTTTGTAACAGCTGCTTTGTAACGCCGATACACCGTTGCAAACAGTCTTTGTTATTATTTTTCATCCTTTTAATCAACTTTTGGGCTATAAACATGTATTTTGAGCAAGTGATTAATATGAGGAGCTAAACCCCTTCTTTGAGGCGACGGAGGAAGCTATTTTCCAACAAATATGTGGTAATATTTATTTAATTAATTTCTGCAATTCTTTTTATGATTATTTGCATTGAATCGAAATTGAAATAAAGATTTTTGCTAACTCTTTGTGTTTTCACTTGATGGTGCATGCTTAGCTTAGGGCTCTTGATGTTCCATGCTTGAGATTAACAACCAGTATTTGAAAATCTACTATTGGCAATATTTAAGAATCAATTGAACGTATGAATTGCATGAAAATTATTAATATTGAATCACATAAAAATTGGAAAATAGTGGAAACTCGAGTCTCGGTGCTTTTTTATAATCTTGATAACAACTTTCTTTGAGTTTTCTAGTTATATTTGAATCTAAAAAAATCCTTCACAAGTCTGAGAGGAACGACATCTTTCTTACCACTTTCTACAATAATTTAAAAACACATCAATTTTTGGCGCCGCCGACGCGGACTTGTATATAGGTTAGGTTTTAGAGTTTGTTTTTTTTTTTTTTAGGTTTTTATTCTTTTGTTCTTTTTTACGTTTTCTTGGGTATTTGTCTTGTGGTTACGGAGGTTTTGGATCTCGGATCGAAAAGAAATTGAGACAAAGATTTGGTGAATAATTAAAGACTTGGAGTCAAAGACAAAGCAAAAGAAACGAGGAAAAAGAAAGAATTTTATTTTTATTTATTTTTATTTTTTAGGGTTTAAAAAAAAAAAAAAAAAAATTTGTATTAGGGTTTATTATTTTTGTAATTTTTTCTTTTATTTTTGGACTTTTTGGACATTTGGACATTTTGGACATTATTTTTATTTTTACCCTACGGAAGGGTACCTTTAAATATAAACTGTTTTGCGAGAGAAGGAGGACAATTACGATATTGTATCGCACCTTGGGTTCGTACAACGACATAGGAGTCGGTGGCCCGAGTCGACTATAACCGATTCATCCCCGTCCGGAACAGGAGGTAAGATTACGAACACTCGCGAATCCCACGTCGGCGAGATTCTTGGACTCCTTCGTTTGCATATATCTTGAGGACTTGAATACATTTGCTTTAATTTTCTAGTAAAGGGCAAGGCCTGGCCATACAAGATAAGGGTTTGGGTTTCATCACCGTTCTCTTCTTGCCCGCCTTAGGAACACGTAACCTACGCGAACCTAAGCCTTAAAATTTTGACTAGAACAAGACCGATAGGGTAACGAGCTTAATAGGAAAGCCATTCGAAAAATATTGGTTACTCTTTTAAGCACACTTCAAAGTTCATAAAGGTTTCGTGAGTTGAATGCGTGATCTGCGCCGCATTGTAATTCCGATGAGGCCTTGGGTATCAAAGCTCAACGAGCTTCCCTCGCCTCTATTCAACTTACTTTGACTCGGATTGATTCAGAGGGTTTGCTTAAATTGTAACGAATTCCCTTTCGAAGGATTAGAAGCTGGTCTAGAAACAATCTAAGTGGAGCCATCATACTTTTTGTTTGCTAGAAATCAATAGGTTTGATTTGGTTGAGTCGGCCTTGATTTGTGATTGCATAGAATTCCCTTCCTAATTCTTTTGTATGCCTGAACGTAAAAGAGACGCCCTAGGTAGATTTGTTAAAGAGAAACCTAGTAGTTCTAAGCGTCTCGATTACCTCAATTTAGAAAGTCCTATTTTTGAAGAGTCCGTTTTTGAACCTCAGTTTAAGGAGACAATCCCTAATATTCCGATAGTGCCGAAATGGCAACTTTGAAAGCCTTGTTGAACCCGACTAGGGCTACTCGTCCCTCGTGTATCAAAGTTATTTGAAACGGAAGCAACTTATGAACTTAAACACGGGACCTTACAGCTGCTCCCAATCTTCTTAGGGAAAGAAAATGAAAACCCCTATTTTCATGTTAGGGACTTTGAGGAAATTTGTAGTACCTTAAAGATTAGAAACCTTGATGATAATGCTTTGAAACTCAAGGTTATTCTCTTTTTCCTTGAAAGATAAAGCCAAATCGTGGCTATATAGTTTGGCTTCTGGTTCAATAGAAACATATGAACAACTTACATCTACCTTTTTGAACAAGTTTTTCCCTAGGCACAAAACATCGTATATTAGGACGCAAATCTACACGTTTTCTCAACATGAGGGGGAATCTTTGTATAGGTATTTGGAAAGGTTCAATGATTTATTAGCCCAATGTCCTCATCATGGTCTCGAAAAGGTTAGGTTAGTTCGGATCCTTTATGAGGGTTTAGATTATTCAACTACAACCACGGTAGAATCTATGTGTACGGGTGGGTTTGAAAACCAAACAATTGATGAGGCGATGACATATTTGCATGAAATCGCCGAAAAGACCCAGCAATGGGAAAATAGTAGGGAACCCAAGAAAACAATTCTTCTAGGAAGAGGAAACGTTAATAGGGTAGAAGGAGGCTATGAATCAGATGCCAGAATTGCTGCTATAGCGAAAAGGTTAGAAGCTTTAGAAGTGGGTCACACTAGTGGTAGATTGGAGCCTTTTTGGGAAGGCCAGAATAATGAAGAGCAAGCCAATGCTACGTATAATAATACTAGATTCGATAACTGGTCAAAATTTGACCCATATTCGAAACCTATAATCCTGGTTGGAAAAACCATCCGAACCTCTCATGGTCTAAGGACCCGAGAATCAAAGTCGATTTAGTAATTCGAATGCTCCCCAGTGTCTTGGCTATACTAAGAATCCTTCAGGACCAACTCGGTTTCAGAATCGGTCGGATAAGAAAATCCTAAGCTTAGAGGAGTCTCTCAACATGTTGACAAAGCAAACTACAAAATTTCACCAATCACTAGAACAAAGTCTACAAGCTAGTAACAGGATAGGACAAGAAAATAGTCCAAGCTATTTCCGAGTTAAAAACCCAGAGTTGGTCGATAAATGAATTTTTGAGAGAAAAAGGTAGGTTTCCTAGTCAAACACAAACAAACCCTAGAGGAGTTCATGAAGTAGGCGAAAAACCATCACATCGGTTGAATTCGGTTAGAACCCTTAGGAGTGGCGAGTAGTAGACAATCGAGGTAACCATGCCCGATAGTGAGCATATCGTAGTTCACCCTCGGGACCATCCATAGCCGAGGGGACCGATAAAATCTACGATGATGCCAATTCGGTTCTGAGAGGCCCTATTTTATGCCTAGAGCCCCATTTCCACAGCTATTAGTACCAACAAAGAGTGAATCCAACTTTAATGACATAATGGAGGTTTTTAAGAAAGTTACCATAAACCTTAGTTACTAGAAGCAATTAGGCAACTTCCGGCTTATGCCAAATTCCATAAGGATATGTGTACGCGAAAGCGCAAGCTTAGTGTCCCTAAAAAAGCGTTTTTAACTAGTCATGTAAGTTCGATCATTGAACAACACAACTCCTAAATATAAAGACCTGGTGCCCCCTACCATTGCTTGCACAATAGGAAAACATCGGGTAGATAAAGCTTTACTTGACTTAGGAGCTATTGTGAACTTACTGCCGTACCATGTGTACTTACGGCTAGGACTTGGTGAATTGAAACCTACCAAGATAACACTGCAGATTAGGCGATAGGTCCATTAAAGTTCCTCGTGGTGTGATAGAAGATGTTCTTATTGAGGTCGACAAGTTTATTTATCCTGTGGATTTCGTGGTCTTAGATACCCAACTTTGTCCCCGACCCAGAGAACCAGATACCCGTGATTTTAGGTCGCCCATTTTTAGCTACGTCTAATGCGATCATTAACTGTCGAAATGGTATTATGAATCTATCTTTTGGTAATATGACTATTGAGTTGAATATTTTTAATGTCAATAAGCTACATTCTGAGCTAGATGACACATGCATTGAAGAGGTGAACATGATAGGAACCTTAGTTCAGGAGTCATTACCAAACACCTTATCGGAAGATCCATTAGAGAGTTGTCTAGCCCATTTTAGCATGGATTTTAACGATGATAGCAACATTGAACAAGTAAATACTCTATTGGATTCTATTCCTATGTTAGATACCGATAAATGGAAAGCTAGGTTTGAACCATTACTAGCTACCGAATATACCTTAAGCCCTTGTTTGAAGAGCCTAGAGATCCTCCTAAGTTGGACCCTAATTATGCATTTTTAGGCCCATCTGAGATTTTGCCTATAGCTTCCGATTTGGATAGTGATCATGAGAGTAGGCCAGTGACCGTACTTCAAGACAATAAGGAAACTTTAGGGTTGCCCATAGAGGATATGAAACATATAAGTCCTACAGTTTATGTGCCTTAGATGCATTTAGAGGATGAACCACCTGATTATAAATTAGAGAAAGCAATTGACCTTTTTTCAGGAACCTAATGGTCTAGAAATTAGGAATATTGTGACTAGTATATCTAGAGACACCGAAAATTCTAAGTTTGGGGGTAGTAATCGTCAAGTATCCCTATTTGAAGTCCCTAACTTGGGACTCGAGCCTAGTGTGTCTGAGGTATTACCTGAGTCTCTTCCGACTCCACAACCCGATCCTCTTGATACTATCCAGGGGGAAATCCAGCTATTTGAGACTCATTATTTGGGTAAATCCGTTTATCAAGACACTCATATGAAGCCCAAGTGGGCACCACAGAAAAATCCAGTTGTCTTGCAGGAAACCTTGGATGAGGATGTGCTCTGTCGGTTCATTTTTCTGATTTGGTGCAGTTGTCTCATAATTGTGGCAGTTTTAATTGATTTTGATGATCCGCAGTTGTTTCGATTATTGATATACGATTTGAAAGGGTAATTAGCCATTTTATGGGTACGTAATGTCTGGCTGAAGACGTTAAACTTAGCACTTCTTGGGAGGTAACCCAATATTCATGCGACACGGTAATATCTTTCCTTATCTCTTTTGCTTCAAATGGTAACAGTTTCTCCTTGTTCATGCTTTTAATTTCATCTTTAGAACATTGAGGACAATGTTAGATTTAAGTTTGGGGGTATGGGAGAAACTTTTAGTTGCATTGATAAACTCCAGAGCCTAGAAATTTATGCTTATAAGGATGGCACTAACCAATCTAACTGGATGGAAGCATTTTGGTTGTAGGAGTTGAGGAACCAATCTGATTAGATGGCAACATCTAAAGAGTCTATTCATAAAAGCACAGAGCTCAGGTGTTAGAATTAAAGAAAAACATGGTAGTTTCGCCATATCTCGTTGAATCCTTTTCACTTCTATTTTTATTTTGTTTTCTTTAAAATATGTTTCTCTAAGTGATTAGGTGGGGCTCACGATTCAAGTTATTACCACTGCTAGGGTGAAATAGAGTGATTGAGATACAAAAAAAAAAAAAAAAAAAAAAAAAAAAAAAAAAAAGAGAAAATGAGACCAGACCATCTGACCAACCGGAATAAATTCAAAAAAGTCGACCACTGGAACCCTTGTATATGCCAGTTGCGTTGACCTAGAGTTAAGATTATCGACCATTGGTTCCATTGTATATGCCGGTGTGTTGATATTAGTCTAGACAGTATCTCATTCCATTAGGATAGGTTCGTTTTGGCAGTGGCCTTCAGACAGATATGGGAAACACTTTTCACCTTAGTCAACATCAAAACCATCTATGTTTTTCTATATCCATCTCATTATCTATCCATGTGATTGGTCGACTCCGGTTATGATGTCCAGAAACTATCTGAGTAGAGCTCTGTGACTTATATATGAATTTTAGTATGCTTGAGTGCAAACTCGTGTACAACAATTGGAATTTCGCATCAGGGTACTTCCTCCTGTAATCAATAAGTATGCCAACCAAGGAGATTCTTTTGTGCCTTCAAGGTTTTGCGTAGATAGTTAGGGTCCTGGAGTATAAAGGTTTTGTGGGTATATCTCTTGTATGCCCTCCCGAGACTATAACTCGGCCACTAGGGCCACCTAGGGGTTTAAAGGCTTATTGCATACGCTAAATGCAATCGACGATGCCTGACAATTGAGTTAGGATTTTATTTTAGTTTTGCTCGAGGACTAGCAAATAATAAGTTTGGGGGTATTTGATAGACACATTTTTGTGTCTAATTTGTCTCGATTCTTTATATTGTTAGTGCTCGATTTTGTATTTATTTTGGTATTTTATGTCTTTGTAGGTGTTTTTGGAGAAATAAGCTTTTGCGGGAAAATTGGCTCGAAAAGTGGTTTTGCGCTCGTGGGAGAAAATTACTATTCGGACTCTCACTATGGATAAGAGGTACCCAAATTACTTAAGGGCACCCTCAAGACACCCCCAAGTCAGCTGCTATTCGCACCCACCGGAATGGATAAGGGGCACTCATCCCCTAGCTTTTGAAAATTGGTTTTGGCGGGAAAAATTGGTTTTCACGGCATAAATTAGGGTTGAGATTTTGATCGAATTACAGGGAGACTAAAAGGCTGAATTTGATTGGGTTTACTTATTAGGCCTAAACAGGCCTGGTAAAGTCGTTTGTTTGAATCCAAATTGGCTGGAACTCGAGTTGGAGCTAAAACAGAGGTGAAAGAAATACGGGTCTCTGTTGGCTTGATTTTGGAAGATTCGGGAGACTAAATCGCATATAATATTCCCTAAGATACTCACTTACCTAATAAGGAGTTTGGAAAGAATTGGAGGGTCCAGAAACGCCTAAATCGATTCGGCAAAGAGATTATTGCCGTGACTTGCACGGAAAGGAAAGGAAGAAATTTAATCGGGTTTTAGAGGGTTTGGAGGTGTATAAAAGGTTTACTCGAGTCCCAGGGAAGGGTATTAAAGTTTAGAAGAAGTTAGGGGAAGTTTAGAACACCACAGAGATCAACGGGGAGGAGTTGCGGGGAAATTTTCTTGCTGGTGTAGCTCAAGAACACGAAGAACAAAGGGCCATCGAGGACAGTCGTTTTAGGAGTCTTAAATTCAACGACAAATCAACAATGCTTACAACAGTTTCTGTAACAGTTTCTTTGTAACAGCTGCTTTGTAACGCCGATACACCGTTACAAGTCGGTTGTGTTAATATTTTTCATCCTTTTAATCAACTTTTGGGCTATAAACATGTATTTTGAGCAAGTGATTAATATGAGGAGCTAAACCCCTTTGTTGAGGCGACGGAGGAAGCTATTTTTCCAACAAATATGTGGTAATATTTATTTAATTAATTTCTGCAATTCTTTTTATGATTATTTGCATTGAATCGAAATTGAAATAAATATTTTTGCTAACTCTTTGTGTTTTCACTTGATGGTGCATGCTTAGCTTAGGGCTCTTGATGTTCCATGCTTGAGATTAACAACCAGTATTTCAAAAATCTACTATTGGCTATATTTAAGAATCAATTGAACGTATGAATTGCATGAAAATTATTAATATTGAATCACATAAAAATTGGAAAATAGTGGAAACCTGAGTCTTAGTGCTTTTTATAATCTTGATAACAACTTTCTTTGAGTTTTCTAATTTTATTTGAATCTAAAAAAATCCTTCACAAGTCTGAGGGGAACGACATCTTTCTTACCACTTTCTACAACAATTTAAAAACACATCATCGTTCCAGTTCGTGCGCCCAAACAAGGCATGACGCACAGCCGGTGAAACCCTAATTAGGGTTTGAACAATCACGAGCGTCCATTTTCTCCTGCACGAATGAAGGGTCCAGGATTAGACTAAGCAGGTCCAGTGCGTATCAACATGACCACCGTGGGCCCATCTATCTCCACACCCGATCCGGCCAAGGCATATCATGCACTGTTTGCCTCGGTCGCACGCCCAAACAAGGCATGGTCACACCTCCCGATTGCAAACTAATCTCGACCACTCAACTTTGCCGGACAAATTGAGTGGCTTAGATCACGTTTCTATGGGATATTAAGGTATGGACGTATACACTGCTCCTAATGCCCCACGTATACCGGACTAATCGGCCAAGACCGACCAAGCTTGGTCGTCTTGAAATGCGCGCCCGAAGTTGGCATGATGTGCGGCTTTTGCGGCACCATATTTATGTTGCAAATTGATCTCGACCACTCAAATTCGCCAGACAAATTGAGTGGCCCAGATCACACTTTCACGATACAATGAGGTATGGGCGCCTACACCGTCAAGTCGTCTACACACATGCACGATCGGCCCTGCCAAAATTGTATCCCAAGCTTGGATTCGACCAAGATGAAGAGTGATGCCTGCGCACCTCTTCAAAAACCCTAATTCCATCAATGGTTGCAGATGAGTGTCTCAAAGATCATCTCGTCATCCAACTTCACCGGCTTGGTTATACAACCCTAGTCGGGGAGTTAATTGGTCGGTGAGGCGTCATGGTGATCACCACCCGTCACTCTACCACACCATGATGCAGTACCTACATAATACACACGATACTTCACAAGTATCGACTTCCTAAATAACTTAGTCATTTAATCTAGCATTACATGCTACTTTCTGTGGGTCCCACGATCCACACACTCGAGACATCAATCATGTCACAAACTGGGGGATACATCTTTGGGGTATTGGTCCGGCGGTTTCTGAGCGTGCGGCGTGCAACGCGCCATCACAGAACGTGTCGGGGAAGTCATGGACGGTTAGAGATGACGGGAGAAGTGGGCAAGGCTGGTTGTGTAACACTAACACACAACTCCACTAATCCATCACTCCACTTCCTCCACTTCCCACGAGAGACGTGCATAAGTCTCAAATGACTTGTATAAATAGGTTCTCCTCCCGATTTCCAAGAACAAGGAACAAGTCAAGACAACAGAGGCAAGTGTTGATACCATCGTATTCAAACACGGAACCGATAGCTTACATCCAAGCAGGTTGACTTTACGATACAAGTCATACATAGCCAACACCTTCACAATCTCAACACCTTCTTCGCTTCCCTCCCTAAGATCAACCCCATCTCCTTCACTTTGTGACCGAGACAAGTCCGGAACGACCATTTCTTGGTTTAGTCCGGATTTGCCTGGATTGATTTCTCGAATCTACAAGCACTCCCGTGTAGTGCATTTTATTAAGGTTTAGACTCATTTCTCATCCACACCCAAATTACCAAAACCGGCGAAATAGTTTTCACCCATAAACAAGGAGTTTTCTTGTATCTTTATAAACTCATTGATGAATACACTAAGTTTCGACTATGTGTAATCATCGAAACAAGTTGATATGTTCTCTTTTGGTCATGAAGTATCTCTATGAAAATTTCATTAGGATCCCACTAGTTTTCGTACCTTTGCAAATTTATATTGACAAAAGGGGGAGAATTAATGTGTATTTCACACTACAAATACATATGGTTTACGGATCATTATGTAAGG
This sequence comes from Papaver armeniacum, assembly GCA_023531295.1. Classification (NCBI taxonomy): domain Eukaryota; kingdom Viridiplantae; phylum Streptophyta; class Magnoliopsida; order Ranunculales; family Papaveraceae; genus Papaver; species Papaver armeniacum. The sequence continues at coordinate 46,055 of JAJJWW010001021.1, forward strand.
GGAGTGGTTTTCATTGTGAGATGAAGTATTGACTAAGGGGGAGTGATACATATCACCATAGTATTGTTGTCAACGTTGTGATACAATTGGACTTTGATCTTGTGTAATAATACTATGACACTGTATAAAAATGATTGAGAGCAACTGTTTTCTCATTGGTATTGCTACGGAACTTCAACAACTATGATCTTTGAGTTGAACACGTTAGAATCACTAGAGTACTTGGAAGTGGATTAAGATTTCGAGTAATGTTGAAAACCAAGGAGATCAAGCATTTGGATGAGAAGCTACAAAGTTTATTTATTTTGTAATCCATATGTATTAATAGTTTTGTCACTAAAATTGAAAAAGGGGGAGATTGTTAGAGCACTGCTCGGTCAAACTCGCAAGTGTTGCTATCTCAAGCTTGTTTGTCAATGTTAGTGATAAAAACTATAAGTCTTGATTTCTAGTCTACTTATATATAGCTATGTCTCGGAATAGGATAGATTGTGTAGTTGAGCATTAGACTTCACGACGTTCATCATTTGAAGACGAAGAACTACTAAGGAGAGCTTGTGGAACTTCATCAACAAAAGTTATGTGGAGATTACAACTCATCTATCACTTGGAAAGTATATTTATACTCTATATCATATATTGAGACACAAGTCGTATTGCTATATAGTATTCGATTATACACATTTGAGTTTTATTTGAGTTTAACTCGCTTACATATTTCTCGAAATATGTGTTGGTAAGCTTCGCTTCAACCAAGTTCATCTTATATTCTTGTGAAAGTTAAAAGATGATCATGTGAAAATGGTAAGTAACATCTTACATGGTTAGTGTGATGCAATCATTTGGTATAGACTTGGAATGTTTCGTAATGATTATTTCAATAACTTGAAAATTGCTTTGATGCTCATAGTTCGTGAAAACAACTATTGTCATCCTCTAAGAATGTTTCAATGATTGAAATAGAGTTTAGAACACTTAACCATCATTGGATTATGAACATAGTATGTGTTCTTGCATATATGTGATCCATGACCGGAACTATAGTATGCATACCCGTATGCGTACATGTTAGTTGTGAAATTCCGGGAGCCTAAGTACACATACTGATGCAGCGTCTTGGCGTAAGGTTTGGGTCAGGAATTTGTTGTGTTTGGAGGTGTTCGCATCTTGGTGAACCCAAACTCGGTCAAGCTACTTAAGTATGCGTACATGTTTGCATACTTGAGTGGTTAAAGTTCTAAAATCGGTTTGTTCATGAACTAATACATTTATATAATAAGGAATTCATTCTATGCAAACCGTGGATATAATGTTCATGAATTGATTCGAGTGAATCAAACCAATTTTGCTTCAATTGTGTTCTTGTATACTTCTATGAGAATATAGGAATTGAAAAACTCTATAACTAGTTTCATTTGAGTCATTTGAACTAGTTGTAGTTAAGATGAATAAGGTTAATATGAGAGTGTTCATATAGCCAACTTCGGTTAAATCTGCTTGAGCCAACCTAGTGTACACGTTTAGATGCAGTTACTCAAACCTAAATGAAGGCAGTTCATTTGTGTATAACAAGCTAAGTTCTATCTAACGGTTGAAAGATATTAGCTTGAGTCTAATCAGGTTTTCATCTAACGGTGAATATTGAATGCTTTGTTACTAAGGTAACTTAGATTGCAAACCGTGATTTGAAAACTATACAAGGGAGAACTCTAGCAACTGGGAAACCTAATCCCCACACCTTCTGTGTGATACTAGTTGCGACTAGAATCGATTCTCCTTTAGCCTAGGTTTTTCTAAAACCATTGGGTTAACGACTTGAAGACTTCATTTGGATTGTGAAGCCGGACCCAACTATTTTCTCTCGTAGTTGCTTGTTTTGATCTTACTTCTACTATCGTGATTGAGTATTATCTTTTCTAAGATTTGCTTGAGATTTATCTCCGATAGGTAATATTAAAAGTAGTCACAAACATCTTCGTCTCATCGTTTGTGATTCTACAATATATTGTTTCACTTCCATATGATTAAGATAATTGTGACGTGATTGATAATACTAGGTTGTTCTTTGGGAATATAAGTACGGTTTATCAATTGTTTCATGTGCACCTTGATTTATCAAAAGACGGAACAAAATTCATAGGTATTTACGTGGGAGACAGATTTATCTATTCCAATAGACTTTTCTGTGTGAGGCAGATTTGTTTATCAAGTCTTCGACTTTGGGTCGTAGCAACTCTTGGTTGTGGGTGAGATCAGCTAAGGGAATCAAGCGCTTAGAATCCTTCTGGGGTTTAGAGATGTAAGGAGGAAAACTGTACCTTGATCAGTGTGAGATTGGTTAGGGATCAACTACATTCCAGTTCGAAGTTCATTGGTAGTAGGCTAGTGTACGTAGCGGCTTAATACGGTGTGGTGTTCAAAGATGGACTAGGTCCCGATGTTTTTTTGCATTTGCGGTTTCCTCGTTAACAAAATTTCATTATCTGTGTTGAAAAGGCGAGGTACCCAAATATACCTCAAGCTAAAACTTTTCCTACCTATAAGTCCTTTCTCTAGAAAATGATTGTCTATGGGTAGTCGATACAATACAACCAATCGGTTCACCGTGTGATCGTCTATTGATACGAGATCGAGACAAACAACAACGAAGTATGTTTACTTGATAAAAGGGTTCGGACTTAACCAAAATCCATAGGATTGCTTATCAAGTAAATAGGAATTAACGTTTGTGTAATTTACTTTAATTATAATAAAATAATTATAATGCGGAAATATAAAGTAAATGCACAACAAGATTTTGTTAACAAGGAAACCGCAAATCTGAGAAAAACCAGGGACCTTGTCCAATTGAATACTCTCGAGATTAAGCATTTGCACAAAATTAAACCAACTTCGTATAGTTGAGACCAAGCAACTAAACCTATAGTTCACCTAGTTAAAGTCTGTATTCCCACATCTCGACCTATGAATAAGTCACGTACTTGGAACAATTCCTTTGGTTCGTATTCAAACAAGGTAAAGGAACAACAAATATGTTTGGTATCAACTCTCTTCAACCAAGTGATATGAGTTCGACAAAGGCTCTTATGTTTATCTCAATAAACTCCTTCGTCAGGTTCTTAGATCTATCTTATGTTCAACTACCGAAGTAATAGTTAAGATTTTGCAATCAATACTTTTAATCACAAAGAATTACATAGATACCGATCTACACAACTAATCAATCCAGTCTACCACAAGGATAAATCGATTATAGTTGGATCCTCTTATACCGAAACAAGTATTGTGCACACCTAAGATTATGAACCCCAAATCAGAAATCTTCAATATCCTCTTTGTCTTCAAATCTTCTTAGATCTTCAATAAACACCTGCATACAACAACTTGAATCTCTTGTGATCAATCACGCACATAATGAGTCATTAACAAAGGATTATCACAAGATCGTCTTTAGCACTAACAACAGGTCTAAAGATCCTTGTCGAAACCCGATCTAGTTTGAGTGAATCTTATATCGGATGAGAAGAAGATTCTCTAGAATAAACAAACTAGGTGTAATCAAAGTTCAACCACCGTTAGTCAATCAAATCAATCGAAAACACAAGATAAAACCGCAAATATCTAGTTTCCTACCAACAGTACTCGTAGAGCTTATCGATCCCAAAGAAGACTTTAAACTGCGGCGAGCGTAAGAGATTTCGCCTAATTAGGTTACTCTCCTCTCCGAAGAAGGTGGCTTCACCGATAACAACACAACTGAGGAAGTTTGTTGTCACGAAGGATTAGTTTGCTAGAAATTCAAACTTCAAGTATTTATAGACAAGGAAGTTTGGACACCAAGGAATTTCCAAAACCAAAAATATTCTCAAAGATATTCAATACATTCCAAATTCGGTTTCCATAATTCCTGGAAATGCTCTGTCCAAAATAATGATCGAAAATCTCTCTGGAAAATCTCAACTAGTAAATGCACATTATTAATTCTCATTTTCATAAAATAAAATTAACAACCTTAAATAAAAGATTCTTAACTTATTTATTTCGATCCTGGGATTTTCTTCCTGTAGCTATTAAGGAATAACTTTGAACAATAAAATATAAACATTACTGCACGTGTTCAAAGTATGCCAACATCCTTACTTTGTAAGTCCTCTTTCATAGTTACAACCTTGAAACCGATTTGCCACACTTCCAAACAAGTTTAGAATTGGTTCATCTGACTTTCAAGAACTATGTGATTGATTAAGAAACACTCAATAAAAAATTATGGGTTTAACGGTTCTACCAAAACAAGTTTCGGTTCTACCTCCTGTAGATGGTGGATTTTCGACAAAGGTTAAAATCGTAAACCCATAATTATATGTATTCCTGATCCAGCAATCAGATAAATATCGAGGCTCATGTCTCTTATCGAAAGCATGAAAGATCATGCTATGAGAATATCGATCGAGAATAATGTCTCGGAGTATATATAGATATGTAGTCTCTCAGCTGAGGCAACGTCATATCTCAAGAATACTAAGCAATTTCAGTAATTACTTCTATATAAAATCGAAAGATTAGACGGCTCCTAGACAGCTTGCCTGCTAGTATAGAGCAATAACGTCTTCAGGATGTAACAATGTTTTCCCCGACTATATGAAAGAAGTATGACCTTCAACAAGCTCATATCACTCAATTCTGAATAATTAACGCTCCTAGACGATCGTACTAGTATAGAGCCATTAATTAATTATTCTCAAAATCAATAGATTCAAATCCCTGGAAAATATTCGATATTTTCATAATATTTCGTTACTTCAATTTATGGTTCTTCCCGTGAGAATTCCATGGGTTAGTAATAAATATTCAACACACGAACATCCGAGTCACCTTCGAGTAAGCCCCAACCAAAATGGTGTAAATGTATTTGACAAATAATGCATTAACAAACACACGAATGAACAAACAAATATTTCAAAATACGACGAGACGATGAACCTATGCAAATAGGAACGAAAATAATAAAATAATAGTCAAGGCGCTAGGGACCGGCTCCAATCGGCCGATCATGCCGTGATCGATCCCACGCCCAAATTCTATATTTTATTATTTTCCTTGATCTCATGAAAATCCTTTCATTTGAACAAATATCCTTCGTTTTGAGGAAACTCCTCGGTTTCATAGTTTTTCCTTCACCCGAGGAAATAATATAAAATTAAGGAAAATATTGTGGGGCCGTGATTATTGGCCAACCGGGCATGCCTTGATCCCGTCCGGCCCCACACCTCATGGTTTCTCATTATTTTATTATCATTTCCCTAATCTCATGAAAACTCCTTAATCTCATGATATTTCCTTGATCCCATGAAAAATAATATAAAATTAGGAAACCCGTGAGACCGGACCATAGTCGGCGGTCATGCCCTAAGCCTACTCTACACGCCCTTATTTTATTATTATTATATTTTTCATGTTTCCTTAATCCCATGAAATTCCTTGATTTCATGATGTTTCCTTCAAATTATGAAATTCCTTCAAATTATGGGGAAAATACACAAAAATATATAAAATTAAGGAAACTTGTGGGACCAGGGCCCAAGGCCGGTCATGCCCTAATGGTCCCACAAAACCCTTATTCTATTATTATTTTTATATTTCCTTGATTTCATGATATTTCCTTCAAAATATGAAAATTCTTTCAAATTATGAAAACTCCTTCAAATCATGAAATAATACATAAAATAAGGGAAAAACTCACGGGGACAGGGCCTAGCAGGGCCAAACATGCTCAGCCGGTCCCACACGCCCTTATTTTATTATTATTAATATTTTTGTTTCCTTCATCTCATGGAAACTCCTTGATTTCAACAAAAACTCCTTGGTTTTAACAAATTCCTTGTTTTTATCATATTTCCCTAAAATCATGAAAATATTATGAAAATTGGGGAAAACGTGTGGGACCAAGCTCCTTGGCGGCCAGCCATGCCTTGGCCATGGCCGGTCCTACACTTCATGATTCCCTCACTTTTATTATTTTTCCTTCATCTCATGAAGTTTTAGTTTCGTCAAAAAACTCCCGATTTCTTCATATTTTCTCAAATGATTGCTCAAATGCACACGAGAAAATATTAAAATTCTCGGATTAACATACGGACACTTTGGTGATGTGAGCATGTTACCTTGACCGACCAAGGTTGGCTCTTTGGCTTGCAAGAATCCGGTCCCACGTATTCTCATGATTTGACCTAATTTGCACAATTGCACGACAGGTTCAAAACTCTTCCAAACAACTTGGGACTTCATGGAACGATCATTATTTTGATCCGTGAACACCCAGGGCCGGTTTCATGGTCCCTTGGTTCAGTCCCTCATCTCTTCATAATTAATTAGGTTTTATCAACTAAGGCTCGGACGAGTATTTTTCGAATAAATGATTAAACCAACATTTAATCATCCTTTCATCAACAAATTGACTGATCTTCGAGAGATCTTAATATTTGCTCACGTGAGCATCCGGGCACTACATGGTCGACTCATAATCCCATGTAGCCGGGTCCCTCCTTTTCTATGGTTAATTCTCAATAAACCATCAATAAATCATCAATTGATCAAATTAGGGTTTTGAGTCCAAGGTTAATGATTCCAGATTCAAAAGCTAATAATTTTACGTTGATCCCGTGATCAAAATTTAATTTATCATACTCGGTTCAATTTCCAGTATTATGATTTAATATTTTATTTGGTCATGCTACCATAATTCATCAAACGGGCAATATTTGCTCAGATGAGCAATACTTTTTCAAACAAAGAATATTGGTTCAACTATCAATATTCAACAATTCATCAAATGAGCAATATTTGCTCACGATAACTTATTCACACATCATATCTCTGTCTCAACAGACATGTTCAATTCATAAGTCTCAGAACATTTCCAAACCACATTCGACTCATCAATACAAGGACTCATCGTCCCATGAAGTCATGAGGTCAGCAACCGACTAACTAAATACACGTCACGCATGCGATTCCACAATCACACGAGATATCAATCATGTCACATGGGGGATATTAACTAGGGTTTTGGTTTGGCGGTCTACGGCACGTGTGTTCATACACACGATGAGAATGTGAGCAAGTCGTGCAATCGGTTGAAGGAGTTAACAAAAGTAGTGGATGGAAAATCAACCAAGTCTCGCACATTGAGCAACCGGTTTAACACGATTTCCACTTCCCCATTATTTGATTCCATCATTGTCACACTTCATGAGATCATGGTGTTTTCAATTCCAACAATATAAATAAGTCTACGAATCATGATTGAAACAAGGATAATCTCACGTCAAACTGACAACATGAGATTAACAATCCAACTCTCAACGAGAAAAAATTCAATCATTGAACTCATCTTATTTTCTAGTAATACACAACACACCTACAATCTTCGATCACCATTGATCCCACTCATTTCTTAGCTTCCCTCCGGACTGACCCATCCTCTCTTGTGACCGAATTTACTCGGAACGGCCATTGTCTTGGTTTAGGCCGGAGTACTACGATTTATCTCTCGAATTCAAAGCACTCCTTCTTGCAAAGTGCATCGTGTGAGGCTGAACATTTCGCTTGGTTCAAGGAGTCTCCTCCGTCTGATCGTCTCCTCAATTCCGTAAAAACCAGCAAATCGTTTTTCCCCATCTACACTTCCATGTGAGTCACTGTGCATAGTCACACTAGCTTCCAAAAATTCGGTTGACTAGGTACTAGGATCGGTTCCCCACATATATATGGTATCTAAATTATATGTGTTGCACATGTCCATAGGATCAGTTCCCCTTTAACCTAAAAACGTGTTGCACATGTTCATAGGATCGGTTCCTATTTCTGCTATAAACCTTGTTGCACCTCATACAAGGATCGATTCCCCTTTGTGATGTGTTGGATCTCTTCAGAGGATCGGTTCCCCTTTACCCATATTCGGTTCAAAAAAATTCAAACTCGATCATACCATCTCAGGTGATTACTTAAGATCGGTTACACTAATAAAAGTCATACCAATACATAATTCAGGCCTTTGTGAATAGTTTTACTATGAACACAAACAAGTCGTGAGCGGTTATACTAAATCACACATATTGGATGTTCACAAGATATGCAATGAATAACAATCCCAATAACGCCTGGCGATTTTCTTTTCGATTCATAAACAAGTTTATGGCTGTTGGAATATATGTTTTAATTCCCAAGTTTATGAACTGTTGGCGATTTCCTTTTGGGAATATATGTTTTATAAATAAGTTTATGAAGCTGTTGGCAAAGGAGGGTTGGCACAGATGGTTCATTTGATTCGATGCATGAAGAAGGACGTAAGTTCAATTCCCACCTCTGCGAATTTAAATAAATTAGTGTCTCATTTAAATGGTTTTATTGTGACATTTATTCTTCCTTTAAAGAATAAATTTATTTTGCTTTTAATGTCAAAAACCGTTTTTTGTTAAATTGGTTAATGATGTTAATTACCAACTTATTAATTCATTTAATTTAATGTTATTTAATCCTTTGACTATTATAAATCGATTTTTTTCATGAAAAGAATTTTAAGAGTTGTTGAAACATTTTTTCTATAGAGAGAGATTTTTCTTTTTATGTTACTTGAGTTTAGAAAATGAATTTTGAGAGAGAAAAACAAGTGTGTGATCATCCTTGGTTTTTTTCTAAAAGAGTTTACGAGCAAGAACGAAGTGTAAAAGTTTCACATCCTCTCACCGTGCAAGAGTGATTGTGTAAGAGATTGATCTCGGCTGTTTTATCCTGGGGACAGCGCCATTGAAGAACTGCTTGCACAATCTTGGGAAGAAGCCGCGAAACGTCTTAAAGCGACCTAGTCAGCGACTACGGCCATAACATTTGTTTCGTGTTTGGTTTTATTTTTTGTGCAGAGCATAATTCAGCAATTGTTCCAACAATTTTTAAGGCGATTTATTCTGCCATGGATACCAAAAGGAAACAATTGCTTAAACAGCGATAAGTATCATGTTTCATTTCGTTTTTATAAATTATATAATTTGTATAATTTTTCTTTGTGATTGAAAATGATGCTTGAGATTTTAGGTAACACGATACCTAGGGTTAAATTTTATATCCGATTTTGATGGATTAGGATTGTAACATGGATAATATTTTTATCATGAATATTAACATAGAAAAATATTGTTGATGAGCTTATTATTTTTAACATGTTGTAGAGATATATATTTTTATATCATATATGGAAATGAATTGGTTCTAGAAATTTTAGCCTAATATATTAGACGTCATGAGGTCACTCATGTCAAATTTCAGAATTCTTGGAGTAGAAAGTATTTTTAAAGTATTTTATAAAATTACATAACATTCTTTGAAAATTTAAAATGAGCAGAAATTTAGTCCTTGTCGAATTCGTTTTTCTGATCTTTTGGATTCGTGTATAACATGAAACTTGTAGATCAGGAACTTATCCTGAAAACCCATTTTGAAATTTCCTATTTGTAATTTGAGAGATTTGGTAATTTCATAATCATTGTGTATGTTTGTCCAATATATGAGACATGATACTTGAGATTAGAGATTAGAGATGTATGAAATTACTTTAGAATCATGTTACGATTCTAATACTTCATAATCTTGTTTTGGTAATGAAAAAGAAGATTATAGTTAGCAATCAAACTAGTGCACCACATATGTTTTAAATTGCTTGATAGAGAGTTATAAATATATGATGTTATAACTATAGAACTTTGGATCTTTGATTGAAATTTAAGAGAAACTTGGAGTACTATATTTTAATAGATTTTTAAGTAATTACGTAAGTGCATAACTTGCTTATGTTGGGTTTCAAATGCTCACATGTAAATGATTGTGACAGGTGAAAATTCACTTACTTGAGCAAGTTTTCATTTTTCTATGAAATAAAAAGTGCGGGAGATTAATCGATGTGAGGAGCGATGGGTTGCAGATTTCTTTGTTTGTGCGCAAAGAATGGACAATGGTTTATAACCAATTGAGCTTTAAAAGCAGTTGAGGTATGTTTGATGAACTATTTGTAGTTATTGCAGTGATCAAATAATGGCATTCTAAATTGAATAAGTTGATTATTCAATCTTAGAATAAATTTTAGGGAAACAAGATATTGAGAATTATTGTGTATGACAATAAACATGTGACTCATATAAGTTTTGAACTTATGAGATAGAATTTTATACGAACCAAAAACCGAAATAATTAGAAACCTAGTCAAAACAAATGTGAATATCAACTCTCACCAAGAAATGAACATAATATTGATTATGAGATTATTTGTTATTCTTGCATGGCATTGCAAGGATATCAAATGTTATTAACAACGCTTTTAAAGCTTAGTTAATGTGAACTATGGATACGGTGAGAGGTTGATATATATTGGTGTTTTACACTATATTTGTTTTGATAGGTTATGGTTCAAAAGTTGAACCTAATCATTTTGAAAGAAAGTGACGTTGAGATATACTCACATCACTAGGACTTTCGGTATTGGTATAGGCTAAAAGTTTACTTTGGGTAGAACAATCTTGGTATAGCCTAAAAGTTTACTTTCGGTATTGGTATAGCCTAAAAGTTTACTTTGGGTAGAACAATCTTGTTGAACAATCTTGTTAAAGATGTTCAACTTGTTAATAACAAGATGTTCATATCTTGTTATAAACAAGAGTGAGATAAGAAATTTGTTGAATTTGATCATTGCACTGCTACAAATGATAGGTTATGAATAAAATGTTTGAATATAATATTACAATTTTATCATAACATAAATTGAATTTTGAATATTTGAAATATGAGTTTTTGTCACGCTTTTAAGAAATCAATGAGTTAGGGATGAATATGAGCAAGTTATATTTTCTTATAAACTTGGTGAATTTTTTGAGTAACATGTAATCTTACCTAACTCATAAAAGCATGTACATTTTCAAATCTTAAGCAACTTGCAATGATATTGAATGAAATAAAATGTTTGAGAATTTTATAAATACTTGCTTGATGCTTCTAGTAACTTGTCTTGATAGCAAATATGATTGTTTGAATCGTGAATTAGGCGATATTGACTTTACAAGAATTGTTTGAATTTGTATCCTCTATATTGTGTAAAACGTTTTGGGTTTAGATCATTGGTTCATCAGTTTTTAACAATTTTTAGGATCTTTGGATATTGTTTTGAAATTCTTGTTTGAGTCAAAAAATAGTGGGGGTTCCATACCCTATGTTTTACCAAGTTAGATTTAAATTAGAGGAAATAGAAAAATGAAGGTGAAGTAATTCACTAAGAATGAACTTAGAAAAGCATATATAGTGAGACTAAATTTTAGTCATGAATATTTTGTTGATTATAATTTGAAAGATAACTTCTCATAAAAAGTAACTTTGTTCTTCAAAAAGTTAATCTTTGGAAAAATAAATTCATGAGCCTATTGTTTTTAGACAAGCAAACAGAAAATTATTGACTCTTGCATTCATGTCGTTAAATAACTTACATGCTTGTTTTGTTGATGTTGTTTCTATAGTGTATGATTTGTTATAGTCATAAGTAGAAATATATACTTTTGTGTAAGTTAAGGATGAGAATCTATGTAAACCAAGCATGGAAAACTATGTAGTTTCTACAAGAAAAGAAAGCATGTATCCTAGATAAGTCATCATTTATATTACAAGAAAACAACTTTAAAATAATTTATGATTTATTAGAATGATTTGAGAATTGATGAAAGTGAAATGCACAATACACTTTGTTTTGTATGCATAGGTGATTTTTGAATTTTATTCTAACTTATAGGATGAAAATGAAATTGAGAACATGCTTAGTTTACTATTTGACATGAAAGACTTGAGTGGACATGGTGTATGTTTTTGAAATGATTTTTTCTTTCTTTGGATCTATTTCATTTCAATAAAAATAGAATTTTAAAAGAGATAGAAATATATATAGTACATTTTGTAAATTAGTTTTCACTCATTTGGTTGGTGTTAATACTTTTGATATTATGTGTGATTGCACTAGAAATGAGTATGGTAGCTCAACATGTTTCTTAGCTACGTGATTGACTATATATAAGTATTTTTTGTGTAGTGGGGGTTTAATATATTACTTCCGTAGTGGGGTTTTTATATTCAGAATTACCAATCCTAGTATGGAAAATTGGTAAAATTTTGAGAAGGTTATGAGGTGTTTCAAACACACCGTATACCTAAAAATACACTATCTAAATGGTTACCGCAATCCTTTAAGGATATTGCGAAGGCGATTGGATATTTCAGTTGAATCCTTTAAGGGATGGAGCGATTCGATCCTCTAATTGATAGAGGAACAGACATATTAAGATCCAATGTGATAGTACCGCGGCTATTGCATGAATTGAGAATGTAACGACAACTATAAGAGTTGATTTTAAGAGAATATGGATTATATAGTGTCTGAAACGAGTTTCCATTAGTCCTTTGACAAAAGAATTGATAAGAAGATGTGAATACATCTTACGGATGAGGTTGATGCCCATTGAGATTGAGTCATCTATGATGGATACCCAACTAGAAATAGGTTCAAAGGGACTAGACGAAGTCATAGGTGATATGGAGATGCGAGAATCATGCTTTTGAAGAATTCATCCCACGGCATGACATCTGAAACGAGTAAAGGTTGAGTTTAATTTTTAATTTTACAATTTTAAACTCTTAATGATGTTTATATCTCTATGTAGAGTGGGGTACTTTCGGGAGCACTCTTGATAAACTCACCTATGTGAATGTGAAAATGTGGCAGCTTTCTATGAGAATATGGGCAGTTCTCTAGATCATTCATTAGGTTTGGGATACAAGCACAAGGTCGTAATGTCTTGGCTTTAGACTTTACACTAGTATAGTCGTGTGTGTTAAGTAATATTTTTATCTCCTAGAGTTCAAGACTTACGTTCACTCTATGGTCAGATTTTAAGAGAGCCTATTAACACTATGTAAAGGTTCAAGTCGCGAGACATCTTTGCTTATGCACAACTCTGTATGTTCTTGCTCAATGTTTTGAAAAATATAAGTGGGGGATTGTTGGGAATATATGTTTTAAAAACATTATTAATTTCCAACAATAAATTAGTGTCTCATTTAAATGGTTTTATTGTGACATTTATTCTTCCTTTAAAGAATAAATTTATTTTGCTTTTAATGTCAAAAAACGCTTTTTGTTGAATTGGTTAATGATGTTAATTACCAACTTATTAATTCATTTCATTTAATGTTATTTAATCCTTTTACTATTATAAATCAGATTTTTCATGAAAAGAATTTTGAGAGTTGTTGAAATATTTTTTCCATAGAGAGAGATTTTTCTTTTATGTTATTTGAGTTTACAAAATGAATTTTGAGAGAGAGAAAAACAAGTGTGTGATCATCCTTGGTTTTTTCTAAAAGAGTTTCTGAGCAAGAACGAAGTGTAGAAGTTTCACATCCTCTCACCGTGCAAGAGTGATTGTGTAAGAGATTGATCTCGGTTGTTTTATCCTGGGGACGACGCGCCATTGAAGAACTGTTGCACAATCTTGGGCAGAGCCGCGAAACGTCTTAAAGAAAGCGACCTAGTTCGCGACTCAGCCATAACATTTGTTTTGTGTTTGGTTTTTATTTTTTGTGCAGGCATAATTCAGCAATTGTTCCAACATGAACTTACTTCCTTAAAACACATGTAAAACATTGTTTCCTATGATGAAATCCTCACCTCATACCCATACATAATCACAATAGCATTCAAACGATTATGTCGATGTCTTATCTACAAAGTTTAATGGTTAAGCAATTAGCTTCATATTATATTCCTTAATACTATGTCTATCTAGAGTGTTCATGCTTCGCATTTCGTTTTCAATATGCACGACTTGAAAGATATGTTAGGGAATGAAACAGATTCAAGTCAAATATCACTAACCTCAAGTGGAAGGATAATGTTGTCGTTGTAGCTTCTTACTTCTTCACTTCTTCAAGTCTTCGCAATACTTGTAATGTCTCATATCCTAATACTTTAAAGCTAACCTATACGAAGTTGACTCTAGTACATAATCAAGCGACTCTTAAAATGAGTTTTGATTCACTAAAATATGACAACAAAACTTGACATACCAACGCTTGGTGGGTTCAACCGAGCTATGCTCTAACAATCTCCCCCTTTGTTAATTTTAGTCACAAAACTCTTACAATCATATGGATAAACAAATTACAAGAATTCATTACATATACGCTTGATTCCCGAATTCAACAACACAATAACCTGCATTCATTCAATCCTTAAATGCCGATGTTGACATTATAATAACAAAGATAATACTCCCCCTAAAGGTAAGATAGGTAGATTTCATCAATCCGCATGTCTTTGTTACGCCAATCAATATGATATGCTACTCCCCCTTAGTCTATGCTTTCACTCTTTCGTTAGATAAACGTTTAAGCACCAATGTTCTTTTCCTTAGTGATACCAATCAATATAAAATCAATACCAATATCACTTGTTTACTCCATATATTTCTCCCCCTTTTTGTCACAAAATGACAAAGAAATGAAAAAATAAAGGACGACACAAAAAGAATCTTACAAATCTCAAAATAGACTTGCAAACCTATAGAGTTAAGCATGAGGGTTCCACACACCATTTTTGATAACCAATATCAAAACTGAAACCACAAAGTAATTTGTTTTGATATGTTACCAAGGAAACAATTGCCAAGCAATTTTCCCAATTTAGCTTAGCAAACCAAAAATCAACTAAGTACCTTAGTCCCTTTGCTAAACTGATTGTATAAATACAATCGCTTCATTCGATAAGACCAAAATAAAGATAACTATTTTTCTCATCAGGTTATAATTATCCATATAACTTAGACCTTTCACTTTTAAACAAGACAAGTACTAGGTTAGTTAACTAGCATTTCTTGTTAAGGCATTCGATTAGGCTTGAATAACCGAAACCTCCACTTTGATAAGTCTAACTAGGAAAACCTTAGTTTCTCTTATCCGGAATCGAATTGGACTAAACAACTCATCCCGTAAACCTTTTCTTTTGTTAAGACATAAATAATTCATACAAACACATAAATCAACTTGCATAATTATTCACCTCAA
Organism: Papaver armeniacum; assembly: GCA_023531295.1. Taxonomy (NCBI): domain Eukaryota; kingdom Viridiplantae; phylum Streptophyta; class Magnoliopsida; order Ranunculales; family Papaveraceae; genus Papaver; species Papaver armeniacum. The sequence goes on from JAJJWW010001021.1 coordinate 61,199, forward strand.
CCAGAAGCAAGTGAATCAACATAAGCATTAAAACATAGTAATTGCACCAAAATTTTGTAAGCCTAAACAATTGATACCACACCGTAAAGCAAGATAACAATAGTTTTTCTTAACTTAGGAACCAATTCAATCACACATATATCCATACACACATCATGGAATAAAACATCAATTGTACCGAAATTTCGTTAAGCAAAAGCAAAATATATATGAAATAGAATCGGGCTTTTCTTAAATAGGAAAACAATTAACTAACAACATAGTTACCTCAAATTTCGCATCCACTTCTCCAATATGTTTGCATCTTCTTCCATGGAGAATTGATATCGAAATATCATTATGTTTTCATCCTTATGCAAAAACAAAAGAATAACAACAACCAACCTTTACCAGAGAAAGGTTGAGAATCGGTTTTAACAATTGCAAGCAAGAGTTGAAAACCGTCGAAACACATATGCTTTTATGCTAAACCAAAACCGATTCAACATATTGTGACTTTTTTACATATTGTTTCTACTAGAACCCCTCATGATCCTTTGATAAATCCTACCAACATGGGCTAGAACTTAATCCTCTATCTTGTAGGGAATTGAATTGCGAAAACAACGCAAAAATAATGAGGTCATTCCGAGTTCGGACGAAGAAGTTATGGGAAAAACAGGTTTTATACTTCTTCGTATGGGGACCTCTCACTAGGATAGGTTCCCCATATTGCACCTATCACTAGGATCGGTACCCCAAGTGTTACTTGTGACGGATCACAACACTAAACTGTTTTTGATATAACTTTTGCATACAATGTCCGAATTCAGTGATTTTTGGCTTGTTTTAACCGTAAAAACAAGAGCTACACATATATGATCAGTAGATATCAACATCATAAACTCACAATTACCTTTTCTATCAAAACCTCAAATATAGATAGAGAAATTATGAGTATATAAGAAAAAAAATCTCCAAAAGATGTTAATTATTCATATAATAATCGAGAGATCATGTGCTCAGTTTCATGTGCTTCCTCACCTTTCAAAAAAAAAAGTGAGCACCAAGGTGAGAATGCAAATTCTAACACAACTAGGTTTTGTTGAGTTGATCCTTGTCTTGTTCGTCACGAGTGACTAAGACAGAATCATCATTCGACCTCTTGCTTGGTTTGTTTTCTCTTGTTCCATCTCTTATTTTTCTTCTTTGACTTGTGATGAAGAGTGTCATTATCACAACCTTTACTAGTACAAGAGATTTCAGACATAATATCTTTCTTTAGACTTTTAAGAAGACTCTTGTAATTATAGTCACCAACAATTAACATCTGAGAGTCATTCTTGTGACTAACTTTTGGTCCCTTCTTGGCTATGGAGAACTTCGGGACCCATTTAGAGTTGGGTTTCGCAGGAGCAGCTTTCTCCTTCATACCATTAGGATCATTGTCCTTTTGAATATTTTGCGAAACACCCTTTCTCCAATTTGGAACATCAGATCTTGTTTTTTCATTTAAAAAGTCACCTCTCTTTCTATAATTGGGTCTTTTATGAAACGACCTTGTCGAATGATATGCAAAATTTGAACTATCATTATAATAATTCTTTTTCCTAAACTTAGGACAAGACCGATCTGAGTTCCTTTGGGGAGCAATCTTAGCCAATTCGTTTGATACAAAAGAAAGTGCATCTTGCATCTTACGAACTTTGCATCCCCATTGCAAGTGTCCTTTATTACCATAATAATAACAATGTTTATTATAAATATACGAAGTATGAGTTTTAATGTTACCTTTTTGTGGATCCGCTTGCATTGGAGTTCGACGAGTTTTCTTCTTCTTCTTCTTATCTTTGTTCAACGTTGTTGCTTTCTTGACATTGGCAGAAATGCCTTCTTTTATTATTGCTGGTTGAACACTATTATTAGGCTTGACAGACTTTTCTTCTTTACAAGAAATAGGAGCATCTTTGTCATGAGTGGAAGCCTCGATTGAGAATAATTTGTAGCTTTAACAAATTTTACCTTTTGCTAATATTTGAAGCATTTATTCCCTTATAGCCCAATCCACGTGTATCACCATGATATCTTCCTGCTTCTAACAATGAGGATAAATTGTTTGTGCTATCATTGGAATTTTTCAAATACAAATTTTCTTCTTCCAACGTCTTGATTTTATCAAGAGCACCAGCTAGATCAACCTCAAGGTGTTTTCTCGTGAGAGATATACACATTCTTTCTCTTCAAAACTCTTTTGTTGAGAGTTAATCCTTGTATCAGATTAAACAAACTTTCTCTTCCAACAAGTGAATTTTTTTAAGAGCAACATCACGCTCTTTCTCTAACAATTTTGTTTGAGAGAGACTAAGATCAGATTTTTCTTGAAAACCATGTATTTGTCGAGAATTAAACATTGCTTCCGATTACCTGACGTTTGTTTTGACGACAAAATAGTTCTCTTCGAAGATTTTTACATTCTAATTTCTTAGAATTTAGATCGTTTGTACGATCTTTAAGAAGATATTCGGTGGTACGAGAACCACAATATTGTCCGTGAAAAACCCTCCTTAGTTTCTTGTTCTCTGACAAATAGGACTCATCAAACCAAGAAAATCCGAAGTTCTCATTTTTTTTTTCATTTTTCATGGTTCCAGCAGAGTTTAGAGTATTCTCGAGATATCCTCTTTACTTCTCGTTCAAAATCCGAGTCATCATCAAATTTCATCTAACCCTTCTTGTAGACGTATTTTCCGGTCTTTCATCGGTTTTACATTATTAACAAGATTAACTTGTCTAGTAGAATCTCTAGTGATGATTTCATGAACGTTTTCAGATATTGAATCGTAGATGCCGTCATAAAGTGTTAATTCAAAACTCTTGATGTCTTGCTTTACGTTAACTGAATCATTATCAGGTTCTATAAAAACCATTTCTAGATTCCAGGTCTTATAGGTTGGATCGCACCAAACCTGATTATTAGATCTTTCGTGTTTGCTCCGCTCTCGATACCAATAGAAAAGGCGAGGTACCCAAATATACCTCAAGCTAAAACTTTTCCTACCTATAAGTCTTTTTATCCGAAAGTGATTGTCTATGGACTGATTCGAGACAATACAACTAATCGTTTTCACACTTCGTGTGATCGTCATGGATACGAGATCGATAAAATACAACAATGAAGTATGTTTACTTGATTAAAGGGTTCGGACTTAACCAAACACAATAGGATTGCTTATAAAGTAAATAAGAATTAAAGTTTGTGTAATTTACTTTAATTATAATAAAACAATTATAATGCGGAAATATAAAGTAAATGACACAAGAAATTTTGTTAACGAGGGAAACCACAAATGCGAAAAACCCGGGACCTTGTCCAAATTTAATACTCTCGGGATTAAGCCGCTACACAAAATTAAACCAACTTCGTATAGTTGAGACCAAGCAACTAAACATATGGTTCACCTAGTTCCGTCTGTATTCCCACGCCTCCGACCTATGAATAAGTCATGTACTTGGAACAATTCTGTTGGTTCGTATTCCAAACAAGAAAGGAACAACAAATATGTTTGGTATCAACTCTCTTCAACCAAGTGATATGAGTTGGACAAAGGCTCTTCTGTTTATCTCAATAAACTCCTTCATCAGGTTATTAGATCTATCTTATGTTCAACTATCGAAGTAATTGTTAAGATTTTGCAATCAATACTTTTAATCACAAAGAATTGTATTGATGCCGATCTACACAACTAATCAATCCAATCTACCACAAGGATAAATCGATTATAGTTGTATCCTCTTATACCGAAATAAGTATTGTGCACACCAAGATCACAAGATCGTCTTTAGCACTAACAACAGTCTAAAGATACCTGTCGAAACTTCGATCTAGTTTGAGTGAATCTTATATCATAAGAGAAGATTCTCAAGAATAAACAAACTAGGTGCAATCAAAGTTCAACCACCGTTAGTCAATCAAATCAATCGAAAACACAAGATAAACCGCAAATATCTAGTTTCTCACCAACGGTACTCGTAGAGCTTCTCAATCCCAGAGAAGACTTTAAACTGAGCGGCCGTAAGAGATTTTGCCTAATTAGGTTACTCTCCTCTCCGAATAGGGCGTTTCACCGATAACAACACAACCGAGGAAGTTTGTTGTCACGAAGGATTAGTTTGCTAGAAATACAAACTTCAAGTATTTATAGACAAGTAAGTTTGGACACCAAGGAATTTCCAAAACCGGAAATATTCTCAAAGATATTGAAGACATTCCAAATTCGGTTTCCATAATTCCACTCGGAAATGCTCATCCAAAATAATGATCGAAAATCTCTCTGGAAAATCTCAACTAGTAAATAAACATTACTAATTCTCATTTTCCTAAAATAAAATTAACAACCTTAAATAAAAGATTCTTAACTTATTTATTTCGATCCTGGGATTTTCTTCTTGTAGCTATTAAGGAATAACTTTGAATAATAAAATATAAACATTACCGCACGTGTTCAAAGTATGCCGACATCCTTACTTTGTAAGTTCTCTTTCATACTTACAACCTTGAAACCGATTTGCCACATTTCCAAACAAGTTTAGAATTGGTTCATCTGACTTTTTCAAGAACTATGCAATTGATTAATAAACACTCAATCGCAAATCATGGGTTTAACGGTTCTACCAAAAAAATCGGTTCTACCTCCATGTGAGTCTTTGCGTATAGTCATACTAGCTTCCCAAAATTCGGTTGACTAGGTACTAGGATCGGTTCCCCACATATATATGGTATCTAACTTATATGTGTTGCACATGTCCATAGGATCGGTTTCCCTTTGCCTAAAAACGTGTTGCACATGTTCATAGGATCGGTTCCTCTTTCTCCTATAAACCTTGCCGCACCTCATACAAGGATCGATTCCCTTTGTGATGTGTTTCACCTCTTAGGTGTTTGTACCCAAAATTACTTTTGGGCACGAAACACGATGAATGGATAGTTTGGTGTGTATTTTGGGTTAGGAGACGAAATGAAGAACAAAATGAAAGACAGAGGTTTAACGTGGTTCGGCATAGGTTGCCTACGTCCACGGGCGAATCCCCTTGGGGAGAAATGTTTTATTGACTTTTGTATTACAAAGTATCTTTTTCTCTCCTCTTGGCCTCCTCTCTATTTGTACAGTTCAATATCTAATTCCAATATAAACTTAAGTGGCATTAAATCGCTCATTCATGCCTTCATCTTAAATTTCGTATGAAACCGCTAGAATTAATATGCATGCCTCCATGTTGAGGTGCATGAAACACGGAATTAATACTGCATGCCTCCATCTAAATTCGCATGAAACCGCTGGAATTAATATTGCATGCCTCCATGTTAAATTCGCATGAAACCGCTGTAATTAATTCTGCATGAAACCTCCATGCATGGTTCCTGGTATTAATCTGCCATGCATAACTCCTTGTATTGATTTGTGTGCCTCTCGTGTATTTTATACACGGTACAAACATCGCCCCCTCTTAACCTCCAACTTGTTGGGGGTTAAGAATTTTGTTTTCCTTCGCGTCGATCGTCGATGACGTAACCCTAATGATCGCCCCCAAGCGTGAGTAGAACATTACAAAGACGCCCCAATTTGTGATAACTGCGATAAAATTTTCTCACGTGCTAGGTGAGACTTTTTGCCACGTGGTGGACTTGTGATGCTCGATAGCTAGTCGAGTCTTGAGTAGAATGTAGTGTGTGCTTGCGGGCCGCAGCAAGGCTTTTTTTGCTCGCAACGTAACAAGGCTAGCGCTTCTTTGCTCGGGCACGCGGAAACATTGCTTGTGTTGAGTCTGAGTCTTTGGACCAATATCGGGCATTGGGCTCGTGGTTGAGACGAGACTTTATGCTTGCCAAGGTGGAAGTCTTTCATACTCGCGTGCAAGACGAGATTTTATGCTTGCGATAAAAGCAAGAATTATGTGCTCACGTGCAAGGTGAGGCTTTAGGTGCTTGCGAAGTGATGCAAGGCTAAATATTGAAGGGTCTATGCAATCCTCATCTCGAACTCGATCACGTCACTATCCACGAACAACGAACTCGATCATGTCATTCTCCACGAACCTCGAACTTTGATCTCGCTAGTTGTGGATGAAAAATCAACACAACTTCCACGAACTTAGCTATAAAGTTTACACGAACTTATGAAGTCGTGGATTAAAAATCAACACAACTTCCACGAACTTTATATATGATATTTATTTTGTTACGCCGAAGTGTTACATATCTCGCCCCCAAGCGGTGGTTACTGCGGTTGAGGTGATATGCAACTCGCCCCAGCAAATTGTGAGTGTCATGCTGCTTAATGCTCGCATAAGGGTGCACTTCCTTGCTGCATCTTGCTCGCGCATGGAAAGAATATTAAGATTTATCTGCTATCTTGAATTCGCATAGGGGGCCACTCCTACTATTAAAGACGCGCGCAGAAGTGAGATGTATGCATTTCTGCATGCCATCGCATGAGTTTCCGGGCGCGGACCATTGGACTTAGATCTCTGGGCACGGACCGCCGGATAGGTTTGTGTTCCAAAACTTGGATGTACTTTCAATTAAATCATTAGTGGTTGAGCAAACGGATGTATTTTACTATGATTTGAGAATCAAAACTATCATAAGTGAGACAAAGGCATAAGAGGTACTTTTAAAGGAAGTTAACATCTTACCGAAACATTAGTTTTCAGAAGAAGCATTTGTGCTCAGGAACTTGGAATCCATCAGAGCTTCTTCCTTAACGAAAATGATTACGAGTGAAATGAGCTGATCCTTTGGCGTGACATTTTAGCATGTGGTCGTTTGACGTCCTTCATTGCGGGAAGACTCTAGCTTGTGCTCCATCATACAAGTCCTCTATGGGAAGTTCTTTGGTGATTGGGGTTGGCACTGTGCGAAATCTCTGTAACTCGAGTTTGAATCAGGGTGACTAACTTTATCATTTTTAGTGATTGAGGTTGTTATTTTATTGCCGCTCTTCGATATATTGGTTCGTGCTACTCGCTGCCCTTCATTGTCGAATTGAGACAAGCTTCTCGCTTGCTTGAATCTCGCAAGTCCCTTTAGGTTATGTAGTTAGGGAGCCATTGCTAATCGTGAATCACTTTTGCCGCTCTCGGGTGGCAAGTCTTTATGAATGCTTATATGTTTGTGGCTCGTTCGGAGATAGGATGTGTTCACTACTAAGAAGAGGTTTTTCTTAAGAACCAGTAACCACCCTTCATATGTAAAAGGTTATTGTCGACCTCTTGACGCCACCTGTTTCTCAATGAAACGTCAGGTTCAATATAGAATCAATAATGAATTTCATTTTGCAAGTGGACTCCGAGAATATTGACAGTTCCGACAAAGCTAAATAGAAAAATTGTGTAATTGCCTAAAACCAATTGATTGCAATTTGTTAGATGATCTAATGAGCAGTGACCAAGACTCCTAGTTGTTAACATACATAGCCATGTGTTAAACCAATCTTGGTGGTAGCATTTTCTCAACTTTTATTTACTGGCATTTTGAAAGCTACGGGTGATTCTGCTTTTTCGTTCTACAAACATATAAACTCACAAAGCAACCTATAGTACATTTGGACTCTATAAGCAAAAATTCTTGGTATCACTGGACAACGTATGCAAACACTCGGAAATAAGGATAAACTTGCTACGAATTACCAACTCCATTAACTCCTATTGTACTAAGAAAGTTGCTTGGAATTATAATAATGATATGAAGCATTTTATCTTGATGCTTTTTGGATTTCACTAAGCATGAATTTATTCGTTAGGCCACTTAATTCATGGAATTAGATTGGAAATCATTTAGAGAGATTTAATGAAAGAAACGTATGCTTTAATGTACGTAACTAAATTAAAAATAATTTAAAGAGGTGAAACGTAAGCCTTGATTCATGGAATTAAATTAAAAATAATTTAAAGAGATTTAAGGATAGAAACGTCCCTTTTGCGTGTGTTGTCCGAGCTGATTTACATTGACCTGTACGAGCTAGCTAACCGATTCCAGAAGCCTGGATGTCTCTGAACCACCTATTTTCGAGTTGGCCTGTATGGGTCTGTCAGCTGAATTCTTCCTATGCTTTGGTATTTGGTCTTGCGCAATCACGGTGGAAGTATCCGTGTGGCTGTAGTTGAAACATCGTACTGGAGATGGCCTTCGAATTTTATGGATGTTCCTACTTCTTTCATGAGGATATTATGGTGAGAACTAAAAAGGATTCCAATTGAACATCAATGTCCGTATGATATTCATAAGGAAATTATGGTGAGAACTAAAACAGATCCCAATGGAACGTCAACGTCTGTATAATATTCATGAGGATATTATGGTGAGAACTAAAAAAGATTTCATCAAGTTCTGTATGATTTGAAGCATGACCAGAAAATAAATATTTTTTTTTTCATGTGAATTCCTTTGATTTCTTTTCCCCCAAATACCTTCTTTTGAGGCTGTTTCACGAACACGATCTTTCATGAACATAACTTCAAGTTGTTGTAATACCGTTGTTTACGGTAGAACACGAGGATACATTCTCGATTCCCCTTAGCCGGGCGCCAATGTTTGTACCCAAAATTACTTTTGGGCACGAAACACGGTGAATGGATAGTTTGGTGTGTATTTTGGGTTAGGAGACGAAATGAAGAACAAAATGAAAGAGTTTAGGTTTAACGTGGTTCGGCATAGGTTGCCTACGTCCCACAGGCGAATCCTTTGGGAGAAATGTTTTATTGACTTTTGTATTACAAAGTAGCTTTTTCTCTCCTCTTGGCCTCCTCTCTATTTATACATTTCAATATCTAATTCCAATATAAACTTAAGTGGCATTAACTGCTCATTCATGCCTTCATCTTAAATTGCATGAAACCGTACGGAATTAATACTGCATGCCTCCATGTTAAATTCGCATGAAACCATTTGCGGAATTAATACCGCATGCCTCCATCTAAATTCGTATGAAACCAGCGGAATTAATTCTCGCATGAAAAACCTCCATGCATGGTTCCCGGTATTAATCCGCCATGCATAACTCCTTGTATTGATTTTGTGCCTCGTGTATTTTATACGGTACAAACAATAGGATCGGTTCCCCTTACCTGAGTTCGGTTCAACAAAAAAGAAACTCGATCATACCATCTCGGTGATTACTTAAGATCGGTTTCACTAATAAAAGTCATACCAATACATAAGCCATGCCTTTGTGAATAGTTTTACCAAGAACACAAACAAGTCGTGAGTGGTTATACTAAATCACACATATTGGATGTTCACAAGATATGCAATGAATAACAATCCCAATAACGCCCGCGATTTCCTTTTCGATTCATAAACAAGTTTATGAACTTACTTCCTTAAAACACATGTAAAACATTGTTTCCTAGGATGAAATCCTCACCTCATACCCATACATAATCACAATAGCATTCAAACGATTATGTCGATGTCTTATCTACAAAGTTTAATGGTTAAGCAATAAACTTCATATTGTATTCCTTAATACTATGTCTATCTAGAGTGTTCATGCTTCGCAATTTCGTTTTCAATATGCACAACTTGAAAGATATGTTAAGGAATGAAACAGTTCAAGTCAAATATCACTAAACTCAAGTGGAAGGATGATGTTGTCGTTGTAGCTTCTTACTTCACTTCTTCAAGTCTTCGGAATACTTGTAATGTCTCATATCCTAATACTTTCAAGCTAACCTATACGAAGTTGACTCTAGTACATAATCAAGTGACTCTTAAAATGAGTTTTGATTCACTAAAATATGACAACCAAACTTGACATACCAACGCTTGGTGGGTTCAACTAGGCTATGCTCTAACATGTGTCATTTCTTTTCGCATTATATATTGTTATATAATAGAAATATCACAAAGTTGTGCGTTAAGTACGATCAGTTCTTGAATCTGACCTTTGGGTTGTTAATTGAATTGATTGACAATTGGATATTGGTTTGTGATACCGTCCAAGTTATTTCTCTTATTCAATCGGGCTCGCAAATTCCTTTGTGTTTGATTGCAGATTGAATTGAGAAATTGATATATAACTCTTTGATATACTTTTCTATAGATTGAGTCCCGATTGTCCAGTTGATTCTCTTGAAAGTATAATGGAGTTTTTCTATTCAGATTACCGAGCGAAATATTGGGTGTGGTTGTTAGACCCTCGTTTTTTCACCTAACATACCTGAAAGGACTTGAATAGGGAATGTATCATCTAGAAAATGATGGAGGAAAAGGGATGAAGAAAGTGTTGAGGGTGACTAATTGCAAGCATGTAAAATCTGTTTAGGGTTTTCCCATATTTGTTAGCTCATAAATTTATAATTTCAAAGTTGTTATTATGTTTTGCATACTTGGTATATATATATTTTTTGTGGTGCACCTTTCTTCTGTTAATGAAAGAGGAGCCTAGTTGTATACTAAATATTTTATATTGAATACCCTTGATTTTCTTTAGTTCCATCATTGCAAGAGCAGAGGTGAAGTGCATTTCATATGTTTGTGATTTTCTTTATTGCAAAGTGTGCACAAAGGAGGCCCATGGAGGCGACATTGCAATTTTTAGTTGGTATGCACCAAATTTACTTAGGACTGCTTTAAGTTATCTATGCCATATGATAAAATTAAGTTATCTACGCCATATGAAAGATGTTTAGTAACATCAACTTTAGAAGTTGTATTGATGGTGAATAGTTAAATGTAGTTTTTATATTTAATTACTCAAAGCGATGACTATTGACTCTTTTTTTGAAACATGATTTTGACTCATTTTTGTCTTCATATACAATCTCCGTTATTTTTTAGAACTTAGTATTTTCATATACATGACTTGCAATCGAAGTTTTAAATATGGCAATAGTTATAGCAAAATTGAATCACAAGAACAAAATTCACCATGATTTGATCACATATTAACGGTTTCGGTATATCATATCTTATTACGATGTCCCATTTTACACGGGGATGAGCGATGTTGCATCAATAGTGGTGGATATTCTCCTCACAGTTACGTACTATGTTGAAGTTATGCAAGGTAAATACACATACTTAGATTTGCCGAAACATCTTATAGAAATTTTTGACTTTTGATGCTTATATCAAGTTAAATTTTCATCGTAATTGATAGTTTTAATTGTCTTAAATAATATCGTTTTCTAATCAAATTACATAAAGTTGTTAGGTCAAAAACTTTTCCAGAAATTGAGACTTAAAGTAATATCGTTCTAATCAAATTACATATACATATGGTTGTTAGATCAAAATCCTTGCCAATGAAATTGATGATACATAAAGTTATGAGATCAAAGCCTTGCCAAATATTACAATATTGGAGGCTTCCTATATCTTTGGCTTGCTTAACTCAAAAGGTAGAGCGTGTGGCTTTTAGTCATGAAGTTGTGGGTACGACTCCCATAGAAAGTGAGGCTTTTTGTGTTCATACTACTCTTAGTGGTTGTTGTTACCAAAACCAAACATTATTACTATTATTTCTGACTGAGCAGGTGCGAATAGTTTTTGATACTGAATTTATTTTGTTACAAGGAGGTCTACTTAGTCAATTTTTTTTCTCAATCTTTCTCTGCAATAAGCATTAAAAACTGACGAAGTCCAGTTTTTCATGTATATCTTCCATTTTTTTTACGGATCGAGGATAGGCAGAGGATATGGTAAACAAATAGATTTTCGTGTCGTTATAAGCTTAAGGTTGACAGATCAAGCGCAATATTGTGCCAACGTGATTTTTATCCTAAATTAACTTCTCATGGAATGGTATCTCATATTATAGAATTTTACAATGTGTGATGTAATACAGGTCTAATCGGCTAATTTTAGCGCATGGTTTTGTTGTATTTCTACGTTTAGTTATTTCCATATCGTTGTTTGCTCAAATTTATAAATGAATGTGTGAATGCAGATAATAGACTAAATATTTAGCCGATTCAGCTGATGGATACGGGCTTGTAGATGGGAATCCAAGAGATACAAGAATGAGTTATCGAAAAGGGATAACGGTTGATGATAGAGGAACTTTTGCCAACTGACTCTACAAACATGGTAATAAAAAAGCTTAGTGATACCAAATATATAAGTTCTATATTGAATCCAAAAGAAGAAACTTAATAACAAATCAATTTGTTAGAAACTTGGAACATATGGTAGTGGGTAAGTATTTGTTTCCTCAATCCTTAATTTGTTTTATCCTATAAAAGGGATATATAGATAAAGATCTTAAATACAGGACAAAAAAGAATATAGTTAAATATCAAACTTACTCTAACTAACTTTCTTGAAAATTATCTAATTGGACTTTCCTTTAAGTAACTTTTTGTAGAAAATTGAAAAGTGCATTGTCATTCTTAGCGATGTTTATTCGCCGTGTGATTATAATTTGAGGGAAGATTTTGAGGATCTAGCTGAAGTTAGAAATTGGTCTTTGGAACCTTGGTATTTTGTTGGTGACTTAAATTGCTAGAAGCAAATCTAAGAACTGAATAAGAGTGGTGGTGATACTAGAAACATGAACTTCCTTAATGAATTTATTCTTGAGCAGAATTAATAGATTTTCCTCTTAATGTGGATATTATACTTTGAGAAACAAGCAAGACGACCCATTGTTATGCAGAATTGATAGATTCCTTGTGTGTACCTATTTTGATGCTAAATTTAGAACATAAACCCAAATAACCTGGAAAGGACAATTTCGATCATAATGCATTATTGCTAGAGTTATCTTCTAGTGTTAGAAGTAATTCAAGAGTTAAAATAGAAAAACATTGGCTTAAACATCGATTTTGTTAAGCAGGTGGAGCGGTGGTGGAAGGCTATGGTTTTTGTGGGTACTCCAGGGATTATATCTTATTTAGGAAGCTTCAAAACAAAGTCATTCATTAAGAATTGAGTATGTCAGTTTTGGTAATGTGAGGAAGGAGGAGGAAGAGCTAACTAAAAGATTAAGAGACTTAAATCTTAGATAAGAGTCTTTGTTTATCTTCTACTCATATGGGAAGAGCTAACCTATTGGTGAAATCTAAATAATGTTAAGATTAGTAGAGCAAGAATGGCTTTCCCGGAGAGATAAGGTCGGGAGGTTTTTTGAGGGGTAATAAGAACACAGATACTTCAATAAAATTGCTAATGCTAAAAGAAGAAGAAATTATATTTACCAAGTTGTAGGTTGTGTGACGTGGATATTTTTTAATCGGGAGATCATTAAAAGGAAGATTCAAAGAATATTACTCTTCTCTATTCTTACTTGTTATGTTAACCGTTCTTTTGATAATATGCATTTAAAAATTTAATTAATGGCACCTCAACAAATGTGGCTTTCTGAGAGATCTTTTCGAGGAATATGAGGTGGTGGAGGCTATCAAGAAGTGTGGTGACAACAAAGCACCCAGAACAGTGGTTTTGATCTTGAGTTCTATAAAGCACGTTGTTATTTTTGAAGCATGATTAAAACATGGCAGCAGTCAATGCATTTCCTAGCAAAGGTAAGCTTGAATGAGAGCTCAATATATTTTTGTTAATCTCATTCCTAAGAAAGAAGATTCTCACATTAAAGCACCTTTAATCTATTAGTAGTTTCTATAAGATAATTTCAGTTGTTATTTGAAGAATCAAATTTGTTACGCCTTGTCTTATTTCTAACTCTTAGTGGTGCTTTCATTAAGCATAAGAAAATTTTGGATAACATTTTAATTGCTAATGAATGCATTGATAGTAGGCTAAGACAGAGAAAAACCAGGAATATTATGTAAAATAGATATGGAGAAGGCTTTTGATGCTGTCAATTGGCCATCCTCACATTACTATCTTGAGAAAGAATGGCTTGGAGATAAGTGGATTCAATGGATTCATTTGTGTGTCATCTGGTGCACAAGTTTCTATTCGGGTTAATGGAGAACCAACTAGTAGAATCAGGCCTTACAAAAGGGATCAGACAAAACCCTATATCACCATTTTTGTTTCTCTTGGTAGTGGGAAGTGTTATTTATTATGATTGACGAAAGGGATTTTGGAAAATAAAATTGGTGGATTTCAAATTTTAGGTGGCACAACTATCTCTCATCTTGATTTGTCAATGATATAATATTTCGCTAAATGCTTCAAAGGAGGAGGTAAGAAGATTGTTGATCATACACTATGATATTCGAGATTTCAACAGTCTTAAGTCAATTTGGATAAGAGTTATATGACCGACATTGGTGCTGATGAGTTGGATTAATGATTTGGCTTTGGAGTTGGGTGTAAGATTGATTCTCTCCCTATTATTTACTTGGGCATTCCAATTGGTGTTACTAAAAGGAATGTTTCTATTTGGGATGTGGCTATTGAAAGGATGAAGAAGAAGTTGGCTCCATGGAAGAAAGTTCTTAAATAAAGACTAAGGGTCACTTTAATCAAAAATTCTTTAGAAAGTATATCCATTTACTTCTTGTCTGTTCATTATATGCCTGTTTGTGGAAAAGAAGCTAAATAGCATTATAAGAGAACATTACGTTTTAGGGGTAGGATGAGACCAAAAAGAAATGAGCTGGGTGTCTTGGAAATCAATCTCTAAATCTAGGAGAAAGGACGTTTGGGCATAAGGAGTCTAAAGCTTATAAATAGGTCACTTTTAGCAAGTGGCATGGCAGATATATGTTAATGAGAAATCTTCTTGGTGGAGGAAGATAGTTTGTGAGAAGACTAAATCTGATGAAGCTTGTCTAGTTCCTTTACAAAGTAATGAGCCAATTGGGAGGAGTATGTGGTTCGAAATTCTAAAAGCTAACAATGATTTTTTGGCTCTTGCTAATATTCAAAGTGAAGTGTAATACTCTATTTTTTAACTATTGTTTGGCCCGGAGTTATGCCGATTAGTTAACCTTGTGGCTTAAGGTTGTTGTTCCTAGCCTAGCCTAGGTTGGGTGGATTGAACTAGAAAGGATACAAGTTAGGGTGGATATAAAGTCATCTAATTTCATTTTAGTAATTAAGTAAAATGAATAGAAAATGAAAAGACAATTAATATAAATAAAGAAAATAGTAAATATTAGTTATGATTATTAACATTAGTATTATTAAGGTTTTATAACTAAAAGTTTAGAAAGGAATTTTAGATAGGAGAAAAACTAAAAGCTAGGAGAAGAATGAGATAAAGCTTAGGGTTTATTTTAGAGAAGGAGACCATGGAAAATCGCAGAGAATCAATGGAATCGAGGTAAAATGTGAAACCCTTTTCTCTTTTGGTGTTTTCTTTGGGTGTTTATTGTGTATGATTTTGTATTTTGGGATTTAGTAATTTAATCACACAAATTTATATCTCCCGTTGATCATGCTTTGAAATTGTTAGATAACATGAATAGGTACCCATGGTTAAATTTGAGAGCAATACACCACAAATTCACCTGATGTGTGTTTGAATTTGTATGATAGTTTCTCTAAATTCGGGATGCAGTCATTGATGTGTTTTTGATATTCTTAGGAAGTCTTAATGATGCTAAACCGATTTGAGTCCTTAACAAAAAGTTGTATATTTGTGATTTATCTATTAGTTTGCTTTGGATTGAGTCAATTTGACATTTCTATGAATTTATCATGAATTGTTTGGTAATGACATGTAATCTGCCCGCATTTTAGGATGTCCTTGTAAATTGGTAGCTTTTGTTTGAACCGCTGTTTTACTCGTTGAAATTTGTATATGTGGTTGCTTATGGATATATGTATGTTCTCTAAAAGTTTCGGAAGATCAAATGAATAAATCACCCAAATATGTATGATGCAAAATGGAAGCATTTATCTTGTTTGTAGAAATGCTTGAAGAAAATTATGTTCTTATGCCATGGTTGCTTGTGTTGTGTGTAAAAATGTTTTATAAAAGGAATGAGTTCATGTTTTCCGTTATATAGAATGTCGATTTCATGCTAACGTGGCGGTAATGATCCCCGGGAGTTAAATGGGTAATGATCCTGCATAGGAACTGTGTTTCCGACCATCGACGGCGCGGGTCTGCGGCGTGAGCGATAGGTGGTACTAACCAAGCGTTTTCGATCTGTAGATGAAACGGGTAATGATCCCCAGAGCATATGGGTATGATTCCCATAGGAACTTTTGTTCCTTGCCATCGATGGAGGCCGGGTCGTGCCGATAAACCATAGTGGGTGTACGAACCAAGGTTTTCGTACTGCGTGAACTCACATGGTTTCTATGACTTATATTACACGTGAATAGGTGTGTTGAATCATTGATGAATGACTTGTTGATAATTATTTTGGTATTGTAAACTCATGGTTTGAGGTGAAAATATTGATATGTAACTTATGTTTTGAAACTTAAAAGGATGGGTTGCTGGAAACATTATTGATGAATTGTGAATCGAGGTGTTAAATTCCAAATGGATGATTAGTGACCTTATGGTTTCCTCTATGGACGATATTAATACGTGAATAGGTGTGTTGAATCATTGATGAATGACTTGTTGACAATTATTTTGGTATTGTAAACTCAAGTGGTTCAGGTGAAAATATTGATATGTAACTTATGTTTTGAAACTTAAAAGGATGTGGTCGTTGGAAACATTATTGATGAATTGTGAATTGATGTGTTAAATTCCAAATGGATGATTAGTGGGACTCAATGTTTCTATGACGATACTAATACGTGAATAGGTGTGTTAATCATTGAGAATGACTTGTTGACAATTATTTTGGTATTGTAAACTCATGGTTTGAGGTGAAAAATATTGATATGTAACTTATAAGTTTAAACTTAAAAGGTCAAGTTGTTGGAAACATTATTGATGAATTGAACTGATGTTAAATTCCAAATGGATGATTAGTGGACTCATGGTTTCTCTATGACGATATTAATACGTGAATAGGTAAAAGAATCATTGATGAATGACTTGCTGACAATTATTTTGGTATTGTAAACTCTAGATTTGTTGGTGAGCTATGTTGAAATATAGATTAAATGATTTATTGAAACAATAAAGTGGTATTTTTTAATTACTTCGCTAAACAAATGAATAGAAATTTAGTGAAAATATATTTGTGAGGTAACGTTGTTGGTTGAATATATTCGTTGAAGTTGTAACTCGTATTTCTTATTGTATGTTATTCCTTGATAAAATGTTTTGTTTCGCGATCTTTAGAGAATAGAGGTACATTCTATTGAAATCTGTCATCTCACCCCAATTGACATCCTTGCATTTATCAAAGTGGCGCAGATGTAGAGCTAGGAATGAGTAGCTTAGTGATTGAATTGTTTTACCGTATCGTTTGAAAATGTAATTTGAAATAATATATCCATTGAAAATGTTGTTAAAGATGATTATCGAATTCATATGTTTAAATTCATGTCGAGGAAAGTTAAATTACGTTTGTTGTAATAAATAAATTATTAGAGGAGTTATATGCATAAGTCATTCAGGCCGGTGACGCTCCATATAGGTTTTGACCCCGAGTCTCGGAACTCGGGGTGTTACATGAAGAATGGAAGAAGCGTTCGCTTTTTGCATCAGTCGGTGGGTTGAGAGAAGATCATTCTGGGAGAAATATCCAAGACTATACAAGCCCGCAGACAAAAATTTGAAACAAGCCGAGAACATGAAGAACACAATAGGAGTTTATTTTTTTCAAGAGAGTTAAATATTGCAGAACGATTGATCCGCTGAGATCAAGCATGATTTGAGGAATGTAACATTGTTACAGAAGAGGAGGATGGGAAGGAGATTGCCGACCAGCTATTTGCCAAGAGTTGTAGAGCATTCATACAATCACCGGATATTTATGGTGTCGGCACAAATGCTTCAGCAATCTCCTAAGATGCATGATCTTCCTTATCCGGCAAGCATGCATAACCAAAGGCCTACCAGATGATGTTGCAGCATAGAGGAACCGAGATTAATTCAAATTTATGTCCACTGAATTCGAGGTTGGAAACTCAAGAACATATTTTCCTTCATCAGTAGCCGGGGCTAGGAGTATTTGGCTCTGCCTTTATAGCCTTCTGCAGTCGATGGGTGTCGCCAATTGATATGCAAAATTTGTTTCTAAGTTGGAGGCTAGAAAGGGTATCGAGAAGAGTCAGATGATATGGCATCTTCTTTCCTTTACGATTTGTAGTAGCGAAACACAAGGATTCATCATGGAGGAAGGCCAAAAGATAAGGATGAAGTGATTCATGCAAGCTTAAGCTTGATATATGCTTTTGGTGTCGGGGATATCGACATTTTTAGCAAATTTCCTTTACAATGAACCAAATTATCCATCGAAGGCATCGTCTATATATAATTGAGGTTTTTTCTTTTTTGGGAGAATATGTGTCATTCCCTTTTTTATACCATTGTAATTGCCATTTTTTTCCCTTCCAATATATCCTCTTTTTTTCCCTCAAAAAAAAAAAACTTTCTAATAAAATCAAAATTAGCTTTGCAAAAGAAGAGTCAATCCCGATTATTATTATTTATTTTTCTTAATCAGACAGTAGCGGAAATTGAACCCCTAACCTATAAGTATAACTATAACTTGGGAGTTCAACCCCTAGCCAATTGGACTAATCCCAATTGGTTCCGATTAACTAATCTTACTCTAATTGAAACCTTACCTGTAAATAAGAATTGAGACAATAGGACAAAAAAAAAAAAGGTCTTGTAACACAGATAGAATCCCGTACAAAGGCAAATGAGAGTATTGACCTGGCTTACATATAATTTTTTTAAAATCTTTATGTAATTTTGAGCTTAAAAACTGTGAAACCGCCGCACACAAACCCACTCGCACATCTCTCGAGGGAACTGGGCCATCGGGACTCACAAATTAAAAAAATAACAATCGTGAGAGATGGTTTACCCAGTTTTGGTTTTCTTGCATGTAGAGAAGGACTGATAATTTTTTGTCCAGACCCTGAGGGGGTCACTCCTGACTGGTTTTATGACAACGCAACCAGTAAAAATATAAAAATTGATTGGATTTACACGGAACAAACAAATTACAAACTAGTACACGTTATACCACCATGACTTGCCAACCTTGTTAATCAATGACCAGCTGCCTTGTCAATATGTTGATTTCGACGTGGGTGTTGAACTAGCTGCCTAGTTAATCAAAATGAAGTCATTTTCTTTCGCGAACCGAATAGAAGGCCCCTGTTTGAGTGTACATGAGGGACCCACATGAGACGTCCATAACCGAGTAGTGAGTGTTGTGTTATTGTCTCTCATCATCATCACCATATCTTTTCTACAGTCCTTTTCTTGTTCGTTTCCTTTATCGGTCTTCTTGTTAATAGCATAGAAGGCTTTATTTTAAGTAAAACACAATTAATCATAACCTTCTTAGTAAACAGTACTCATGAACGAGTAACAAGACTCTGTCTTTACAACCTCTCAAATCATCTACTTCCAAGTGTATCTCCTCCTTGTTTTACTGAATTTCTTGACCATTCTCAGACACAAAATAGCAACTCTTGGTGACGAATGATTCTCGGCTGTTGCATTATTTTTAGTTTAAGTTTAAGTTTCAAGATATGCTTTCCATTTCCATCAACCTAATTAGAGTGTTTGTGCTCGTGGCAATGCTGCGTTACTCACTCATTCGCTAGTTGCGTATCAAACGTTCTATACGCGTATAACTATTATTGGTTAATATAATTGTGGGTTAATCGATCCACCAGGATTTAGGATAAAATTCACTAAAGTCAGCGGAGATTTTTCTGCGAACCTTCCGACATATAGAAGATGCGGTTTGGTAACCGTTAGATTCGTCAACAAGCTGAGCTGGAAAGCCGAAGACGTTAGAGATGACGCTGCCAAATCAATCATTGGGTGGAGACAGCATTCGGCCATGTTTCATAAAGTCACACATCGTATTAGCTCGGCTCTTTGAGCTAATTAACAATAGATTTTGCTGAACCGCAATAAACGGGGCAGAGGTAGAGCCTTAGCAGCTAGTGTTACAGCTAGCCGAGTGAATTTAAGGATAGCGTCCAAGTCACCCACGCTCCTTACAAAGTGACGTCATATCACGACTTCATCTACATTTCATTAGTTTACCTCTGCAAGACACTTGTAAGCTACCCCAAAGACAAAAACCCATTTTCAGACACCTTCTCCTCTATATAATACCATCCTTCGACACCACTTTTACCCAAAACCAACACCATTTTTCGATTCCATCAATCATATTTTACAAGTATTCTGTCGATCACTTTTTATAAGTATCTCTTGATTCTCCTTATCAGCTCAATTCTCTCTTAAAAATTCTTATAAATTTCATTTGCATAAAATTATCAGATATGGAGGAAGACTTTATAGAATCAGAGGTTCTTTGGCCTGATGATACTCAAAAGGGAAAATGAAAATGAAAAACGAAAACGAAAACGAAAACAAAGTAATAGCGGTGAAAAAGAAAAATAAAGTGTCTCCACTTCCTTCTTCTTCTGATGATTATTATTCGGGTGATTACAACTCAAATGAAGAAAGCGTGATAACCTCACTGCTCCCATGTTTCTTGATATAATTCCTGGCCAAGGTTACCGGAGGTCCTGGAGAATCCAGGGATGATGATTCTGACGGCAAAGAGAAGTTAAAGAAATGGGTGCCACCAAGCACCCAATGATGGATTCGCATGGGTGAATTATCTCAAATGACAATCAAATGGCATTTTCTGTTTGTCCTGGAAAATGGAAGAACAACTTAGAGGAAGAGATTTACGTCAAGTCAGTAATTCCTGTTCTCATTCGAATGACGGGATTTCTTGAAACCTGCTGATCTGGGCACAATGTTCTCCCGTCCATCGGATATATCTGGTATCGATGTCGTTGTTCTTTTTTACCGAGATCACCGTCGTCGCTCACCAGATTAATTTCATTTCTTTTTAGCTGGAAAAATACGTACAATAATTATATAGAAAAGACATTTTTTCCTTTTTAATTAATCAACATACTCTGACTATTGTAACCACATTATATTATCTCTTTGGGTTTTTTTTTTTTTTAGGGGTGTTGGCTATGGCTGCTTAGCTACTTCTGAGTCCTCTATTCCAGCTCAACCCTGAGACGGGCAGGAAGTGAACGAGAGTGAGAAAAGATCCTTTCGGCCTTCATCTCTTCATTTTATTTTAATACATACTTTTGAAGCATTCAATTCTTACCATTACAGCATTATTGCGGCTTTTACTTATATACTGTATTGAAAAACCAGAAATAACACATAAACTAGTACTACGGTACTTTCCTGCTCTCCCATTGTTCTCATTCCCCATATAATGCAAAGCCGATTATAATAAGCTGTGGTGAGCCTGGGTAATGCTCGGGCAACTCAATAATCTCTTTTGATGAAGTAAACCTATTCGAAAAAAGTGTACCATTATCTTATAATTGGCGCTTGCAGTTTGTGGACAAATTGTTCAACCCTCTCTTCAATAGAATGAGGCTCTTCGCCAGTTCTCCAAAGCTTTAGAAGAAACACCAGCTTATACCTATGTGGAGAATTTGCCCATGAATGGCCATGGGCTGATGCTGGTAGCCTTTAGATATGGCCTCAATGTGGCAAAAATGTCTCCCAAGTGAAGGAATGGTGAAACCTCAAGACACTGTGTGTGTAGAGTAATCCCCACTGTTTCCTAAACTGAATAAGAAGATCCAAGAAACTTAAGAAGTATATTATTCATAAAACTAAGCATACCTTCCTTGTATGTACGCTAAATTTTATAATAAATATCGCAATACATCCCTACTTTTAGTCGTTTAATTTGGTATCATACTTACAATAAGTAATGTGTGTATGGTCCTCAAAATACCCACTTTTTTGTTAAAGTAAACTTGACATGTAATATCTTCCCGAAAAGCATGCCCAACTATAAACCTAACACGGACCTAAATGACGAGTCCAAGACCTTGATCGAAACCAATGCTGGAACCGCCTTAAGAAAACCCACATGAGCTGTTCTATTGGCTACTTCTTTTGCCAGAAACAATCCCACTGACATAGAGAAGTTTGATTACTGTTCTTTAACAATATCAAAATATAACAATCGCTTAGAAACGTATCAACATGGGGGCAACATGATGAGGTTGAAGTGTGTAGAAGATAACCCACATACCTTCAGAAGTTATTCAGCTTGGGTTTGAAATAATTTGCTAGCAAGACCAAAAGGGAGGACAGGCTACATGGCCCCTTAAACCCTTAGTCCCCATAAAGCTGATGTTATATAAATAAGAAAAGGCTAGAATCCTTCTATAACTGACCTGAG
>JAJJWW010001022.1:0-38019 GCA_023531295.1 Papaver armeniacum
TCCGACACCATTGTTGCCGCCGTTGCCGCCGTGGTCGTATCACAAGTCGCCGCTGCTGTCGGGCAGGGTCAGCTATTGCTGCCGCCACCTTCGTTGCCGCCGCGTGATTCACTCTTTGTGGTTCTGGCATGATCTTTTTATTCCGTTTAATCACCATCCCTAAGCCCTGGCTGTAGTTTCGATCTTCCGTGATGCGTTGATGAACGAGTTTAAACTTTAAGCATACCCTCGGGATTTGAGAGTTAATGCCACCGGGTCTGGTGTTTCACCGGCCATGCTTTTGATTTTATTTCTTCTTTTGAGTTTGGATTAATAGTCCTGAGAGTTTAAGCAACTGTTGAGGGTGAAATCTAGGGTGCTATCTTCTTTCGTACCGCGTTCTTGAGATTTTCTTTGATTTTTGATCTTCCCCGCTCCGATTTGAGTTCCTATTTGTGCTTCGTGCCTCGTAGGCACATGTCCCGATCATCCGCGGGTTCCTTATCGACTCCCTCGTCTAAGTCATCACATCGGTCTCCCCTGAGTGATCCCAATGTAAGGGGTGGAACTCCCCTCCACTTACCTGGGGTAATCTTCGGATGGACGAACATCCTCATCCTCCGGTCAGAGGCCTCGCTTAAAAGGGGTGATCCTCCGCAGGGATCTAGATACGCCGTGAATCTTCCTAGAGGTGGGTCTCCTGCAGCATGTGTAATCCGCGCAATGAGCCTTGAATGTGCAGCCCCTCCGCACTAAGCTTCCATCGCGATCAATCCACCCGTGCCTAGTTCAAGTAAGTCAACTAAAACTCTTACTTCGAAGAGAAAGGCTACGGAGATAGAGTTCCTGGGAGACATAGTTCCTCCCAAGAGGAAGGCCATGGGTTCGCGAAGATGCTGCGGAGAAGCTCGAGGAGGATCATCACATTTCTCCGTCCTTATCTCTCGGGTAATAAGAAGTTTACCTTCCGACACATTGATCTCGAGGCCTTCAAGGTGAAGCATGGTCTTCAAAGACTTCCAGTGTTCGTTTATGTCACTTCTATAAAGATATAACTTATGAGATGGTTACCAATTACAAGTATGATGCCTTTCATTTGGTCGACAACCGTGGGTGCTTTCGAGGCTCGGTTTGATGCTACCCTTGTATAAAGCCGGTGGATGATTTCTACTACCGGTCTTGTCTAGCCGCGATACCGCCAAGAAAAGTCATAATCGCTGGAGCAACAATGGACGTGAAACTATCTTCGCCATCTCCGAGAATGCTATCTTCGTAGTAAGGGGCAAACGATGATGACCCGCTATGCTCCTAAATTAGAAAAGGAGCAAGGGTGGTATACTCTAAAATTTCAATAAATCTTTGGAGATTATGTTAACAGAAGACTCGGTAAGCCGTGGTCTCGTGAGTCTCACGGAACATTGCTCTCGTTAACGGGGAAGTTCGCCTATTGAGCGAGGTAAGCGATTCCAAGATGGCGAGGGTTCCCTGTGGCCGAAGGTCTTCCTATTCCTCGCTGATGAAAGAATCAAACGTGATCATGATTATGAGTGGTCTGCCACTGCTTTGAAGTCGTTGGTCCGTGGCCTATGGTTGGGTCCTCGGCCCCCACTGGGCTGGACAGCCCATCGTCGATAGGCCTTCCTCGCGGGCTTCCCCACTGTTACGCTCATTACCGCTCCGTGCAGTTTAGCTTGCCAGTATGGAGACTTTGCTTATAGTCGCGATGCCGATGACGCAGTAGACGAAGATATCCCCGATGCTAACCTCTTCCGCGGAATACCGACGTTGTTAAGGTGTGTTGTTTGTTTTCTACGTATATATGCCCTCTACGTTTTCTTAAATAATGATTGATTATGCCAAGGAAAGGTGATGCCAATGGTTCTTTTACCATTACGTGTTGGAGAGTGCAGAGGCAAGAAGATTAATCCCAAGCAATCGTCGAACTCTCCCACCGAGGGTTCCTCATACTTCGAGGATGCGAATAGTCCCGTGGATGGTGATGAGGACTTTTCCGATAGGGAAGAGCGACTGAGACTTCTCCGCCTGCTCAAGAAGGCGATGGTTCGCATGCGATTGCCACGGTGGTGGTCGGTGATAATCCTGGCCACCGGTGGCGGTCGAGGTGATGATCCGCCACGGTGGTGGTCGGGGTGATTCTGGCCATTGGTGGTGATCAGTGGTGATCCGGCCGCTCGTGGTGGTCGTGGTGATCCAAGAATTGGTGGTGGCCAAGTGTGATCCCGCATCACCATCAATGCGTGGTGAAGTTGATTCCTGACAACTGGGTGGTATTGGGTGGTGGCAACTCGCCTATCGGTGGTGGTGGAGATCAGTGCCTGGGGGCTACTAAGTCCTGGGTGGAGATGTTATGGACAAAGGTAAGGGAATTGTTCTTGGTAGTGGTGACAAGGGTGGGGATGCTTGTACATGAGTTCTCCTTTGGTAAGGTTTTATCTCGGGAACAATCACTTGACATGGCTACATGCTATGGGGCTTGTTTCTGATCTTCACTGCCTCCATCCTGGTGATGACTGAGTGTTCTTCGAGGATAGTCGCGTTGGTGGCCCATCCCGCAGTGTCCGATGCCGGGGTTTTGGCAGTGCCTTCCGAGGGTTTTGGCTGGTACCTCCTCCACTGCTGGTGGGGCTTTGGTGCAAAGTAATGTTGGTGCCGCTCATGGTGGGAATACCTCTGACTCTCCCTTAGATGATTTCTCGCGATCCTCAGCACGCTGATGGCGATGATGCCGTTTTGGCGTGGCTGCAAAGAAAAACTTGCCGGTTGTATCCTCATCCCGCCCCCGTGATTGAAGGGGAAAAGAGTTCGGATGCTTTTACTCGTAGGTACATGGAGTTAACCCCCGAGGAGGCTGAGATCGAGGATGGGGTAAGAATCTCAGATGAGCCGGGCTTGATCTTGTGGTGATCCTCCTCCTACCGCTGTTGACATGATGGCTATTGGCCGATGGGTATCGCGATAGTTACTCCCACAGACGTGTTATTGGAGGTTTGTCCTGCTCTTTTTATCCTGATTTCGTCGACTATGATGTGAATCCAATCTCCCTCATTTTGGTCAGAGATAGACGATGAGAAGTGAGTATTGTAATCACCAACTTTACCGGCTCTTCAAGGCTAAATCTCTGCTGTAGGGAAGTCACATTGTGAAGAGACGCTTTCGAGTGTCGAGGCTTGATCTCCGTTGCTGATGAAGAAATAACCGAAGAAGAGTTTGCTAAGCGTAAGGAGTGCCAGGGCACTAAGAGGCCTGCCTACGTTCCGAGTTGGCTCACATGCTAGTTAGTCAAGGCGAGAAAACTCCTCATCCATTTCAGGTCTGCGTCCTCTTCTTTAGTAGTTTCCTCGTCCTTATTTATTCTGAGTTTTCTTTCTTCCCTCCTCCCGCCGTACTGATCCTCGTGGAATCCCGAATTGTTGTGTGGTTCGGAGGAGAGGGCTCTGCCAAAAGGGTCGCATCGCTGAGTTAGTTGAAAAACTTAAGAGTGAGTCGGGCTAAATGGAATGCCCGCGCGGATGTTCATAACGCGATGGTCGAAGAATGGCGTAAGAAAAAGCATTGCTTGGTAGATTTGCAAAATCAAATAACCATGACCGCCATTTGTTCAACGGGGTTTCTATGGACGCTGGATAATTCTTTTGAGAGCCCGCGGCGTATTTCCTTAGAAATTAAACTAATGTTCGGAAAACGAGCTGCGTTAAAGCGCGGCCTTCCTCATCCCTCGATGCTGGACCTATATGCGCCGCTTGGCCAAGGAGAGAGACGATGCTAGAGCGTAATGTAGTGCTCTCGTTGAGTGCTCTGGTCCGCGTCTCGGCCGATGTGTCGTCGGGTTGAACGTGAGAGAGACTTAGAGGTGACTATGTATCGTCTTAACAAGGGGTTGGAATTGAAGAATGATGAGGTTAATCGACATCGTCATTCCGGGCTCGATGCTTCGAAATGACCCGCCAGAAATGGACAAGATGCTCATAATCCGTCGCCGGGTAGATTATGATAAGTTATCGAATGAATATGATTATGCTTGCGTGACGAGGGATTCCGCGGTTGATCATTGTGAAGGTATACGATCTTCGCCATCGAGTGTGCTTTGTATTGTATCCGTCATAACTCTTGTCTTCTTTTATTTGTCATAGAGCTCCAAGTACAAACTTAAAGGCAGATGAAAAAGTTTGTCAAGTCGTGCTAAGGTAGTTCAACCGGAGGTCAAGTTAGCTACCATCGCGGTCTAGCTCGTCTCGGGATGAAACGTTGAAGCAAGCTAATCAAAGGATAGACCAGCTTTGTACTTCCTTAAATCAAAGTTGAGATGAGGAGCGCAGCATAGGTCTCATGGCCCGCAAACAACTGGCCGAAGAGATTAATAAGATTCTTGGTGAGATTGAGTTGGATCTCAAGAAAAACCATGGGTTGACAAGAATTATACTCGAAGTCCCTGCACTGCGCTCCCATCAAGTTCTTCTCCGGGGCCCTCCTCGTGTGGTAGCGTTCCTTCATCGCTGAAGGATAAGCTCTTGGATAATGCTCCCTACCAAAGAGACCGTAGCTAGTATGCTAGGGATTGATCTCGTTGTTTATCCTTTTTTTGGCGTTTTTTTTGTTATTTTGCTCATTGGGCTTGTAATCAACCGCATGTATTAGATCAAACTTTGGTGTTTAAATGTCGATTTTGAATTTTGTTGAATTTATGTCTACCATCTTTAAATATAATGGAAAATTCGCAGGTGTTTGTAACCCGCTGGATAAAGTGTATTGTTCGCAACTCCGTAGGTTGGTATCCCCTAATCGTCTTGTGACCTTGCACCCCGTCAGCCTAACTCCTTGGCCAGAGGATCACCACCGGTGGTAACCGGGGTCGACGTTTAAGGATGTACTCCATTAAGTTCGCGGCTTGTAATATTGCACTGATATCTCATTCTCGTAAGAAGTCGCCTCCGGTCATACACTTATAGACACCTAAGGAGAGTTCGAGAGATTGCATGTGTATGCTTTCGATATATTGGCAAGTGTGTGTGTTTTGCACGGGATATTGCCCCTATATTGTAGTGGGTATGATCCATGCTTTGTGCGAGATATCCTCTTACTAGTATAATGTCAATTCCTAATAATAGTAATTGTATAACGATTTACGTGGATTTCGGCCTTAAGGCCTACATCCACTGAGGGTAATAATTGCGTCGATATTTTATTAAGATGTGACATGGTTTTCAATGTACATTGTGTAAGTAGTATATACATGTGGTTTATATGGTATGTGTTTTTATATAGGTTGTGGGTTTTGAATAAATTGAAATGTGCGTGGGTAATGAACTGGATATGATATTTGAAATGAAAACTTGGATTGATTGAAAATTAAGGTAAGGCATCTTTGTCGTAGATAGAAACATGTGGATTAGCAAGTCCATTTTTTCTTCTCAAATGCGCACGCAGGTGATTGGTCATAGTATGGCTTGGAGGTATTTGGCATTCCACGGATGCATGAGGATTTCCCTTTCATATTACCTTGATAGTAAGAGCCATTTCTGATGTCATGTATTATGTAGGGTCCTCCCAAGTTGGTGCTAATTTTCCCCTTTTTTTCTCGCTGGTATTGGGGAATGGTCCTCAACACATACTGCCCTTCTACAAAATTCCTAAATTTCACTTTTTTGTTATATTCTCTGGCCAGCCTGTGTTGGTAGTTTTCCATTCTTTGCGGTCTTTGCTTTCTCTTCTTTCTTCGAGGTCCTCTGAGCCTTTCCAACATCATGTCCGTGGTGAGATTCTTTTCCAGGGCTTGTCTTTGTAGTTGGAAGTAGAATTTCCGTTAGGATGATCGTTGACCCAGTAGTGAGTGAAATGGGGATTCTCCGGTGGCCGATCTTCGAGTCGCCCTATATGCCCATAGAACGTTATGCGGCTATTCACACCATCGTCCTTGTACTCATCTAGCCGTTTTTTAAGAATGAGTGCCAAAGTTTTGTTTGTGGCTTCGCTTGTCCGTTGCTTTGTGGGTATATGGGGGTGGATTTGTTTTTAGAATCTTGAAGGTGTCGAACAGCAAGTCAATATTCTTTCCTTGTAGCTGTTCTGGTTGCCTGGAGACTATCTCTCATGGGATGCCAAACCGCATGATATTTTGAAAAATAAAGTGAAGACGTCTCAATCGAATTCTGCCGTGCCTCGCTTTCACCCATTTGTCGAAATAATCCGTTGCCACTATTAGGAATCTTCTTTTCCCGTCCCCGATAACGAGTGGGCCCTATGTCGATACCCCCATTTCCCGAAGGGCCACGGACTATCAACCGAGTTCAACTTTGTAGTCAGGCGTGGATTCGTTTACCAAAATCTTTGACATTCTTCGCATCTTTTCGCCATTCTGGTTGCATCTTTCGGATCATGGTTGGCCGACACAGCCCGCGTCTTTGCCTTATCTCGCTAGGGATCTCATTCCACCGTGATTCCCTGCGTCTCCTCGTGTATATCTTTCAAAACGACATGTCCCTCTGATCGGGATAGGCAAATGACGAAGTGGTCCGAGGAATGATTTTCGGTATAAGGCTCGGGTCTTAGCTCATACATCCCCCGCTCTTGACCGCACCTTCCTAGCTTGTTTGGTGTCCCGGGGAGTTTCCCTTCTTTGAGGAAAGAGTGGATTTCGATCTCCAATCTGCCTCCCGACTATAATCGTCGTCTTCCTCCGCTTTGCCGTAATGTCCTCGTTCGGAAATCGTCGAATATGTATTCTCCGACATCCTCGTCGAGATATCTTTCTCCTTAGGTTTGCGTTGGTTAGCCGTGCACCGCTTCTCGGGAGTTTGATGGATGGTTCGTACACTCTTGTTACCTTGATTGCTTTGACATCTTCGTTTTTAAGCATGGATGATATATATGAAAGCATCCGCGTGTCTAAGCTCCTTTCTCGCGCAGATGTCTAAATCGATTTTTGGTACTTGGGAGGCCAATGTTTGCACTAGAGCCATGTATACCATTAGTGTTTAGAGTCGCACACATTGTATTCGTAGCTTTATCCGTAGTATGATCGGCCAGAGTCGCTTGTTACCCGTACTTCTTGTATCCCTAATTCAATTATCAAGCGGAGAGCATGGATCACTCCTTCATATTCTACGATGTTATTGGTATGGCCTTCGAATTCCAACAATGCGTGCACGATTCTGGTCCCACGTGGGTGTGGTGATGACGATGCTCTATCCCCGCGCCTCTCTATTTTTGGAGCCATCAACAAAGACCTCCCACCGTCGTAGGTTCACTCTCAAAAATATTATTTGGCTCTCAGTTTTTCTATTTCGGGGCGCCCATAGCCTTCCATCCTTGTATGCGTACTTCTTCTTCGGTCGTCCAAAGGCGGTCCGTTAGAAAGTCTCGCTAATACCCGCGATTTCGGGGAGTGTTGGAGCTCATAGTGGATGTTGAATTGGTCGAGGTACGTGCTCCATTTTGCTATTCGTCCTACCTTTCCTGCGCCCTTTGAGGATGGTCTCTAAGGGTGCTCGACATGGGATCCGTATGTCATGTGTTAAGAAGCACGTTTCGCCTTTAAAGTAGACCATACGACGTGTTGCTAGGATTAGCTGTTCGATTCTCGTGTAGTTTCGTTCATGGAATTGAGTGGTCTTGCCACGTAGTAGATTGGTTGCTCCTCCTTCGTACGGTTCGACGAGCACTGCGCTTCTTCGCGTCGTCTGTTCTTGCAATGTAGAGCGCCAAAACTTCCTCAGGTGGAGCCAAGGATGGGGATTTGCTAGGTATTGCTTAATGCCCAAAAAAGCTTCTTCGCATTCTGTCGTCCATTCAAATTTAGTCCCTTTTTTCAGTATGTTGAAGAAGAGTTTGCACCTATCCGAGGATCTTGATATGAATCTTCCCAGAGCTGCTAGGGATCCATTGAGCTTTTGTACCTCTTTCAGGTTCTTCGGAGATGGCATGTTTGTTATGGCTCGGATTTTTGCGGGATCTACCTCAATGCCCCTTTTTGTCACCAGGTATCCAAGGAATTTTCCTGAGGTCACCCCGAAAGTGCATTTTTCCGGGTTTACCTTCATGTTGTGCTCTCTCATAGCTCCGAAGATGTCCTTCAGGTCCTGGTGGTGGTTCTTTCTTACTCTGCTTTTTACGAGCATATCGTCGACGTAAACCTCTAACGTCCTGCCGATCCATGGCTTGAAAATAGCATCGACCATCCTTTGGTACGTTGCTCCCGCGTTTCGGAGCCCGAAAGGCATTCTTACGTAACAATAAAGACCATGGGGTGTGTAAAATGCAAGATGTTGTTGGTCTTTTTCGCCAAAAATAGTTGGTTGTATCCGGAATATCCGTCCATGAATGACAACTCTTCATATCCTTCTACTGCGTCGACTAGCTGGTCAATGCTGGGTAATGGATAACTATCCTTTGGGCATGCTTTGTTCAGGTTGGTGAAGTCGATGCAGATTCTGACCCCTCCATTTTTCTTTGGTACTATTACCATGTTGGAGATCCACGTGGGGTATTTGACTTCTTTTATAAAACCGGCTTCTAATAGCTTTCGTAGCTCCGTTTCTACTGCTTTGTGATGCTCTGTGGCCACCTTTCGTATCTTTTGTCGTACCGGGGGTGTGCCAGGTTTAATGCGCGACTCATGCTCAGATCTTGTCTTTGGGTCTATTCCCGGCATATCGGATAGTTTCCATGCGAAGATGTCCGCGTATTCCTTTAGCAGTGTTATCAGCGAAGCTTCGCGTTCTCCGTCCATTAGAGTTCCTATTTTGATCTTTCTTGGATTCTGCTCCGTCCCTATGTTAATCTCTTTCACTGCCTCCAAGGATGTGAAAGTGGGTTTTGTTCCCTGTGTGGGGAATTTTCTTTAATTGCTATTTGGTAGTCTCAGATTCTTCGCCCTGATTAACCTTTGATGTTGAGGCCTCCGTGTTTCCTACAGAGTTCCCTCTAGACAAGCTTTTCCCCGAGAGTTCCTCCAGATATTCGTCGATGGCTTTGTCTTTGGATACCGCCTTGCTCCGAGCCTTGCGGGTTTTCCTTTTCTCATCTTCTTCGTTGTTGAGTTGTATTTGCATCGCGTGGCATTCTTTTACGGAAGCTTGATCACCCTTTATCTCCATTATTCCTAGGGGAGTGGGAAATCTAAGGTATTGATGGTAGGTAGCTGCGACTCCCTTGAGCTTGTGGACCCATCTTCGTCCAATAATGGCATTATAGGGCTTAAGGCGTGTTCACCACGCTAAAGCGAGTGTCGACTTTCATGGGGCCCTGCATCCACTTGTAAGACAATATCCCCGGGGGCTTTCGTGAGTCGTGCCATTGAACCCGTAGATGGTGTAGTGTGAAGTCAGAGTTGCTCATCGTTAAGCTCCATGCGTTTGAATGTATCGTAAAACAAGACATTCACGGAGCTTCCTCCATCGATGAGGATTTTCCTTATGTTGCATCCTGCGATTGGCAATGTGAGGATTAATGGGTCATTGTGATCTTCCATGTCGTCCTCAATATCAGCCGGCCAAAAATCGAGGTGCGTTCATCCACTCGTGCTCTTCTACTTCCTTCCCGTTTATACCGTAAAGCTCACGGTAATCTTCAAATTGCTTTCGGGGCCGTTTTCCTATTTGTGCCGTTAGGGGTTGGCTCTTTGCTTTCTCGAGCAGGATATAGAGTTCAATGTGCGATTACCTTCGAGGTAGTTGGACCTGTTTGCCGCGTTTGGCTCTATCTTCCATTCCAGCCTTTTCCACATTTTTTGAGATCCCCCGCATCTATCAGCTTTTGTCTTCGCTATCTTGAGATTTTTGCATTTCTCTGTCGTGTGTCCGTAAGCAGTGGAAATCGCGATACTCTTTGGATTCTCGCCGAGGCTGGCGTTGTTTCCCTTTAGACCAGGCCGAGCCTAAGTCTTCGCGATTCTTGATCTCCTTTAGTATGCGCGGATAGCTGGTGTTGAGTTTCGTATAGACTCGGGTCTTCAAACTTCTCGCCACTTCTTTTGTGATCGTCTTTTCGATCCTTTTGGTGTGGGCTAGGCCTCGTCTACTAGTTCTCGCGGAATTTGTCCGTGGGGTTGTTGTGTTCTAAGGCTCGGGGTTATCTTTTTTGAATTTCTTCCAACCTCGCATGTTTTTCAATGATTATTCTTAAATCTCCTCGGTGGTTGGGGAGGTACCGTGGATTTCAACAAACAACGGACTCATCCTGTCAAGCCCCCATTTGTGTGATTAATACTCACTACGGGATCCACATGTCCAATGGCCCGACATACCTTGTGCCATCTATCCGTGTATTCTCGAACGGATTCCCCGTACTTGATAGCAAGGAGAAGAGCTTGTCCATCCCCGTGTTCACAACTTTGTTGTACATGTAGGTGGCCAAGAACTTTTCGGTGAGTGATCATATGAATCAATGCACCCCGGCTTGAGGTTATCAAACCAAGATAATGCGGATCCTTTCAGGCTCGAAGGAAATACTCTGCATAGTATAGCCTCGTCGTAATCCCACCTGGCCATTACCCCGTTGTAATATCGTAGATGAGCTGAGGGGTCAGCAGACCCGGCCATAACATTCAAAGGTCGGGACCGGACATTTTTGCGGAATGGTAGCCGTAGCCAACCTGTCGTGCAAGGGGGTAGTGTTGGCCTCTTTCATAACTGCTCTAGTCTTCCACCTCCTTGCCTCGGTCTTGAGTTGATTGATCTCTCGCTAGCATTTCCGCGTGAGAGGTTCTCCATTGCCAAGCAATGCTCGTCCCGAATGGAAGACCGTGTCTTTATTGTGGGTTGTGATGTTGTGGCCTCCTCAGGTGTCGTAGTAGTCCGGAATTTCTGGTCGGTAGTCGGATCGGACCCTCTACCTGTTTCGCGTCTCTTTGGGATATCCTTCTTCGGGTTAGTTGTTGCGGGAATGTTTTCAAGATCGTCCTCGGTCCCCTCGTTCAGACACAGTTAGCTTCATCGTCTTTGATTAAGCTAGTTGAGCTTCGGGAGGATCTTCTCTCTTAGTTGCTGATTTTCTTGAGCTTCAGTGCCACCGCATCCGCGACGTTAGTTGATTCTCCGTAGCTCCTCCGGTTGTGCCAATATTTGTTCGTTTGGTTCGACGCTTGATTGGGATTCCTTCCTGTAATTGAGCTTGCCCTGGGATCGTGGTATTGATTTCTTCCATTAATGGCACGTCCGGCTCGATTACTCCATTGGATCCCGCCGGTGGTTGTTCGTTTTGTTCGTTGTCCGGCGGCATCCCAAAGGGATGGTTCACGGATCATACGACTCTGCTATAGCCTCCCGAGGGGCTGGCTCGGGTTGCTGTTTGTTACCTTGGAGGCAATCACTTGAGAAACCCCTTGTTTGGTGCAGCAGCCTCTGCCGCCGCAGCTTTCTTTGCCTCCACCGCGATGTTTCCGCATCTAAGAGCCACGTGCTTCCGCACCGGCCTCGCATGTTGTCCGCGGCTATGCGTCCTTCGCCCTTTTTGTCTGCTCCTTGTTACTGCTGGTGTGGTCCTTGGAGTGTCTCTTGGTGTTATCTTTGTCTTCCCTGTATCTTTGTTACTTTCCATCGCAATAATCTGCACAAAGGATATGATAGGTAATCAAGAGACCCAAAAGTCCATGGGTTGGGCCGTTAGTTCGACTTTGATTTCATAAATTCGATTTTAGCGGTAATGAGTGTACTCGGGTTGTTAGTTTAGTGAATAGTACGAAAGAGATAGACGGATCTGGATTTGTAGGGGATGAAATCCATGGGTCGCTATTTGCAAAAAAAGCCCAAATTTTTTGGTAGCAATTGTGTTTGAAATTCTAGTTAAAACCTAGATCTCGTTGGTAGAAAACACAATAGACATGAATATGTGCGAAAACGAGTCTAAGAACAAGATCATTTGGTAAAACCCAGATCTGTTTGTTTAAAGGTCACATAATGCTCGGATCTGTTGGTAGAAAACATAGTAGTCGTAAAAAAAACGAATCTGAGAACAGGTCTGTTTGCGTTTTTAAATAAAATTTTTTTGAGGTTGAGGCTGTGAAGTCACAGGAAAAGATAAATCTTTTTATCGGGACAAGGTCCCTGTTTCTAGCGCCAAATTGTGAACACGTGAATCGGGTCTCTTTTCCACGTGATCACAAACAATCTTTATAAGAACTGAATACGTGCACTGAGGTGTAAGAAGTGTATAATATGCCTAGGAGGATGATGATTCATAGATTCCAAACCCTCTAGCTTGTCATGATCTCATCATCATCCCCCAAGGTTTTAGGTCCGAGATATGAGTATGTAGATGAAACCATCGGTGCAAAATGTAAAAGAGGCGAAGTTTACGTGGTTCAAAGCACTAAGGCTTACATCCACTGGAGTCCGAAGAGATTTCCTATAAGATAAACATGATTACAAAGATGATCACAAGATCATGTGGCCATCGACCACTTGAGCTAAAACTCTCACTTACTTCTCCCTATTCTCTCTCCTCCCTCTCTTTCGATCCCCTTCTCAGTGGAGGGGGTATACATATTTATAGCTAGATGGGGTGGGTCCACTGACAATGAGTTGTTGAGATCTTATCTTCTTGTACTCTGTGCATGGTCCGCGGGCTTCTATGTCACCCCGCGACTTCTACTGTATCCGCGGCTTCTACTGTATCCCGGCTTCTACTGGGTCCGCGGACTTCTATGTCAACCCTCGTTTCCTCCGTTGGTCGTCCGACACGTGTTCTCTGAGCCGCATTAAATGCGGGTGGTTGGGGCGGTCCAGTCCGCGCCGAGTGGTGTCAGTCCTCTTGTCACGTCTGTGTCAGTTGGACTACCTCTGACCATTGATCATACCTTACCTCGTGATGGGTTAAAGCCATCCCTTGGTGCTACGCGGGACTACCTATCTCGGGTGCTCCTTCATTTCTGACCGTCGGTCTTGACAGATGGCACGTTGTCTAAGTGCCACGGATGCCCCTATGTGTCATCCTTTGAGTAATGGCCTCCACGTGGACTCTGTTAGTACACGTGGCAATGGAGATAAATAAGTGTACTTACATCTCACACGATTCCCACCATTTTGAATTGCACAGTTAAGACCATTCCTTGTTTATAATTTCAAACTATTTTTCCATGTTGCTAGTGCGGTTTCAATGACAACACTTCCACCAGAAAATGGAAAATTGTATAACTTCGTTACTTGAGAATCAGTGAGACCCCACTACCAAGCTCGTAATCTGGTAGATGGTTACTTTAGCATCCCAGACTCTACGACTAAGAATCAAGGAACTGACATCTCCTTAGAATATGCCAAATTAGGTTCTCTCAAGGAATCCATTTCAGTCTTGGTCCAGGGTAACATTCAAGCAATGGATTCGGATGAATATGCATGTATTTCTCGGATAAGCAATGGTACAAAGTATCCTGATACAAAAGAACTTGGGCAGGTAAAGGAGTGTGTCAAGAAGGCGATATAGATCCAACAATCCAGGTAATTTCGTCTCCATGAACTGTATTACCAAAAAATCCTTCAGCCATAATAATGTGGTTTTATAGAATAGTTGATATTCGTCAGTTGAAAATAGCAGATAAAGAACTACGGGATGAACATAATTACAGAAGCATAACTTAATCCTTCTTAAAAATTCATGACACGTCATTTTTTAATGGGAAATATCTTTTACCATTTTGATGTTTGTGATCTCATCTTATGTTGATTGGTGACAGCTGATGCTCAAGGCTCTCTAATTGTGTTGGCTGTACTCGGTGGAAAATGATCTCATTTGAAAAAATTAAAGGGACAACAACCAAGTCCGGTTGGGGTTAAATTCAGAAAATACTCTAAAGTTGCAGGGAGGTCTAGTGATGGCGCAGTAGAATATCCTTGGGTGGACCTCTTGAGTCTTGGCTATAAAAGTCAAGGAAGCAAGTCAAAGAATGGGGAGCTCGGATTTAGTCTAATCCGACTAGATCCGAGCAAGGCATCAGTTTTAGCATAATGTAGTCTTTCGTTGTTTGTTGGAAATCTCCGGGTTATTGAAGAGAATCAGGTAGCCATGGGTACTTGACTTTTCTCTCTCTTCTGTATCTCCCTTCTTCCCTGGATTGAAGAAGATCCCACTTTCTTTTTCCCAATCTCATCTCACCTCATCTTAGTTTGAAGAATGGTGGTACAATTTACCTACCACTTCTTTACCTCGTCCATACAATCTCTGAAACCCCATAATCATTCTCATCAATCAAAATTGATACATAAAAGCCACTTAATCTTAACCTAAATCAAATCTCCTTCAAACATTTCTTTGTACACCCATCTCAAAATCTTCGGTTCTTAACCAACAAAGGAGTTGGTTTCGATGATTTTCCATCGTCAGATTCTTAATCGGCAACGGTGCCGATTCTGATGATAATCTGGGTACAAATTAAGTGAGCAAACATTTCTTTGTAACCCATCTCATAATCTTCAGTTCTTAAGCAACAAAAGAAGTTGATTTCGATGATTTTCCATCTTGGTTCTTAATCGGCAACGGTGCGGTTTCGATGATGATCTGGGTACAAATCAAGTGAGTTCTTAATCGGCAACGGTGCCGATTTCTGATGATAATCTGGGTACAAATCAACCGAGGTTTTCTATGGTCGGTGGTGGTAGTGCAAACGGCTGTAGGCGGCAGAGGTTGGTGAAGATAAGGTTTTAATTAGGGTTTTCATCTCATGGGTTTCTTATGGACTCTACCTTTGGGTATTTGTAATGGGCTTCTTGGGCTTTGAGGAGGTTGTGTCTCTTGGGTTTTCTTTAGTTACAGCTTGTAGTCTTAAGATCGAAAGTTGCACCTCTTCCTAATTTTCAGCTGTATCTCTTTGTAATTTTCTGTTTGTAACCGATTTTTATTTCTTCAATATAATCCCCTTTCACGATCAAAAAAAAGAATGGGGAGCTCGTGCCACATAATCTTGATTCGAGTACATAAAGTCTCCTAACTTGTTCCAGTTCAAGTACCAGTACCTCATGTCCGTCATGTATTTTGTTTCATTTCAATATCATAAAATGGCAACTATATTATTTGACTTGGTAGCATATTTCAATTTTGAAACTTTTATAATTATTTGAATTTTATTAATATATGAATGAAATTTTCGGGTATATTTTTCCTAGCTAAATTGGTACTTTGGTGAATGGCTTAGTACAAAGTGTCTGTACTTGCTAAAAATCAAGCTATTGAAAGTATAAACAGAATATATAAAATTAGTTGAGAAGTGATCATTTCCCACGGACAAATACGTGGCAAGTACGTGAAATTATGGCACACATGTGTGCTAAATAGAGACGGCTCCAATCCGTGGCAAATGACCATGTGTTAATTGCCACCACTGCAAACCGTGGCTGATACCGTGGCTAATACCATTAGCCACTGGACTATTTGTTACGCCCTGTTAGCCGTGGCAAGGAACTTTTTGCCACGGATTTTTGGACAATTGCCATACAATCTGGACGTGGCTAAAGTCGATAATTTTTGTAGTGGTTGTTTGTAAATTATTAATGATGATAAACCTAAGGCTTGTTTCTCAAGAACAATCTTTGATTGCTTTATTTGGGCTTGAGAGCTATCTTGTTTTATCTTTCCTTAGATATCTGAAACATTAACTATACAAACTCGTAATTCTTCGGATTTCAGTTTCAATTGGCTTCTATTGGTTTCTCTTCGGGTTTAATGTTCTTTGATTAATACATGTAATTGTATGAATTGAGTGTGGATATGATAAACATAAGCCTTGTTTCTCAAGAACATTCTCGATGTTCGACTAAGATCTTTCGCCAAGGGGCGGGGCTTGAGAGCCAATGCTGCTAAACTTGTCTGTGCATGAATATTGTGGTTGTCAAGCTTTTTCTAGCATGTTATTATTGTGTTTAGCTTGTTTGGAGTTTGGGGTTTGATGCTTTAATGGTCTGTTATCGTGAGTAAATTCTCCCCAGATTTATTACTAAACAACATGATTACTTGAGAAATAGAGATTCTAATGTCAAACATGATTCCACCAGGTGAACGGTTTGACTCTTATGGTCCTCTGAAGTTTGGATTCAAACCTAATCGTTTTGGAGGGTATGATTTCTTTCGCTCGTACATTTATCTTTTACTTTTTGGTGTTTCCTATAAGCTTCTAAACTGGTATT
Source organism: Papaver armeniacum (assembly GCA_023531295.1). Lineage (NCBI taxonomy): Eukaryota > Viridiplantae > Streptophyta > Magnoliopsida > Ranunculales > Papaveraceae > Papaver > Papaver armeniacum. Next base: position 16,107 of record JAJJWW010001022.1, read on the forward strand.
TTTTCTTGCGATGCGAAGCTCATAGGTGGTGCTTATTAGTCTTGCATTTGGATTTATTTTTTTACTTTCTTGGTACCATTTTTAAGTGAATGTGTGCCTTTTTATTATAGTAGCTCAATGGCGGTTGAGTTTTGCTTGTTGTTTTGATCCTTCTATTTCAGGTAATTATGTTCCTCAAATAGCTTTGCTCAATTGTATTGGTTCTTATATTCCTTGTTGCTTTGCTGGTGAATGGATGGATTTTCATTTTCATGGCATTTCATCTTGCTGTCTATCACAAAAATGCTTCTTTTAGTGTATGTTTAGGAACTGGTTTGCTATATTTACTTTCTAATTCTTTATCCTGTGGGCGATGAAAAAGGGAAAACCTTTTTTGACACAATGCTAGTCACATTTATGCATTTTGTGTCATGTGGAACTTCAAAGTCACTACCTGTCTATGGATGCATCTGGAATTTTAATTTTAGAGTTGCATTTATCATTTGTTTTGGAACCAGGTTTCAAAGTGAGTAAGGTTTCCGATTGTTCTGAATTCCCTTACGATTTCTTTTGAGATATCATTACTGACCAAGGATAAGTTGATGTCATACTGCACTAATTTTGAGTAAGGTTAGTTTAGTCGAGGCAAGCAATTTGTTCCTTAACGATACTTATATTTCTGAGCTACGTCAACCTAAAGTTTTTCGAGTATTTGAATTTAGAAAACACATGAGCACATCTGTTATCCTTGCAGGTATTTTTCAGTATTGTTGGGACTTAAGCTGACTACGCATTTTTGTTTCTTGGTTCTGCTGTGTTGTTTTTGTCTAGATCCGATTGAATTTAAGTTAGCGATCAAAGACATAAATGGTGAAGTCCTGGGTTGGTAAAATTCTATACTAGGATGAATAATTTTGAACTTTTTTAGTTAGGTTTGTAAAAGAATTTCAGATTGAGCATTTAATTTAGTGCTGAAAAAATGTTGACATGTTTCAGTCTTGATGGTAAGAAAGGTGGTTAGTGTGGATCAAGAATGATAAGAGTTCATTTCTCTCGTAGATGATTTTTTGCTTGATAGTTTATGTTGTGCGGGATAAGTTGCTTCACATACATATCGTATCATTTGGTATTCTAGCATAATGCAATTAAAGGGGATTATCTTTCCAACAGGCAGGTGCAGTGGTGAATTCAGGATTACTCGATGGCTGTCAAGGGTATAATGTTCCCAACTGTGCTTCACTTCACACACACAGATATCCACTTCAAGGGTATAATGTTCCCAGTGTAATTAAACATGTGAGTTAGCCCTATCACATGTTGAACCATGTCTATTATCAACTTTGCATATGCAATTATAACTCTTTTCTTGAGACTAATGAATAAGATTGAATTGTTTTTGGATAAATTACTTCCTTTGAGCTTCTACATTGAATGTATTGACTTCCTTTATGCAGTTTGTGAATGTATGAATTGCAATTCCAAAAAGAATGGCCTCGTAATTTGGTTTCGGGTTTAATTGTATTATAGGCCTCAGAAACCGGGAAGCCCGTGTCTATGATCATGACCTGGGCTGTCCATTTTTTTAATTGTAATTAAAGAATTATCACGGGAAAAACCGTAACAAAACCGTAAGTAAAATGAACACGTGTCTTTCAGGTGTCTTCTAAGTAATAGTTGCAAAATAATAGTAACACTTATATCTTACACGCATCCGTAACAAGAAAATGACACGTGTCTCTTCTTTGAATTGTTGTAATTATGGCGTAATGATTAAAACCGTTGGATTATATGTGGCAATTAAAACACGTGTCGCTATTATAAAATTATTAGGTCAATTGTGACTATTAATTATTGTAACGCGTGTTATATGTGATCGTACTCATCTTTTGTCACGGATAAAACCGTTACAAAACATGATCACAATTATTAATAACGGCCTATTTAGCACAGTTATAACCGTTACAAATTCAATAAGTAACAGGTATAGCCTGTGACAAAATCTTGGAAATGGTGTAGTGTCCATTAACCAAGACCTTACCTTTCATGTAAAGGACATCCATGGTTGCTAGTTTTATATTATAAACCTGCCACAAAAAGAATCCCACTTTGTGCGTCCATGCCCTTAACCAAATTCTTAAGTTTTCAGTTCCTACTAAATTCTCATTTTCATACCAAGAATAAGAGGACTTCACTGTAAACATTATAAGGTAGAAGCTTCATCAATTTGAACTTGAGTTAGCCTTCTGGCCAGGCCACGGTTCCACGAGTCTCCGCTTAATTACGTCACAGCACCTTTCGCACCATCCAGTTTTAGTAGAAATGATGGAGTAAATGTGAGTGGTTCTTCTCTAACCCAAGTGTTCTCCCGAAATCTGATCTTCTTGCCATCCCAAAGACCGAGACTGGTGTCATCTTTGCCCCTGTTAGTTTACTCCTAAACCTAAATCACGATCAATGATATACACTACTTCTTGCCATCTTTGATGGAATTAGAGCTCCTTAAACTTTATTCTTTACCACTAAACATCGTATGAGCGGACTACATGTTGAAATTAGGCTTGAAACTAGTATTAGCATGCTCTCAACAACTCACTCAAACCAGCACCACACATAGCTATGACACTACATATAGTGCATATAAAAACAAGATCGGAACAAAGAAATGCAAACACTCAATACACTAACGGAAAATGGGTCATTTGTCCAAAAAATTTCAATACATGGTTCAAATTGACGGGTGAAAATTATTATGGGTGAAATGGACACAAAAAAATAGCAAGGATGAAACTGAATTCATCCTGGCTTAAACTTAAAAAATAGCGAAGATGAAACTGGATGCATCCTGATGTAAATTAAAAATAAGAAAAAGAATTTGAAAATGGGTAGGATGAAACTGGTTACATCCTGGCTATTTTTATATTTTTGTCCATTTAAACAGTATCAAAATCTAAATGTCTTTTTCACCCAGGAATTATTGATTTTGGTCTTTTTAACCAATTTTGTGATACACTAAACCTTTCATGACTTATTATCAACTTCAATTTTCTCACATTACTTAATGATGGATGAAAACATATTTGCTTTTAAAGAAAACATGCGAGTCTAGAAGAGAGTCCTAGTCATGCTTGCCACATGTCTCTCACTCTTTCCATCATGAGTTGGCATGTCATGCTAAACTTTAACCTTATCTAGCATTAACCTTAAGTAGTCTTTAGTGCATAATTAACACTATAAACATACCTTAATGCGGATTACGACTAATCCTACTTAACTTGATCTAAACAAGCACCACCTTAACCATATGGAGATTTGTCGGGCAAAACACAAAATGCCAACAATCTTATCTTAGTAACAGATCATTTTCTACCCATCAACCTTGTCAGTTTACTCCAACATCAAAATTAACGACGAACACTACTCGTATTTTCTTTGTAACCCCTGCTCGCTTGATCTTTTTCCTTGCTTATATATCCCATGATTGTTGTCTGTGCGTCTATAAAATATAAGTTCCAGAGAGCCTACATCTTATAAATGTTAAAAACAGGAAACAAGGATGAACTAGTCATACCAAGTATATGCTTGAAGCTTTACAATTCGTGACCAGTTTAATTAATGTGGATAGAAGAACTCCCGGTGGCACTACTTCAACGACAACAATAAAATATGGACGTTTGTGCTTCCTCGGCATTTTGGGATGAACTTTTACCTTTGCTAACAAAACCAAAACAAAAAGAAGGATCATGTAATCCATAAGATTATCTGGGGAACTGGTCCGAAGGTGAATTATTTAATAAACTGATAATTATATTTTTAATAAACTGATAATTGTTACATAATAGAATCAATTGAGATCAAAAGAAAAGGAACCGAATCAAGTTAGAGCATCCACACTTGGAGACCAAAACTAAAATTTTGGTCCAAAAACCAAACGCAGTAGAGAAGGAGTAAAGATCAAAGACCAGACTAAAACTAAAAACCAGACCAAATATAGTCTTTAGTTTGGTTTTAGTCGGGCGTAACTTTAAGTTACGCCCGAACATGCGTAATTTATAACTCCGCCTGACGATAAAAGACAAAAAAAAAAAAATTGGGGGCGCAACTAAGATTTACGCTGATTGGGGCGTAACTTTGAATAAAAAAAAGAAAAAAAAAAAATTAATGGGGAGCAACTTAAAGTTAGATGCCTGATTCGGGCGCAACTCAATTTTACTCCTTCCCCCGTAGTGTTTGAACACCTACTAAACCCAAAATTTGGTTTTTTTTTGCTCTTTAGTCTTTGGTTTTGATCGTATCTTAGACTGCAGCTGCTCTAAGGCGAGGAAATCAAATGCAGTAATCTCAAAATAATCACACATTAGATGTACCAAAACAAAAGGTAAAAAGTACAAAAGTTGAAAATAAATTCGTAAGTGGTTACTGACTAGTTGCTTGCCCTTCAACCCTATCAGTTTACTACAACATCACAGCTGATTCACAAAATAATTAACAACACCTATCGTCCTCTTTCTTAATTCGTTTCTATGTTATTTTAATTTTCTTTCGTTTGGTCGTCTATTTTCATTTTAACTCCTTCGTTTATTCGAGAAGTCCAGTAAGGAGTTAAAAATAAAAAGCTTGCCTTTTAATGTATTTTATCAATGGGCAAAAGTGAGCGATATAAAACGAGCTAGTAATGAATTTGTCATTGTAGTTATATGCTCGATATTTTCATGTTCCATCTAATTATGTGTTGCCAAAACTGTGTTAATTATGGTGTCTTTTTTCTTTCGAAAATGATTCATTGTCCGTGAAAATTCACATGGATTCTCAGGTGTCCCACACAAACGACCTCCCAATAAATCCCTCGTGATGGGCCTAGGGGGCCACTTTTAATGTGAGACACTGGAAAATTCATGGTGAATTCTCCCGGTCAACGTATAATTATTCTTTTACTTTTTATGATAGAAGATGATTTATTAATCAACTGACATTTACAACGGAAAATGGGTCATTTGTCCAAATATTTTTAAAACATGGTTCTAATGGACGGGTAAAAAATTATTATGAGTGAAATGGACACCAAAAAAATAGCATGAATGAAACTGGATTCATCCTGTCTTAAACTTAACAAAGAGTGAGATGAAACTAGATGCATTCTCGATGTAAATTAAAACTAAGAAAAAGTATTTGAAAATTGGTAGGATTTACATCCCGACTATTTTTACATTCTCGCCCATTTAAACATGAGATCAAATTTTACATGTCTTTTTCATTTCAGAATTGTTGATTCACGTGCATTACAAGGGGTAACTATCTATCCACTGTGGGGTAATAAAAAACGAATATTATTTTGGTTTGATTATGCCCATTAGAATTGCTCTTACGTTAAAAGTTTTCCTGCTTTAGATTAATTACGTACGTAATTAGCTAACTTTGTAAGGTCGGGTGTAGTCCTCATTTGTGGGGTTTGGAATTTTATCACAGACTCGCATATGTCGTTCCATTTTAGGGCTTGGAGTTCTATTATTTTCTAGCCTATAGGATAGCTGGAGTGCACGTAACGTAAGCACTAAGGATTTGGACATTTTTGGTGTTTGTATTTAAACAGATAATCACGTACAATGATGCATATTCTGATGTTCGGTTAGTTTTTCGTTTCATAACATAAAAAAAGAAGTAAAAAAGCATTTCCGATGGCAAAATTCTATATTTAGATTTTCCAAATTAATTACAAAAATTGATAATCTCCCGCCATATGCAATATCTCAGACGAAGCGCTACCACACTTACACATTTAGTCTTGGTGAAGCAAATTATCAAATCTAGCTCCATTTCAGGCTCAGCCTTAAATACAGCTCCATGCCACGCTCATCTCAGACTTGGTCTCAAGCGACATTCTCAGACTTAACCCGAGTGTCGATCTCAGAAAATGAGCCTAGAAGACGCTAATTTGAAATTATTTATTTTAGAAAATATGTAATACTTTAGCTTTGGCCGCATCCATGATACATCCATTGTGATATCTGTTATATTTTGGCTAAAAGTAAACTTGTTAAAAGATGAACTGGGAAAATTTCTCAATTTGGATTAACACTGGCCGAGAGACTACTCAACAAAACTCCCTAATCTCAAATTTGGCTAAACAGAGAGTGAGAAAAAAAACGAATTGATTTGTTCTTTCCATATATAAAATGAAACTGTGGTCGCAGCACATAAACTGCAGTAATTGATTTCACACTTCAGAGTTCAATTCACCGAATCACCGTTGATTTAGTTGACGCCAGAAAATGTATAACTCTATTTGCCACCAAGAAGGTAAAAAACATAACACACTCTATATAAAGATGTGGTTAGAGTTCAAAGAGAGCAAAGCAAACCTGTAAATAAAGAAAAGGGAAGGGTGCGAGTGAGAGATGCCCACTTTTTCCTTTATCTTGGGTTTCTCAGTGTATCTATGTTTATCTATTGCAATTGTATCATCAAACTTGACACCGAAATTCAGAAGAGATGATTTTCCATCTGACTTTGTATTTGGTGCTGGAACGTCAGCTTATCAGGTTCACTTTCCTATATTTCTTTCTCTGTTTCTCTTTGTTTTATTAATCACAAGGCTTTTATGAATGTTGTTTAATTAGGTAGAAGGAGCAGTAGCAGAGGATGGAAGATCACCCTGTATATGGGATACCTACACTCATGATGGTCATTTGTTATACTATTTTCTGAATTAGATTCTATATACCAACAACGAACTACACACTTAAACAAACACTACTAATAGTGGCATTCAATTAAAGAATATTTCGTTGTGAAATTTTTATGACATGTATCCAAAGGGGTCGCGTTTTCGCTTCTCAGAGAATATGACTTCTGAAATTAAGATTCCCTTCCCACCATCTGATATACATTACCTACAGGTAAGGCTGTGGATAATAGTACTGCAGACATAGCCGCAGATGAATATCATAAATACAAGGTAAATCTGTATACTGGAAAGTCATGGATTGGAATAGGATGCTCTTAAACCTAATCCAAACTTGAGTAACTTGAATTGAATTTATATCGTATAATATTTTTTGGTGATCTTATGCAGGAAGATGTGAATCTTATGAGTGAACTAGGTCTTGAAGCTTACAGATTTTCCATTTCTTGGTCAAGACTTATTCCAAGTAACATTTGTAGTCCATTACTAGAGACTGATTAGCATTTGATTGTTATTCACTTAATATTAATTTAAATAGGCTGATTTTGAATCCTGTGTAGATGGAAGAGGAGAAGTTAATCCGAAAGGCTTGAAATATTACAATAATCTTATCAATGAGCTAATTAATCGCGGTATGAAAATAAAACTGCATCTATATATACAGAATTACTGATCAATGCTTTCACATAACTATGTCTAGGCAGTTCAAGACTTTTTTCCGTTGTTCCTTTACAGTAGTTAAAATATTTAGTAAACTTATAACCAAGCGTTTAATTTTGTTTCACTGTGACTTTAGGTATTCAACCACATGTTACTCTCTGCCATTTGGATCTCCCTCAAATTCTTGATGATGAATATGCAGGGTGGTTAAGCCCAAAAATTATGTATGTACTATTCCTTGTAGTTTTGCTTAATTATAATAACATTCAAATTTAATATCTCTTTTCTAAATAATTATTTATTGCAAACAGTGAGGATTTCACTGCCTACGCAGAGATTTGTTTTAGAGAATTTGGTGATAGGGTTGCACATTGGACTACCATTAATGAACCAAATTCAATGAGTACATCATCTTATGATACGGGTAGATGGCCCCCTCAACGATGCAAAAACCCAACTGCGGGGGGAGACATTAATTGTACAAAGGGAAATTCTTCTACTGAACCTTACATAGCTATGCATAATGCTTTATTAGCACATGCATCAGCTGCAGCTATTTACAAAGAAAAGTATCAAGTACGTAAATCCAAGTTCCTCAGTTTGCGCAACTTACATTTCAAAAGGCCTGATATTCATCTCCAACTTGAGTTTGTTTGATGCAGGGCAAACAAAAGGGTGTAATAGGGTTGAATGCTTATGCTTTTTGGTGTACTTCTTTTACAAATTCTAGTTCGGATATTAAAGCAACTCATAGAGCCCGTGAATTCTTAATAGGATGGTAAGATTATTCATTCTCGTCAATTCAACATTTGTATGTTCAATTAAAATATATCTTTATTGTCAAACATCTTAATTCCTTTTGAAATAGGTCAATAAATCCTCTAGTTTATGGAGATTATCCTGACATAATGAGGGAAAAAGCTGGTTCTCGGCTCCCACATTTCACAAAACAAGAATCGAACTCATAAAAAGATCGTGGGACTTCATCGGGTTGAACCATTATTACACAGTTTATATTGAAGATGATCCTAAGAATAGTTCAGAAACTGGTCTCATAGATTATTTTTCTGATATGGGTGTTAAAATGGCAGGTACACTATTAATTATACGTTAGTTGGACGGATATATATGAATGGACATGATTAAGCTTTCACTAATGTTTTTATGTTATTGTTGTTTGATGTACAGGTTTCAAAGACAATACACCTGTACCGGCTAGTCAGTTTTCTCTTAGTCCCTCGGCATCCAACCCTCCGGGTTTACTAAGCTTGCTTAACTACATGAAGGACTCTTATGGAAATCCTCCTATTTATGTTCAAGAAAATGGTCGAGTCTCTTTCTCTCTAAGTACATCTATATTTTGATAAGGTTTTAGACTTTGGTATTTCCGGTTTAAAAAAGGTGCGTGGTTTCTTTTTACATGAGTTATATGTTCTTATGATTAGGTTATGGAGCACCACATAATGAGTCACTTAACGACATTGAGAGGATGAATTACGTGAATGGGTTCATCGAAAACACACTTCGGGCAATCAGGTATAAAGTCATACATCTATAGTTAAATTACATACAACATGATATTATCACCTAATTCTGTGATTGGATTTTGTCACAGAAATGGAGCCAATGCAAAAGGATACTTTGTGTGGTCATTCCTAGACGTTTTTGAGGTATTGTTTGGGTATGAATCACGATATGGACTCCGTTCATGTCGATTTTTGACAATCAGTTGAAAAGAACACCGAAATTATCAGCTCTCTGGTACTCTAATTTTCTCAAGAAGAAGAGAAATAAGTTGCAAGACATAAACATCGAAAATAAGAATGTAAATATCTTGAATCTCGAATGATAAACTGGACTTTCTTTGGTTCATCCACCATTGTACTAATATAAATTATTAAATTTACAATCTACAAGTTCATAAAGCGGCAAGTCTATTATTATGCCTCACTATGCAAGTAAGATTTGGCTCCATACAAACTTTTGGAAATAAAACTCTTTGCAATATTTGTTGTGATGCAAAGATACTAAGGATCGCTTCCTGGGCTCCATACTAAGGTTGCATTTTCTCTTAGACTACTCTACTCTTCTTTCTATTTTCTCTTTTGCTATCCTCTTCTCTCTTCTTTCTTTCATTTTTTTTTTTTTTGCTCGGCAAGGATGAAGAATATATTAAAAGAATGAAAGAATACAAAACTCTAACCACGGAGGCTAAGAAGAAAGACCGAAACAATGACCAATATATACAGCCGAGTGAACTGGATACTTCACCTTATATAGGTGTCTACAAAAGAAAACTAGCCAGTAGACAACTAAGTGAAATAAATCCAGCTAACAAGTTCATAATTACTTGCAAAAACCATGACCAATATACAGACTTATTCAAACTGAAACAAAGAAACAATAATATTAAACTTCAAACTTTTTTCAGCTCAATTTCTATCGAGTTTTTTACCCAGGTATTACGTTGTTTATATTTTTACCCTTTCGTCCCTATCAGTTTCTTCCAGCATCACAATTAATTAACTAGCTTCATTACCGCCTTACCGGTACTATCTTATTGTTGTACTTGTAACTTGTTGCTTGCCACTTTTCGTGTGTGTCAAAAACAAATTTGTTTTGACTACCTTTCCTGTCGGCGTCGCTTATCTGAGAAGTCCAGCGATGAGTATAAACTCAAACAGCTATCCTTTTTATACATGGTATCACTGGGCAAAAGGTGAGTGATATATAACGAGATGGTGATGAACTTGTCATTGCAGTTAGATGCGCCATGTTGCTTCATGATTCTTGACCGTTTTACCATATTAATGGTGTGAACCGTAACTTTGCATGGTGATAACTGAAGATATTTTCCTTGGCAATTTTTGTGATAGATTCTAACCTTTTCCAAGACAACAAAAACAAAAAGGGAAAATTAGGCTAAGGCCCAACCCATGGATAACCCATAATGTGAGACCCTTAATTAAAAGAAGTTTAAATCTAGGCCCCAAATTATTAAAAGACCTTGATACCCTTATGCATATGGTCAAGCCCATAATTAAATAAAATTTAAATTTAGGCCCCAAATTATTAAAATATTATGTGATGATGTTGCAACCACGGCCAACCACCTCCGACCACCACACCACCGCCAACCACCTCGACCACCACCGCGGCAACCACCTCCACCACAACCGCCGGCAACCACCTCCGACCACCGCCGTAGAAAACCACCCCGACCACCACCGCCAGCAACCACCTCCACCACCACCGCCGAAACCACCTCCGACCACCACCAACCACCATAGCCACCACCAACCACCGTCGCAACCACCTCTCGACAACAACCGCCATCGACCACCACCAACCACCACCGCCAACCACCGCCGCCAGGAGCAACCACCACCGCCGACCGACCAGCTCACCACCACTCTAGGCCACATTGATATTGCAAGTGTAATGGGAAGTTACACATTTATAAAAAATTACACATTCATGTTGTGTATTAAATAGTGTGTAACTTAAAGTTACACATCCATATGACATGTGTAAGAAGAAGTTACACATACATATGACAAGTGTATCCACAAGTTACACATGCATATGGCATGTGTAGTCAACGATTACACAATGAAAAAAAAATATACAAAAAATACATCTATCCCATTAATATTAATTTACAATAATAACTCTTTTATTACCTATAGTAATCGGTTGTTCCAACACAATAAATGAGTTAAAACACTAGAAATAAGCCACATCAAAACCTATACTAGAAGTTTTGCCTTTCTTTCTTGTCTTCCTATTTCCAAAATGCTTGCATATCTCAACGAAATAAACATCCATGGATTAGGTTGGATGAATAAAAAAGCAAAAGAAAATAATATTATAGGAGAATTCTAAGGCAAAATTATAGAACAAAGATCTGAAAAGACACATGATAACCCATCTTAGCATGTGTAACTTGGAGTTACACATGCATCATGTCATGTGTAATTGGCAGTTACACATGCATATGACTTGGATACCTAGCATCTGTCTAGTGTAAAGAGGACGCATATAATATGTGTAACTGAGAGTTACATATGCACCAGACTTGTAACTGAGAGTTACATATGCACCAAACTTGTGTAACTAAGAGTTATACATCCATAAAAGCTTGTGTAACTGGCATGTGTAATTTTTTGGTTACAAGGTTTGTTCATAATTGGCATGTGTAACTAGAAGATACTCATGCATCATCTGTCTAGTGTAATTCATAGTTACACAAGCACATCACATGTGTAACTAGAAGTTACACATGCATCCTACTTGTGTAATGTGAATAAATGTGCGGTCTAGACAAAGAATTTGAAACTAAAAACAACAAGAGAGGGATCTAAAAGGTGTACCAGACTAGCAAAGAATTTGAGTGCATTGAATAGTTTTTTCCAAAGACCACCATTGGCTCCATATCCTCTCTAAAAGATGCACCTTCACCACCAACACCTCCTAGAATCACAAAACTCAATAGAATAGTTGCACCACTTTGCAATTCCACCACCACAAACTAATGTGACACCTCCAGTTATTTCTCCACAACTCACACCACAACTCCAAAAGAGTACCACCACCGCACCACCACATCGCTACAACTTTCACCATCACATGCCATGAACGATTTGAGTAAAGCACAATGAACAATTGTCGATTAGATACACGTTTCATATCATACAATCATTCACATATTATATGCACATTTTAGAATGAAAAGAATGCAACCTTAATGGAAAGAATGCAACATTTTCAATCGAAACAACCATTACTATATGTAAGTAAAATATGTGTAACCAAAAGTTACACATTCAATAAGTATGTAAGTAAAGGTTACACATCTAATTAGCATGTGTAACTAGAAGTTACACATCTAATTAGCATGTGTAACTCGGAAGTTAAACATCCACTTAGCTTGTGTAACTAGAAGGTAAACTTCTAGTCGTCAATGTGGTCTTGTGGCATATCCTCTTCCTTGCGCTTGATGGTGATAATGGGGCACTCTGCATGTTTTCGACGGGATTCGCTCCTTATTCCAACGAACACCTGTTATGAAACAAATCGACGTGTAAAGTTTCCTGGCAATTTTCAAACAATAACCGTCGAAGAATAAAAAATGAATTTATCAAACAAATTTTATCTCTTAGAGAACATCCAAGACATATTGATTGAAATGATAAATATACATACGTGTAGAAATTGAGATATCACTCGTAGCAAGTACTTTAGATGTAGAGAAAGAGTACTTGCCATCTCTTACAGAAATATATTTAAATACTAGGAAAAACGTAGTTACGTAGATGCGTAATAGTGCGCAATCGCAACATTCTCTTGCAAGTAACATATTTAAGTACTAAGAAATGAGTGAATGGTTGATCCAGAAAGGTGACCTTAAACCGCCGACTCAAAGTCTTCACAATTTTGTTAAGATCATTCTCTACATACAAGTCCAACTCGAAAGATAAACTAAGCATGTATCACTTTCGAATTATTTGCATTTTGTTTGGATTGTTTTCACACATATATATCCACCAAGAATGGAGCTCAAAAGTTGAACTAATTAAGCATGTATCACAAACGAAGACCGAAAGGAGAGCATGCATTATTGCTATGAATAACTTAAGAGGCATAGCATAAGGTACGTGTCAACATGAATACGGATAGATACTAAAAATACAAGTCAACATTACTAATGTGAACATCAAATTTCATTACCTCTGGAAAGGACCAACACCACGACATCCCACAACCAGCAGAGGTCGAACTCTCCTCACCTCGTGGCAAATCACTTCTTTAGCATCACCACTCTTGATCCATGCTTCACAGAAATTTAGAAACATGCAGCAATAAATTTCGTGTTACATAAAAGAATAATGGACATGTTTAAATGTCTTGTGTGTGTGGTGATGAGAGAGGTGAAAACAAGGAGATTATACCCCAATCTGATGACATCTTTCTACAAAGTGTTCCGGCAAATGAAGCCCTATTTTTTCCCCGTCCCTACTCTTCATGGCTTGAAAGTGCACGGGAGATGCAAAAATGTTGTCCATATCATCGAACTCTAGTGTATACGATGCAAAAGGCCTATTAGTCATTTCCCTCGATATTACCAGGTATAATCAACAAGAGAAACAGAGTTGGTAGTCGTATACAAAAAATTGGTCATCTCCAAAAATTTTGAACAAAAATGAGTAATAAAGCATCAGAACAGGACTTTTCATGGAAAATGTAGGTGAAGCAGAAGAAGAGATCTAACTATAAATAGAGTAAACAAACTTGCAAAATCGTAGAAGCTTAGCCGTAACAGCCGCGACGTATAGAAATGAGCCAATGTAGATACTTACTACACTGAAAAAACTAAAGATGGCAACTACCTAAAACTGATTATGGCTCTCCATGTTAACTCAATTAGGAAGAAAACGCATTGCCATATACAAGTAACACAACATTTTAAACTTGTAGTTACTCTTTTCACCAAGAAAATAAAACTAAACCTTCTCCAATTAATGTTACATTCGATGAAAACACAAATTCTTCGCACCAAGAACTAACAAACCGATTCCTAAACACCCTTACAAACATAACTTGCTTGAAGTACTTTACTATGGGATCAATCAAGTAAAATTGTCACAAACGCTCGATCTAGCGGATGAACAACTTACACATTCCTACATTAGTTGGTAGCAGAAGAAAAATCATACACCGAAACAAGAACCCTAGCTACAAACTCTCTATCAATTCAAGAAATCATGTGTTGCACAAACTTCCACCGAGAACTGAAAATCACCGTCATTTCATACCTTGTACTCTTATTTTGGCAAAACAAAACTAAAACCCAAATTATTTGTATGTTGAGTTTAACTTAATGAAGGAAATGCGATTCATGAGGGTTATTAAATCAAACAGACAGAGAGAATTTTATGATAAGTTTGGTGGAGATTTGTTTTGGGCAAAATTGAAAATAACCTAAAAGAGGGATAATGGGAGGTGTTTACAATGATCCTAATAATTTACTTTGCATCTATCTAGCATCCAAAAGTACTAATTGTGTTGTTTGACTTGGTACGAATGTTCTAGTTAGCGCCATAAGTCGCAAACTTCGTAATCTCAATAACTCATGAGCAAAAGAGCATTTAGGGAATTTTATCTCGGTAAATACGCGATGCTAAGTCCAAAATTGTCTTCCAAATCTCGATAGCAAGGAATTGCAATCTGCATCCCTAACATCCCTAACCCTCGAAGGTATCATGGAGAATAAGAGAGAGCTAAGTACAAATTCTCTTATAAAATCAACTCAATCATGTGTTCCACAAACTTCCACGAACTAAAATTCACCATTACTTCATTCCTTATTAATTTGACAAGGGAAAATATAAAAATCAAAATCAATAATTCAAGACTAGATCGAAAACTTATACCTATGTTGATTCTATTCCAATGACTCGTCTTCTTCCTCTTCTCGGACTCAACAAAATCAAAGAAAAACGATAATCGGTACTAGAAAATCAGAATTAAATCAAGATAGAAATAGAGGTATCAACGATTTTGGCGATGAACAAATCGTAAATTTTTGTTCAATTGTTTTTCAAAAACTCTACATCAAAACAACCCGAGTAAGTATATGATTTTGAATCTAAGCTCGATTTGATTGGATAAGTCAATTGAAAAGGATCTGAAGATTTAGGTTTGAAATACTTTTTATGAAATTTGAATCAAGTAAATCAACTAAATCTCTAAACCGAAGCATCATCACAAAGAGAAGAGGATACTTGCTGTTGTTGATGGTGGTTTTTTTAGACAAGGGGTAAAATCGTAAAACCCCATGACCTAGTGTTACCCGCAACACATTAACTAAGAGCATTTAACTCCAGGTGTAAATAATTAATAGGTATTTTTTCAAAATACTGATTAGGGTTTTCAACACGGAACCCTAATTCCAAAATCAAGCCGCACCGCGCACCACATGGCAAAGAATAAACCAAGCGCATATCTCGCACCATGGCAACAATGCCAAACCAAAGCCGCATATCGCGCACCATGGCAACAATGCCAAACCAAGCCGCATCTTTGCGCTCCACAGCAACAATGCCAAACCAAGACGCACCCCGCGCACCATGACAACAATGCCAAATCAAGCCGCACCCGCGCACCATGGCAACAATGCCAAACCAAGCCGCATCTTCGCGCACCATGGCAAAGAATGTCAAACCAAGCCGGCACCCGCACCATGGCAACAATGCCAAATCAAGCCGCACTGCGCCACCATGGCAAAGAATGCCAAACCAAAGCCGCATATCACAAGTGACCACGGCGGCGATGTTAAACCAGAAGTCAGATAATACGGACCATGGCGGCGATGTCAAACCAGCGTATATTGCGCACCGCGGCAACAATGCCAAATCTCCAAGCCGTTATGCCTTTGGCCCACGCCAATTATAGCGCCCTAGGCTTGCAAGACTGCAACTAGGTCCAACAGGGCTGCACGTGCCACGTGGCACATGCCAACACGTGTCGCAACCATATTTCTAAAGCCGCTACGCCTTTGGCTCCACGCCAAATATAGCGCCCTAGGCTCGCAAGACTTTGCAACTAGGTCTTATGGCCGCACGTGCCATTGGCATTCCAACACGTGCCGCAAGCCATATTTCTGGCATTATGCCTTTGGCCCACGCCCAACATAGCGCCCTAGGTTTGCAAGACTTGCAACCAGGTCAACATGGCCGCACGTGCCATTGGCACATGCCAACACGTGTCATAAGCCATATTTCCAAAGCGCTACGCCTTTGGCCCACGCCAAATATAACGCCCTAGGCTCGCAAGACTCGCAACGGGTCAACATGGTCAAAGACGTGCTACCGCACATGCCAACACGTGCGCAAGCCATATTTCTAAGCCGCTATGCCTTTGGCCCATGCCAAACATAGCGCCCTAGGGTTCACAAGACTTGCAACTAGGTCAACATGGCCGCACATGCCATTGGCACATGCCAACACGTGCCGCAAGCCATATTTCCAAGCCGCTATGCCTTTGGCCCACGCCAAACATAGCGCCCTAGGTTTGCAAGACTTGCAGCTAGACCCGACATGGTCAAGCACATGCCATTGGCACATGCCAACACGTGCCGCATGGCCAGGTATTTCCAAGCTGGTATGCCTTGGCCCACGCCAAACATAGCGCCCTAGGTTTGCAAGACTTGCAACTAGGTCAACATGGCGCACATGCCATTGGCACATGCCAACACGTGCCGCTAGCCATATTTCCAAGCGTATGCCTTTGGCCCGCTGAACATAGCGCCCTAGGTTTGCAAGACTTGCAACTAGGTCAACATGGCCGCATGTGCCATTGGCATGGCCGCATGTGCCATTGGCACATGCCAACACGTGTCGCAAGCCATATTTCTAAGTCGCTTACGCCTTTCGTCCACGCGAGATATAGCCCCCAAGGCTTGCAAGACTTGCAACTAGGTCAACATGGCCGCACGAGCCATTGGCACATGCCAAACACACACGTTGGTAGCCTAACTTGCAAATCGTGCAACCTACCACCAAGGCATTCCGCACATGCCATTGGCACATGCCAAACACACACGCCGGTAGCCTAACTTGCAAACCGTGCAACCTACCACCAAGGCATTCGCACATGCCATGGCACATGCCAAACACACGCTGGTAACCTAACTTGCAAACCATGCAACCTACCACCAAGGCATTCCACACATGCCATTGTACATGCCACACGCGCCACTGCGGCGCCACTTGCACTCAAGATGCAACCAACACTCGAGACATCGATACACAACCGGGGATGCTTCTTTAGGGTTTGGTTTGGCGGTCACAAAGATCGGCCGTACACTACGCTCACATTAAGAAAGCGTGAAAGGAATAAAGCGGTCAAATAAAGAGGAAATAATGGTGAAAACGTTTCACCCATTAAACCATGCGGTTACCACCTCCTCCCATTATTTCACCCCTTTACTCTCTTCCTTCATGAGGCCAGTGCATTTCAATCTCGACTTGTATAAATAGGTCTTAATTATTTTCACCGAGACAACAAGTCTCGGTCATGAGAAATATCTTTTACACTTACACTCTCGTAAAGGCAACTTTGCAAGCTCTCCCAAAAAAGCTTTCATCTCTTGCAAGCTTCCTAAGCTTTCACTTTCTCGATACAAGTCGAGATACTACTCTCCTCAACACCTTTCTTTGTTTCTCCCCAAATCAACCCTTCTCCTCCACTTTGTGGACCGAAGCAAAGTCCTGAACGGCCATTTCTTGGTTTTAGGCCGGACTTGTGGCCAGTATTGATCTCTCGAATCTATAAAGTGCTCACGTGCGGCACATTTGTTTAGGGTTTGAACCGGTTCTCACTCACCTACCGAATTTACCGAAATCGGCGAAACGATTTTTACCCATAAACAATTGGCGATCACGACGGGAGGATCGATCTATCGGCTACAATGTCGATCGTCGATCTCGTTCTTCGACCCGGATGTCAAGATGGTAGGGAAAGCGACTTCGATCCGAATCAACCGCGAGACGACCGGTTACTAGTTGTAAAACCACACCTGAAACCGGGGACTCGTTGAAGATGCTACCGACGGTGGGGACTGCGACCCGGTCAGGCTCAGACAACCCGAAGTATCGCTGTTAAAACTATACCGTAAAAACTGGGGGACTCGTCAAGAAGCGCCCGCAATTGGGAACTGGGATGCTACCAGCTAGTGCCACCAAAATAGAACCGCCTTTACATGGAGAGGGGCGTGTTCGCAAAACCTATGAAGTGAGTAAATTCAGACCGGGCAAGATATACAATCTATTTTTAGGTTTTTAGTAAACCGCCATGCTCATCGAGTCTTGTGCCTATTGCTAGCACACACTTTCATAAAAGCAATATTCTTTTCCCAAAACATAATCGTGAGTCATATTACCAAAACCATTCATCTCATAAATAATCCAATACCCTAAAAAGCTACCAGCTGTCTATCAAAGATCAAGTTTTGAACCAGACATCCAATATGTCTTTCAACAAAAAAAGAACCTAAATGAAAGTTTAACGTAAAAACGCTCAAGGAAAATCGTCCAAAGAAGTCCGCTTCTTCTTGACAAAGTCAACTTTGCGTCCTCAAGAGTCGCTCTCTTCATAGTCAACATCTTGGAAAGCTTTTCGAGTTCCATCTCCCGTCGTGCAATCTCCTGCATGGAAAGGCTTTCGATTGTCGCATCTTTCAACTTTTGGATCTCTGCAAGGCCTTCGACAAACCACGAAGTATTAAACTCTTTTCTACGCACACGTCGCGATGGTGCTCCCGACCGGCAATAACGTCTTCGTAAACTGCGTGACCAGCTACTCTCACGCATATCCTCAATGGAAGATAAAGCCTCTTCCACACGCTTTAACCAGCCAAATCGACTAGTAACTTTCTTGTTTGTAGCCATATGTCCGTGCTTCTCCTGCATTCTCGTGTACTAACGCCTCATGCTTAGCCTAAGACGCTCGAAGCCGCTAACCAAAGACATGACCTCGGATAAGGAACCAAGTACGGGGGATCAAAAATGGCGCCCGCAAGTGGCCTCACGACTCGCAAAGGGTCTTCTTCCATGTCTACGCAACAACCATCGTGAGAATCATCCACCGCTTGAACCACGCCCGTGCCCTGCAATCGGCTAACTCCCATCTCCAAGTCACCGGCATGAGTCACCAAAGGCAAGTTTTCGTGTGACTCCACCCCGTAATCGTCCTCCGAACCTGATTCCTCCCGCAAACTTGAGTTAGACATTTTTCAAAAGAAGAAATGCAAGAAGAAGAAAGAAAAGAAGCGCGAAACTCACCGAACCACTTCCCGAAGAAGAACCAAGTGCCGCGTGAGGAATCACTCTCGCTTGTTGAACTTTCTTCTTTCTCCGACTCATCACCGCTATGAGTAAACAGTGTCGGCAAAATTCCTCAAGAACCGCCGTCTCCCGGGCAACGTGCAAGCGGCCAGAAAGCATTAACACTACCGAAGCCCCGGAGGAAACAAGACACATATTCTTAGCCGGTTCACGTGTTTTGAGACAAACCAATGAAGAGGCGACACATACCCGGGTTTGGAAGAACCGAAAGACACAGAGCAGTGGGGGATCTTGTGAAACTGTCTAGGAACCCGCCAAAGACGGTTCTTCGTTCTCCGTTCCTCAGCTCCGGGGCTTTTCCGAATTGCTAGGCAACTTTCGATTGGGATCTCTCAACATTGGATACTCCTTCATAACTCTTTGGGGGAAGGTTTGCAACGAACGTTTTCCACCACGTTATTCACAAAATCTCGGATCATAGTAAACTCCGTTGCACCAAAATCCAGTAGAAGGTCGTCACATACTCTTCCCATTTGAAAGAAGGAAAGCGGATCCGACAAGGACATTGGCGTCAAGGGCGACGCGCAATGAATCTTTAGGGATCACCGTCTGTAAACAAGAGGCACTCCTTGATCGAAACCCATGTGACGAGCAAGACTGGCCAATATTATAAGCAGACTATCCTGAAAGATCCCACGAAGAAAGACTGTGATATAACCAATAGAGCAAACCTTCGAATGACCAGGTTTTCACCAAAGACTCAAATCGTCATCGAAGACAAAGATGTGAGCGGAGCAGAGGCAAAGGTGTCCATTTGAATCACTCGACTTATGGATCGGCCCCCATGGACGAAAATTGATTTCATGCAACTTATCAAGAAAACTAACCAAGCTCACGCCAACTCTTGACGCCTGTTCACCCATCGAAGAATTCGGAGCCACCCCAACTCACGGAAGCGAAGGCAACGGTTTCCGGAGCATACTTCTAAAGTGCTCCCATAGCCGCACTTGCGTAAAAGCAACGTGCACATATGAATCCACTTTCATGAAACCATTCGAAACTCGCATGTTCGCAACTAGGTGATCCAGTATGCACATACAGTGGAACCAAGGAACAATCTTTGCCAATGGGAAGAACTTCACCCTTTGCCAACTTCACAAAGAATCGCCAACAACTCGGTCTTATTCCCTTCTTGCCGTAACCGTCATCAAAAATGTCTCTAGACAACCGGAGAGCCAAAAATGCCGCGACATGAAGATCATCGCTTCTGCTCGTGCTCCAACTCGTCCGAAACCATTGAGATATCCACCAACCGTAAGGGCACCTTTCATCCTCTTCTCCGGCAGAGTCCTTCGACTTCGCAATGGAGTCTTTCCGAGCGAAATCCCCCAACTTAACTGCCTGTGTCATCCCGCATCTTCACCTCGCTTGCATAATCGGATTCTAAGATTCCTGACCATCGGAAGATTCAAGAAGAGAGCCACACTCTCCAAGGAGAAAGTTATCTCACCCCATCTACATATGATCGTATGGGTGTCCGAACACCATCTCGGAGATAAAAGCAACCAAGCCTCGGGATGTCCTTCCTAATCTGGAGATTTACCGAGGTCTCTGACAAAGATCAATGACCTCGCGCCGAGTCAAGTTGGTATTTATATGCTCCTTGCTCACCATGAACTCAACCCATCTCATCAAAAGAACGCAATGGACTTTGACACATCCCGAAGTCAATGTTGGAAGAGGAATATACCCTTTATGAAGACAACCGAATGGTGCTCTCGGGCGAACCGAACGTGTCTTCCTATCATCCTCACCACCGGTTAGCAAAATTGGCACGAAACCTCGGGTGATTCTTCCGAGCAGGGGCGAGGGCTCTAGTGAAGAATTCATCATCTATGTTCTGGCTTGGAATTATGAGCATCCTTCGACGAAGTGAAATTTGGTTCTGTGTAACATCTTATCGAATTCCTTCATAAAAATTTGGTAATAAGATATCCGCACAAAACAAACTGAGAAAGGCGAAGTTATCTCCCCGACACATAATCGTACTCCAACAATTAAAAAAAAGAGAGAAAGGGATAGGAGGATGTATTTTATTCAAGTTCGAGACTATATACGCGCATTCTATAGCGGTACAAGTGTGTCTACAGATCCTTCTTCGGGTTCAAAAATATATATGGAGCATTTTTTCTATCGGGTTCAAAATCACACAGCGTGGTACTTCTTTCAAGAAGCAAAATCATATATACAATATTTCTCGCGGGTTCGAAGTCATATGAAGCATATACACAGTATTCTTCTTCGGATTCATACAGTAGTTCTCTACGTGTTCGAAATACACATGCGCTTTTCGACGGCTCAAATACGCCTACAGATCGTTCTTCTGAGTTCATAATTATATACTGAAAGCATCCTCTACGGTTCAAAATACACACGCAAGATTTTCTTCAGTGGTTGAAATATTTCTTTCAGATCCGAAAATTCATATATGCAATATTTCCTACTGGTTCAAACAAAATATGTTGTATTCCCTTGGTTGCATACATACTATATTCTCTACAAGAGGCACGCCAAGGAATCATATGCAAGGATTGTGGAAGCGCTACTCTTAAGGTTTACACCTACGTGAAAATAAAAAAAAAAGAGGATAGAGAAAAGTACTCTGAGACATACCTTCGAAGCTTCTGCCTCTCTTTGCCGCTAGTATGAAAAGAGGAAAGAATAAAGCGCAGAACGGGAAAAAGGGGCT
>JAJJWW010001023.1:0-21276 GCA_023531295.1 Papaver armeniacum
GATCTTGCTTTTATTATACCCCTCCGTTCCTTTTTAATAGGTGGTTTTGTTTTTAGAAAAATTGGCAGTTAGAGAACCAATCATTGAAAGTGGTCCTCATGACACCACAATAAAAGAAGTGAAGTGAAATGGTCCTCACGACACTTGTCAAGAAAAGAAGTAAAGTGAAATGGTTCATGACACTTGTCATCAAAAGAAGTTAAAAGAAAAATTGGTCCCGAGGAAAACTAAAGTAACATTTGACTTTCCCAATTAGAAACCAAAGATATTTTTGAAACATCTATTAATAGAAACCAGCCTATTAAAAAGGAACAGAGGGAGCATGTTTTATTCAGTTCAAAACAAACAGCGAATCACAAAGAAAAACAATTGGTAATACATTGATAACTTGTCGCTTACATTAAAATGATAGGTAACTTTATCGATAGATAAAGCTCAAGACATCATACTTTCCCACTCCTTTTATTCTCAAACTTCCAGACCTTCAACACCAAGACCTTGACAACCTTTCTGAGTTGCATTGCTTGGAGTAAGATTGGCGAATGGTGTACACCATGCTTACGGATGTCTTAACCACTGGTCCTTAATAAAGGACCAACCAAACGATCAAACATTTAAAAAAAGAATTCATAAATATGCACACACCCCTACAAAAAGAATTCCAAACATTTAAAAATTAAACACATTTGCAACTTCACCGACAACCTAAACAT
This sequence comes from Papaver armeniacum, assembly GCA_023531295.1. Lineage (NCBI taxonomy): Eukaryota > Viridiplantae > Streptophyta > Magnoliopsida > Ranunculales > Papaveraceae > Papaver > Papaver armeniacum. The sequence continues at coordinate 714 of JAJJWW010001023.1, forward strand.
ATACGTTAATACGTATACACAAGCACAGTTCCAACAAAACATTCGTTTAGTTATAGCTTGTTTGTAATAAAATGAAAAGTGTTGATAAAAAAAATACGTAATCCATAAACATCACAATTTTGAAACCAAAACCCAACAGCTGAAAGATGAAAATAAAAATATATATATATATATATATGTTCACGATCAAATTTATGGCGTAAGTACAATAGATTAGTTGTATGTTCAGCAAATGCACGGGCTAGGTTCCTGAATTTGTGAATTACTCACGTCCTCTAGTTCACAACACTTGCTATGTTCCAAATTTCCAATAAGAAATTTATCATCCGTCCAGGCTTCTATGAACTTACTCAGGAATCACTCAGCAAGAAAACTGCATGCATTTGCGTACAATTTTATTTTACATATGTTGAAGGGATGAAAGAACTTCATACTATATGAAATTAATCTCAAGCTTCAGTTTAAAGAGATTGTCTAATTTTTATACTTCAGTCCTACACTATATACATACATAAAGGATGCATGGGATATTTTTATATTCACATGTAACATACACCTAAAAACACAAAACGTACATTCAATTCAAATTCATTAACATGATAGCAGTACCTCGTTAGGAAACTTTTTCACAATTTGTGACTGGCTTCCGGGACATGTATTTCTAATTTTGTGTTTATCAGCCACTATCACTTTACAATGGTTGTTGCCATGATCTAGTATACTTGATGTGAATAGTTTGAGCAAGTATTCTCTTTACCTCATTGGAAGTGTCTTCGACAACTTCCGCTACATTGACCGGTGCAAGGGGGTTTCATCCATTTCTCAATCTCAAAAGTCTCTTTCCATATTCTTATTCTACTCAAAGAACTCTCTTGATCCCATTATTAATGCTTCCCAAACCTTTTTTTCTTCCCTTGTATGCTTCCCAAATCTTTTTCTTCTCCTTGTATCAATGAAAACGATCACATCCAATTCAAAAAGAGCTCCCACAAACTCTGCACATGGAGTCTCATTGGAAGATCTTACCGTTGATGTCAAACACCAAGGCCTTAGATTTGTTAAGTTACTAAACCAAGAAAACTCATGTACTCAAAGATTAGATCATGTGGCTGCTACCGAGAATCTTTGTTAAATAAAAATTTGACATAATCACTGCTTCCAAATAAAAATCAAAGCTTAATTTTTGCACTTATGAAAATTTTACCCATGCTTACAACTCATGCCGATGTATAACCCAAGTTTACCCAAATTGCGTTGGTTAACAACTCCTGCTGATGGAAATCAAAGTACAAACGCATCAATATTCACTATTTCTCAAATAAATCTTGGCTACATTCATTAAATCAATATATCGAGATACAAACATGGATGACCCTAATTAATCTATGGATTTGTTTTTATTTTTTAATTTTTTACCAGCAAGACATAATTTTATAAATAAGTAGAAGAATGAAAGAGTCACAATGCTGAAGCGGTACAATGGAAGTAGAGTAGGACCCTAGAGTCCGTAACTTCTTATCGACTTTTTCTTTATGTAATAATTAAGTTCTTACGGATGTAAATAATCTCATAACTACCTCAAGATAGGTTCTAGAAACGATGGTCGAAATAAACTTGCCTCAAGATCATTGCTGTCGTAATATCTTGCGACAAAATGCAAAATTATCCAAAAATAAAGTTGAAGTCTCAAATAAATAAATGTTATTAAATCAACACTTGAGGAGTCCAGAATTAAGATAAATCTTGTTTTCCATTTAGTACTTTCCTAACCTTCATCCTGTTGATTTTTTTTCTGATCAGCCCCTTCATCCCATTGTAAGTCTCCGACACATAAACACTTTAAGAAACTGCAAAAAACCTGTTAGATCACGATGTATGCTTGTAGCACTATGAGTATCAACTGCAGTAAATGGATCATCTAGAAGATATATATATATATATATCATCACGCTGATACGGTGCACGATCGGATTGAATACTTCGCTTTTGGCCGCCATTCAGTTTCATTCCCGTTTCTCCTATTACGGGTTCACATGGAAGAGGCAGACTTAAAGTCTTAAACCCGGAGATCAATGGTTATGTTCCATTATAGTTTCATAAGATCCAGAGACACTGAATCATGTGTTACTTCTACTCCCTTCGTCGTTTCCTCCATAAAATCAATTAATGCGAAGCAAGAAGAAACAAAATAAGTAAAGAAAAAATTTAAACTTCAATCTAATACCATTCACAAACTAAAGGAGACTTACCGGCTAAAAAGTTCCTCCACAAGGTAACCAAATATTTCATGGCCATATGTCCAGTGTACACCCCTGAGCGTGCTTGATTCAAGTCATAATTGATATTGTGACCAAAAAAGTTCTCTCCTTCGCCAACTTGGACACGATACGTTATTCATCATGAGTAACCAACATGGCAATCAGCAACATGGTTTGCAAAATCCAAGACCAAATAGGAACTTTTGAATGTTAGCTTATCATTCCAACATGAAATTGGTTACTGAAACTGAATACAACTATATGGAGACTTCTGCAACCAAAAATATGGAGGAAATTGTAAAAGGAGAAAAAAAACTAAAAGCATTGGTTTACCGGAAGGTTAAATCATGCTATATTGCAATGCGAAAATTTCGGGTCAGAAGTATCCAAATAGCATTAAATATATATATACACTTTCAAACAGTCATGTCTTTTCTTTGGATAATCTTGAATGGACATTTCTTTCCAACACATAACAACTGTTCGTCAACAGCAGTGTCTGTTTAAAAATGTATCAATGTACGCTGATGTGGCGCTTACTGTACGTTGATGTGGCGATTAGAATTCTTGAGAATGAATGTGGAGCCCCGCCATGTCTGCCTCAACATCCTCCTTTATATAAAGAAGTATTGATCGATGATATTGCAAAATTGGTTGAACGAAAATATTGCAAAACTACCTACCGAACTAATGATGGTAATTAAGCGTTTAAGCTCAATTTCTCGTTTAATGTAACCAGGAAGTTTTGGGCATCATAAATTCTTAAAAAGCTCAGTACTTCCTACCACTGCCTACCAACATTGTTCCCTGATATACAAAAAAACCTGAAGTGACACGCCCAAAAAACCATGAACTAAAATTGGTTGAACCAAAATATTGCAAAACTACCTACCTGAACTTTTGAGCACCTAGCATCCACGGTTAAAAGCGGCTAAGTTTAATTTCTCGTTAAATTTAACCAAGAAGTTCTGGGCATCATATAATGGTTTGAAGGCTTAGAAAAATCATAGCTTTGTAGGCATATTCCTAGATGCTTCTTACAATGGCACAACACAGATAGTTATAAAACACAGAGTAAAATAACCACTTTACAAAATTAATCAATTCTGAGCAGATTTTGTGAATGATTTAGACAAAGAAAATGAGCCCCATATACCGTACTTTTCACACTAAAAGAGAAAAATCTATCAGAAGATTTGGCTTAAGAATCTCTTGGTGCTTACTTCCAAGCATTGAAAAATACTTTAAAGGTTCCTAGGTTATAGCTAATAACCTATAGCTATAGCTTTTCAACAATTTGACTGGTAACACAGTTGTAGTGGATGATTAAAGAATCCGTGCACAACTTGGCATGAACGCTAAGCTATGAAGATGCTATTAACTTGTAGAAGACGGTGATTAGTGAATCCACCAAACAGTAATGCCATCTGTAGAAGTCGAACCCACAACTACATGGTTAAGAACCATGTTCTCTTCCATTTGAGCTAAGATATCATATACCAAATCCAATTTAAGTGGGATTCAATTCGATTGGACAGTCACTGAGACCTATTGAAACCAAGCCAACATTATAAATCTTCTAATTGTACAATTGACATTTGTACGTGCAGATGTCCCACCCAAATTACGGTACCTGTTCTTGGCAATTTATCAATTAGATCCTAAGAACAATCACTAATTTAAAGTTAGCATATTGTAATCACATATATTGAGTTACCGGGATAATTCAAGTGAACTGATAATAATTGTCTCATAACACATAACGCTCATCAATCACTAATTTAGGTGCGAAGTTGCAACAGAGTTCCCAACCATAACACTCAACAACGTATATGCAAGCACGGAAATTATAAGCACGTATATGCAAGCTCTGTAATGAGAGCAAATGGTGTTAATTGCAGATGAATACTGAACACTTATTATCAAATTAGAATTAGCACTTCTAAACCACAAATTTAAAATCTGAAAAGACGTGAACTTGAAATCCAAAACCTTAAACTAACAAAGCATGGAAATTATAATCACCATAAACATAGACCTGAAGCCCACGATTGTCGGTTCCCAATTCCGACACTCCTTCGTTAGGGGGCCTCTTTGTAACTTCCTCACATTAGTCAAGCTTCTCTGAATGAACATGAATAAGGGATTAGATGACATACATGTAAGACTAATATTGCTAATCTGATTGTAGAGTTCGTGGTATTATAATAAGAATGTGAAACCTGCTTTTTAAAAAAATCCTTCCTCCTCAACAATCCATCATAAAGCTTAATCAAGCCTAATTAAAAATTTATCATCTTTCATCACCAAAATAAAATCAGCTATAAAACCTCCACCAAAAAGGAAAATCGGAGAAATAATCAGGGATTCTTCATATTTCGCTTGAAAGACAAAAAAGATCGAAAGACCAAAAAGAGGAATATGTTACCTGTGAGATTATAATCGAACCAAAAAATCAGCGATGCCTCCCTTGAAACCCACGATTTTATTACAGATTATGAGAGAAATTTCTTATATATTAATCTGGCTAATTTATAAACAAAATAAGTAAACCTATTAATCAGAAAACCTGACACTGGAAGCACCATATTATCGCCTACAATATCAAAAAAAAGAAGAAAAGAAGAGTAAACTAAAACACTAAATCGCAATGAAGCTGAATATTCAAGAGATTTATACCTTGCTTGAAGATTAGGGTTTTAGATGAAGAGAGGCGATTAGGGGTTGGAGATAAGCAAGAAGAAGCTTATATATTGATATGGAAAAGCCGTTTTAGCCGCCAGATCCCATGAAAATACCATAATTTGGTCACCTGAGTTTAACATATATCTTAAAACGTAAATCATTGGTACTTAAAATAAGAGTTTATTAATATGAATGGTAAGCATCTGCATTAGCTTAGAAGTTTTAGATTTCTTTCTCAAAATAAATTTAACAATAACAGAAATGGCAAGTATGTACCTTAATTTAGGAGTCTCAAATTTATTTCTCAAAGTAGATATAAATACGTTCTTAGGAGTATATGTTTTTTTTCCTAAATCCTCCTAAAAATACACCGACCATATTCGACGATTCAGATTTCTTTTGAAAAATGCGTAAAAAATGAATATTAAGAGTTTATTAACAAAAAATAAGATAAGAAAGGTTAAAACTATATTTAAGGGAAAAAAAATCACGTATTGGGAGGTGAAAAACTTATTTGGGTTGATTTTTTTTTTCGATATGGAAATTCCTCGGATTTTTTTCTAAAAGAGAATTGTTTCGACTTTTACCCTGAAGATCTTCTAAGAATTCTTTTCCATTAATTGCTCATGAAAAAATATCGTAAAAAATTATCTATGTTTATTTTCTTTTTACATGGAAATTCTCGTTTTTTTTCCAAAAAAAAAATCGTGGGCTCTAAAAAGAGAATTGTTTCGACTTTTATCCTGAATATCTTCTAAGATTTCTTTTCCATTAATTGCTCATGAAAAAATCTCGTAAAAATTATCTATGTTTATTTTCTTTTTACATGGAAATTCTCGTTTTTTTTTTCCAAAAAAAAAATCGTGGGCTCTCCCCAAAAGATATTTGTAGATTCTGCGGCTAGTCCGAAGGTTCAGATTTCATATTGTATTAAAAATTAACGGCCACGAAATGTAAGGGGGCTAACTTTGATTTCGGCCAATCAGGAGTGAGGGTTCTGTTGCAGGACAATAGGAGGGAGGTTTTGCAACTCTCGACGTGGTGTGAGAGATGTGATTGGGTGTTTAGGTTGTTGATAATACTTTTATTTTATTTTTTGATCTAATTTGAGGAATTATTGACATTTTTTGTTTGGTTTATGCCATTTATTGTTTCTTATTGTATCAAATTCCAGAGCATCATCCTAACGGTCCAGAGGATAATATATATATATATATATAAAAAATGAACGATTTTTTGGGATCACAAAATATTTGAGGGATCATTACCCTAGTTAGCAATTCGGAGTTCGGCATACGAACGGAACGGAAAACGTACGTGTATTATTTGTTTTTATAAAAGTTGGATTCGGTCAAAAATTCGGTCAACGGTTAGTGAGTCGGCAGTAGTTCGGAACGGTATACGTACGTGTATAATTCGTTTTATAAATATGAATACGGGATACAAAATTCGGCATGTATTAAATATGAAATAAGGATTAAATATTGAGGAACTATAGGGGGGACTGATTTCTGTATAAAATACTTATATAATCCGTATATATGAATTTTTTTAACATCTAAAGAGCGGTGGTTTAGTGGCCTTGAGGCAACTCAAGGAGTTGTATGACAGTATTTCGAATCTCTTCATGATAACATTTTTGGGAAACACGGGAAGGGATGGAGAAATTAGCCCATTAGTTGTTTCTCGGAGATTATGGGCCGAATTGATTCGGCCGATTCTAATTCGGATGCGTAAAAATGGTAAAGCTTGTTTCGACACCAGGAATAGAAGTGTTGATGCTACTTTTTTAGAAGTAGAAATCAAAAGCAAAATGTTTTTGTATCTTAAAAAGTTTTAAAAAAGGGAAGGGATGGAGAAATTAGCCCATTAGTTGTTTCTCGGAGATTATGGGCCGAATTGATTCGGCCGATTCTAATTCGGATGCGTAAAAATGGTAAACTCAAAATGGTAAAGCTTGTTTCGACACCAGGAATAGAAGTGTTGATGCTGCTTTTTTAGAAGTAGAAATCAAAAGCAAAATGTTTTTGTATCTTAAAAAGTTTTAAAAAATAATAATTATGGTCTAGAAGTCATTCTAAAATGGTTTACACACAAACTAATTTTCAACTTTTTTACTTACATAAATCAAAATGCAAACTTCTGGAGTAATACACAAGCAGACTATAAATGTAAAATTTGGATTTAGATATTTCACTTCAAAAACTGGCGCCTCAATATAATATTGTGGTGGAACCATTGGTGAAAACAAAGACTCCTCCAATGAAAGCTTCGCAAAGACCAGCTATATTACTTTGTATCAAACATCCAGGGTGCATCATGTGTTGATGAGGCACATCAACTCTCTGCAAGAAAGAACTCAATTGATTGTGGTTTTGCTTGAACATATAGATTCCGAGGTAAAAGATTTTTGGCTTCGTTATCAGGGAGGTATTGTGGTACTTGACCGGGAAAATAAATTTATTCTCATTATTTAAAGCTTTGATGCTTTGAGTTCATCGCTGATTTGAAGGTAAATACTTCTAAAACAAGATTAGTCGCACCGGGAGATATACCAGACTTACCTTCATGGGCAGTAGAACTTGGTTTCTCTATTGATATTGGTTATGCCACTTGGTGCCAAGTCGGGCTCAAAAGGAATTTGAGATCCAATTATTAGGAAGTTTGACCCAAGATTGTCACCTTGGAGAAACATTTCTCTATCTAAGAGCGGTAAACTTGTCAATATTAAGATGTATCATAGATTCTTAATAGTAGTTCATTAGATTACACACATATCATTCATTTATTAGTACATAAAGTGACAATTGTTCCACATAACCTTAATCAATTGGTCTGATGGTCCTACTTTTTCCTCCCATCGTGGATGTTGGGGATCGAACTTCATATTTGTCATAATCCACTCAAATTTAGGGAGTTTGGAAGTAGTCAAGGCCCCCCACTATTCTAGAAGAAAAAAAGGGAAAAAAAACTTAAAGATTTAGGGGTAATTTGCGTTTCCTCCCCTGGCGAAGATCATAATTTGAGTTACCTCCCCTACAAAAATTAAATTAGCAAAACCTCCTTTCGTTACATATTCCGTCCATACCCAGTTAGCTGAGTCATCAGCTTTGTACAGGTGGCAGAGAAAAAAGAAATTTTGGTTAACTACCCAAAATATCCTCACCTTTTCCGGTTCTTTAACTCTGTTGATTCTCTGGCTTCACGGTAAAATAAAGGAGGTTTATCTCAATCGGTCATCACAATCAAAGTTAATTGTGTAGATAGTGATGAACTAATAAGTCAAAATAGATATTTTGAGATCGATAAATGAGGAAAAGGATTAAGTCATGAGTGATGGTGGTGGTGTTAAGTCGAGGAAATCAATTCAAACTCAAATATCAGTTAATCAGATGTTAGAAATTAGGGTTCTGGATTCGATGTTGAGTTTGTGTAAATTCAAGATGTAAATCGTGTTGCTAATAGACATGGAATCAAAGGGTTGATGTTAAATTGTTGTTCACAGGTTGTACTAATAATGAAGTTTGAGGAATTATGGTTTCATAAAAAAAAAACTCAAAGAAGAATTAGAAGATGAAATTGATGTTCTAGGGGAGTGATTGAAGTTGTGTAATTAAGTAATTGAATGGATTATGATATAATTGATGGTGAAATCAAGTTTAAGTTGATGAAATTGAAGTGGTGACCGATTTCTGGATTATAAGCTATAATTCTAGGGTTCTAGCAGAGATGATTTGGGGGAAAAGCAGAATTCAGAGAACGTCAATGCTTGGGTAAGCGTCTAAATTGATTTAGTTTTGGTTTTATGAATTGATTTGTTGCAATTGTTGAGTTTAAATGGTTGAGAATGAAATTGAGATTGAGATAAAGATAGAATGAAACTCTGGTCTTCTTAATTGAGTACCGAGAGCTTCACAGTTCAAATTCATCTCAAACCCAAGTTGTCTCGATTCACCATTCATGCCCAATTCAATCACCACCAGTTCAATCACCATTCGCAATACCATTTTAGTTCTCTGGCAGCATCACTTTCTCCACCGATCTAACAACTCCAATCCCTCGAGTCATCAATCTATTTCAGAAACCCTAACTGCCAGATTCAATTAATTTGTCGCTGCCATCATCTGTACAGCTCCGAGTGTCTCTCTTTAATCCTTTACAAACCATCTTCTTAACAACCACCAATTTTCCACCATCTTTTATCTATTTTTATCCTCTCCCAAAAAACCCATGTCAAAGATCTTCATAACTGCATCGAACAATACCATCAATCCATTCAAATTTGTCTGAATATTCTTCGATTTCTTGCTTTTGACGATGGCAGCAACTTGAGTTTCTTTGCTCGAGATCTCTGTATCAACAGCTTCTTCCCCGGATGTCGTGCCTTCTCTCTCGATTTCAGGTGTAGTAAGAGAAAGAAAGAGTTGTATATATTTATTTGTTGGAGGGTATTTTAGTTAAGAAATGTGACACGTATTCATTTTTTTTCCACGTGTGTATAACTGGTGACTCAGCTAACTGGTATGGACGGAATATGTAACGAAAGGAGGTTTCGCTAATTCAATCTTTGTAGGGGAGGTAACTCAAATTATGATCTTCGCCAGGGGAGGAAAAGCAAATTACCCCAAAGACTTAGGCTGAGTTTGGTAATGCTTATTTTTTTCAAAAGCACTTTTAAAACCTATATATGTCAATAAATTTTGAAGTTGGTGTTTGGTAAAAAAAAAAAACTAAAGTGCTTTTATCCAAAGCACTTCCCAAATTCCTCGATTTTTAAAAGGGGAGGAGGAGGAGCTTCTAAAAGCTACATAAGCATAATTTGTGGTCCCACATAAATTTAATGCTTGATTTATCTTTTTTATCCCTACTTTATTTTATAAATGACCAAAGTTACCCTTAAATTTATATACAATCAATTTTTTACTATTTCATTATTTAAATATTATTATTTTTTATTATTTCGAACTATTTTATATACCATTTATTTAATTTGTCAACTTGTAGAAATAAAAACAAATATTAAATAATTACTTAATTTTAGTTTCATTTTTTGTTTGAATAATTACTTAATTTGTCAACAGTAAAAATAAAAACAAATATTAAATAATTATTTAATTGTTAAGTAAAATAATTTCCTAACAATCATAATGATAGTGGTAATTAGTATGAACATTCATATTATATAGTAAAAAAATTAATTATTTTTAAACCCAATAAAATTGAATAAAACTACCATGAGTGATATATGTCATTTTTGTCATTTGTTACAACAATAATGGTTGAATCGAAATTTTACCAAACACATTTTGATTGCTTTTTTAATCAGCTTCAACTTTAATTAATATTTTCAAACGTCTAACTGATTTTTTTACAAAGAACGCTAGCTGAGGAAAAAGTGTTTTCTAAAAGCTGCACCAATACCAAACTAAGCCTTACTATCAATTTTACAAGTTCTTTTACAAAAGAGACCGATCCAAACTTGGTGATTTGTTGATTAAGCCCAACAGGCCAGCCTGAGTGCATGAGCTCAAATGACAAACCCATTACCCACTCATATAAATCTGTACGCGGAGAAGCTAAAACTTCAGAACCCTTAAACCCTAGCAAGTGGCGGCCGCCCCTCTCTCTTCCTCTCCATCTCCTTCATTTTCCTCTTAAAACCCTAATTAAAACCTAACATCCAAAGAATCAAATCAAGATGGCTTTTGCTGCTCGAATCGGCAGCCTTGTAAAACAAAGCGTATCGTCAAATGGCCATGGCTCATTACCATCCATGTACAGTGCTCTCCGGTCTATGTCAGGAGGATCAAACCTGTTTGTTGGAAGTCTTTCATATTCGACTGATGATTATTCTCTGAAGGAAGCCTTCTCCACTTTCGGTGAAGTTCTTGAAGCTAAAGTTATCACTGACAGAGAAAATGGGAAATCAAGGGGATTTGGATTTGTTAATTATGCTTCCGAGGAAAGTGCCAGTGCGGCTATTACTGGGATGGATGGTAAGGAACTTGCTGGGAGGACTATTCATGTAAGCTATGCTAACCAAAGAGACCTCCTCGCGGCGGTGGCGGTGGTGGTGGTTTCGGAGGCGGCGGTGGCAGCTGGTGATGGTGTTTACTAAATTGGTGGTGGAAAATTGAAATCAAAATTATGAGAAATGGGTCAGTTATTTTTTTGGTATGAATCTTTAGCTGTTAGATTTAATTTTCCATAAATTGCTTTTGTGCATACTCCAATCTCTAATCGGATTAGACTATTTCTGGTTGCATTACTTAATTTTGATATCTGGATTGCAAACCATTTGTGGTTGCAGTTCTGAACTTTTAATACAATTGGAGATATCTGGGATGTTGATTTCAACTAAGAGTTAGCAAAGAAACCGTAAGCTTATCGGAGATCTTAATCACTTGTTAAGGCTCAGTCTTAGAAATTGAAGTTTGAGCTGACCAATTTGCCTGCCAAGAAGTGTTGAACTGAACCCCCTACTCTTGATCTTGCAATTGATACCCATCAATAACAATAGATGTCTTGGGTTTAAGCCACTAACTTGCACAATTTGAATTGGCTTCGAAAATTACACCAAATTGCTCTTTTGTTTTGCAATACATGACCGAATTGGCACAGCAGGTCCAATACTAATTGCTGCATTCTTTTCTTCCTGCTAAAACATGCACCAAAAGGTGCTAAGAATCTAAGATTAACATTTGTACTCATTTTAGTTCCTCCGTCTTACTAATTGATCGTAAAGTCATGTTTACTGGAATGAGATTTCGATTGTATTTTACTCGGAATGAGCTTTGTAACAGAAGTTTCTCCTTTACATTACCAGCATCACACATCACATAAGGGCCATACACCGCAAATCTAGCCATTCCTGAATCAATTTCAGAACGAGCGACACCAGCCATTCCTTTAATTCTAACACTGTCACTTGGATTAGAGAACCTTCCGGTGGCGGAACTAAGAAATAAAAATCCTGGATGGGCTTGACTATTATGTTCACTGGGCTTAATCCTAAAACTTACGCACACTTATAAGCCTAATTAGAAGAACCGTGATATTAGGCATACATAAAACTTTCCGGGCATACAAAATGATAGTCCCATCTTGAGTGACCTTATAAGGGGTAACCTATGGGTAGCTCAATTACCTATATACCCTTAACACAAAAATTTAAAATCAATTTTCTAAAAAATCAAAATCGACTTTCCCTAACATCTCTTCTTCTTCCTCCTCTAGCTGAACTCTTCCCCTCCCGCAAAAAAAAAAAATCATCACCGTGATTAATTGTCGATTCGTAAAAATTTGATTGTCGATTAAACTGAACTACATAATGACTCGTACAAAGAAAAACATGGACTAGGCAAACCAAATCGTCTTCTAATCCATCAATTGAAGAAGAAGAACCAATTGAAGATGAAGTTGTAGAAACTGAAAATCAACCACCAATTAAACAAGAATTGAACAAACTGCATCTCCAACTCCGAAAACGAGGATAATAAAGTAAGTTTTACAAACCCAATCTCCTATTTTTGTTTTTCATCGATTAAATGACGCTTACGAGTGTTGGGTTGTACACAAAATTAAGTTGCGTTTTTAGCCGAATTATTTCTTCACAAAAAGCTTTACATGTAAGTGTGTAGAAGCAGTTAAACTTGAAATTTCATGAAATTTCAAGTAGAACCTAATCTGAGCGAAAAGAGACGCACAGGGGTTGGCATATTCGATAATCATAATATGTCCGAACTGGCACATTTACGAGGTTAAGCTATTACGATATTCACAATATGTGCCTTAGAACCAATACAAAATTATTAACCCGAAATGTACATGATCGGTTCATTATATTCTACTTATTCAAATAAGCCGAACAATGTGTTTCCAACAGTTCGGGCGCCACGAATTTCTAAATATAAGCCAAGACCCTAAACATTTTTTCTTCCAGACGAGTTAGGTGTAGGGTTAGGCTTGTTAGGACAATTTGAACCAAGCTAGAACTACGGGGTCCACAAGGGAGGTTGGCTTTAATCAACACTTTCGCCTAGCCGAACTTTCATCCGGACATCTTAGAACCTTAGTGAAAAAACACAAACTTTTGATGATTTTAACCTACAAAGTGAGATTAAACATAAGATATGTTGGAAAATTTCCCGTGAAATGTACTAAATGACTACGATTCAAGGGTAACTAAAATAATCTACACAATTTTTTCTCACTTTCCACTTTCCTTCTAAAAAAACCTAACTTTTGTTTTCTTACTCAAAATTTTTTATCTACATAAATTAATAACTAAATAATCCTAAAACTAATCACTAATCATTAATCACTAATCGGAATTATTTTAACTAATCATTAGTATTAATATTAATCCTAAAAGGGCAGATTTGCCATTACCAAAAATATTTGGTTAAGGGGCTTCTGATTTTGCTATTTAAACACCTTTTTTGTCTTTACTTGGTATGCCCTAAAAGATTTCTGTATGCCTAAAATCATAGTTCAATTAGAAACTTTTTAAAATTCTGGGTTTGGCCGGAGCCGGGGGAAGCCGGGCCCTAGCTCCGCCGTAGGTCTCCCAGGGAAACTGATAACTACGGTAACCACCATGACTTGAGCGAGGGTTTCGTCAATTAGATCTGGTCGATCTTACATGATGCATTACAATGACAATCAAAATACGGCTCAGTGGTTCAACATAAATAAAAAACGGCTCTTCGTAATGCTCGTGAATTCGTTTTTGTAATTTTACCAAGTACATTTGCTGGATGGGCTTGATTTATTATCCTAAAACCAAATTAGAATAGGTCTTAAGAAAAAGAAAAAAAACGCTTTTGAAAATTTTGGCGTTAGCCGGAGCCGGAGGTCCTGCTTGGTCGTGAAATGAGGTCTTCCAGCTAATAACTCTACGGGAACCACCATGATCTGGTGCATGTTACATTCATGTCAATGGTGCATTACAATGTGCTCAGTGGTTCAACACAAATAAAAAAACGGCTCTTAGTAATGCTCGTGAAATCATTTTATACTTTTACCAAGTACTTTTTGGGTATAAGCTCAAGTGGATATTTCTTATGAACACTAAGCCCCGACGACTCCTCCATGTTTATGTCTTCCTTTTTCATGCCTTCCGGCAATTCCCAATCAAAGCAGTATAGCAGATTGGCCAGGATAAGCTCTATCGATAGGGTGCCATATTCATTTCAGGACAACTCCTTCGACCACCACCGAAAGGTATGAAATTAAAATTTTGTCCTCCAATGTACTCAATGGAGCGACTTTCAAACCTCTCTGGGATGAATTCCTCGGCTTATCCCAATACTTTGGATCCCTCATGATAGCCCATGCATTTATTAGGATCCTAGTATTCAGGTATACACCGTATCCTTCAATGACATGATGCTTTATACATTCTCTTGGAATTAACAGTGCAGCTGGTGGGTGTAGTCGTAGAGTCTCTTTAACCACCATTTTTAGGTACAAGAAGTGACCAAGGTCAGATTCTTGTACCATCCTTTCAATCTAAATCATGACTTCTGATCTCTTCCTGTAATTTTTTCATTGTTTCTGGATTCTTCATCAGTTCCGTCATTGCCCAACTCATAGCTACAGCAGATGTGTCTATCCCACCAATAAGTACATCCTGAAAAAATATCTCTTTCGTATTAGATAGCACGCAAGGGAAAATAAAGCAAGAAAATTAAAATTAATTTGCTCTCAGCTCATAGCAAGCTAACCCTAACTTCACTGCCAGACCATGGTAAGCAGAGAAACAGGTAAGCACTATGCACAATCAACCATTGATCCGTCTCTGCTTAATCGTTAGGTGGGTTGGCTTTTTTTTTTGTGCAACATGCATAGCCTATACCGTAAGGTGAAGTCAGATGATTTGTGATGATCCACAAAAGTTTAAACTTATTTACGTCCATAACTTATTTAAGTATATCACTACAGTTGTCATTCTCGTAGTTGAGATGAATTAAGTTCCGAGTTCGAGAAAAAAATTAGCCCAGTACCCAAAAATAAATTCCTGGTTCCAGTCTCTCCCTGTTAGTTATAGAAAATAAATTGAATAAGAATAAGATAAACTACGTACCCAAAGAATTGCTTTGATATGGTCATTAGTGAGATCAATAGTACTTGTTCCGTCTTTTTTGATTTTGATTAAAACGTCTATGAGATCTTCATGTTCGGATTCCTGTCTCTCCCGGTTGAGATGCATGTCTATGATTTGCTGAAAGAAATCATCGGAATCATGAAAGCATTTCTCAATTCTCCCATGGACTCCAGTGATCCTGTCAAAAATCCAACCAACACTAGGAAAATAGTCAGATGCTGTAAATCCACTGATTACCGCCATGGTTTCGAGAAGGATATCCTGAAGTGTACCGTCACTAGACTGATCTCTACTTTGAAATGTCTTCCCAAAAACAGCCCTTGAGAGAATCTTGTCTATTAAACTTGTCAACATCTTATAAACATCAATAGGATCGGTAGCATTAGAGATATAATCCATTATAACTGAAACTTCTTCCTCTCTGATTACTGCAAAAGATTGCACTCTTTTCATACTAAAAAGTTGAAGAGCACATATTTTTTTCATCTCAATCAAATAATCGCAATAAGGGCCAAAACTAATGTCTAAGTAATTATATGTAAGACGTTTCGGACCGGCCAGTGGAGGTCTATTGCAAAAATCAGGATCATGTGTTTTTAGGACTTGCTCGGCTTTGGCCTCGGCTGATGTGATTACAATTGTGGGTATACTTCCTAGTTGCAGAAGCATGACGGGGCCGTATTTTTGGGAGAGTTTATGCAGAATGCGGTGAGGAGGTTTGCCTAGTTGATGCAAGTTACCAATGATGGGAAGTTTGGGAGGACTAGGAGGACTGTGATGTTTGTTTTGATGATTGAATTTGATGAACAAGTATAGAGGAAGCAAGATAAGTAGAAGTAGTAGTAGAACCGAGTTGTAAGGAAAAAGCTCCATATTTCTAAATGACGAAACAGATGGAGGAAATTAGATTTTCTTACCATCTTCGGGTTGTGTTAACATCTCTTTAAAGGAGATGGATTTGGGGACTTGTGGATCTCATCAAGTAGACAATCTACCTAGAGCGTCTAATCCCATATGAAATTCATGATTATTTGGAATCGCAAAAAAGAAAAAAAGAACTTTCTGGTCCTGGTGGTGGGACTCCGGGGTGCGATGCGTGCATAATTTTTTCTGTTTTAATCTTTTGTTGTGTTGCAATAACATTACCATCTACCACCAATCAGAAAAAAAACAAAATCACTAGGTAGCGTCTAATCGTGTCTCCCAATAATTTCTGTTTCGAAAATGACCGATCATAAGAAAAAAATCTGAAATTGAAGCAGACAACATGCACCTTATTAATGTGGGTTGGTTTGTGCTTTAAAAAAATGTGGGTTTATCATGAAGAATACATTTTTACGTTAGATGAAATCTCACACCTCAAATGTGTGGATGTTGTGTATATAGGGCTGTGCCAATGTCTGAATAATTACTGTAGATATTGTGTGCTTACAAGGAGGTAGTCAAATGAACTTTGTGGCATTATCTCTTTGTTGGCATTCTACTTCCCTTCTCCTACACTGGTAATTTTATTTTGGAGTTTAATCCCTGCTGCTATATTATGGACTTTGTGGAAGGAGCGAAACAGCTGCACATTTGATAGCAACCATAACTACAAAACAGATGAAGATCAAGGAAAGCGAAGCTAAAACTTTAATCCTTCTTTGGGCTGCAGCCGCAGGTGAAGTACATGTAAACTTTTCTAGCTCTATTCTCAATGATTAGGAGAATTTGTTTCCGTAAGATGATGTAATTTTTCCTTTTTTTTTTTTCCTACCTCTGATAGCCTGTACATTCTTTCTCCTTAATATATCTTCTTTTACGATAAAAAAATGAAAATTCTACACTTTCATAGAATTTTATTTGGGAAACTCCCAGAAGATTTCGTGAAAATTTAAGAGTTTCTAGTGAGTCTATGGCAGTATTTTAGAGAGTCTGTGTGACTTAAAGATACAAAATATATAAAGTTAGAGTCTTTGTCTCCGAAACAGCACAACTCTAGCCAATAATAACATGAGCATTTAAAGGACTTCTAGATGTCTTTAACCAATAACAATGGTTTTTCAGAATCTTAGAAACATAAACAAAGTCCTTATTCACGATTCAAATTTGTTCACATTCCTCTAACAAAGGAGGACTGTTATGTTTGTTTTGATTCTTGAATTGGGAAGTATAGAGGAAGCAAGATAAGTAGAAGTAGTAGAACGAAACTGTAAGGAAAAAGCTCCATATTTCTAAATGGTGAAGCAGAAGAAATTAGATTTTTACTATCTTCCGGTGGTGTTAACGTCTCTTTTAAAGGCGATGGATTTGGGGGATCTAATCAAGTAGACAATCTACTTAAAGCATTTAAACCCCATATGAAAGTCATGGTTGTTTGAAGTGATCTCATATGTTATCTATCTTAATTCTACACCGTAAAATGTAGAAAAGATTTTTAGAAGATGGCAAACACTTTTACGTGAATTGTGAAATGGTCAGTAGATATAACACCACCTACTCACCTAGGATAAGGAGGAAGGGGTGAAGTGATGAATGTCAGTGTCTCGTGAAGTATCCTTGCAACATCAGCATCGACACAAGATCAACATCAGATTTGTTTTGCTGAAAAAAAAAAAAAGATCTTTCTGGTCACAAGATGGTGTCTAATCGTGGTGGGACTTGGGATGGTGATGCGTGCATAGTTTTTTTTGTCAGGTGAGATCACACCTTAAATGTGTGGATTTAGAAAATATGCCAAAGTTGAGCAATTATTGTTCATACCGTGTGCTCAGTCATGTTCTGGAAAGCATAATGGGTGGATGCTTTCAGGCTTCATTAAGGGCAAGCTGATCTCTATCTTCGGAAAACATGCTTGTGGTACAGTTATTATAAGCCCATAACAATAAGATAGGTCCGTGGAATTAGGGCACCTTCTATATATTTACTTGATGCGACTTCCAAAACAAAATACGGGCATCAGCCGTTTCAATTTTTTATAGAAAACCCTAGCAGTATAGTAAGAATAAAAGAAGAATCACTTGTGATTCGATCATACCTTGCAGCTGTCGGCCGTATTGATGGAGAACTTGAGTTCGGATATCGTACTAGACATACTTACTCGATTACCCAAGACCAGAGAGGTTTCAAATCCGCCTTGCAATGCAGGAAAGTATGCAGACTCTGGAAAAATCTTCTGGGAAACCGAAGACAGGTACGCTTTTCACAAAGAATTCTGAACATATTCGGGGTCCAGTCAAACTCTACTACAGAGAACAATCGTGCGAGATAGTTAATTCTAATTCTACCGCAGAAGAAAAACAAAATTTTGACAAGGTGACTACAAAGATAGGCGGCGTTGGTGATATGTGGTCGTTCAGCCTGGTTGGTAGTTTGAATGGTTTGGTATGTTACGTAACTTTAGGGGGTATATACATTTCCAATCCCATCACTGGTGAACGTATCTGTCTTTCCAAGATGGATGGATATTTTGACTGTGCAGGATTCGGTTATTGTCATTCCGCAGAAGCTTACAAGGTTGTTAAGATTTGCTACAGCGAAAATCGCATGCGAAGCGTCCAAGTTTACACTCTTGGTGATGGCAATGGGTGGAGAGACAAACCGGAGATTATATATGAGTTTAGGAAACCGGTAGTTTTTGCTAATGGGGCTCTGTATTGGTTAAGTAAAACATCTAACTGTTATACTATTGTAGCTTTTGATTTAGCAGATGAAACATTTCAATGTCTCCCACCACCACCACCACCACTTGGTCATATTCAGTCCTATTCCTCTATGGATGTAAATCTCGGGTCGTTGGAAGGGAACCTGTATCTGTGTCTTCGTTACATAAAGGAGGGTGAACGTATGATGGATATATGGATATTCAAGAAGGAAAATATGAAGAACTGCAACCGTAGTACTCACCTGAAAGAGCATACCGAATTTACTTGGTCCATGTTATTTAGAAAATGGGATTCAGGCTCACAATGTCAACTATTATCCCTGACGAAGAGTGAAGTTCTGCTATGGCAGGATGACGTTCTCACTTGTTATGACCCTACAACTTTTAAGAAAATATGGTATGCTGAAGCTAATAATAAAGGGAATGAGGTTCATCAAGCAATTCCCCATATGCATAGCCTGGTTTCGTTGAAAGATCTTGGAGAAAAGCTAGTTCGCCGGTCAGAAGGGCATCCATAAAATGTCGCAACTTGGTGATGTTTTCAACTGAAGTTTTCACCTTCAGTTTACTAGCATCACATAAGGAAAATCTCGAGAAACATCTCCATTTGATGGTAGTACTCAGCAGATTTACTTGGGTAACTGAAAGCAACCGAGAATGGTCAAACCGTCAAGCCAGGTAACCCAATTTTGGAGCGAGCTAAACCAGTCATTCCTTCATCATGTATAAATCGTTTCACTATAACACTGTTATTGTTTGCTACAATATGTCTTTCTGGTTGGTCGCATTGCCTTGTCTGACTTTAACACTGTCACCGCTGATTGTAGTCTTGCAATCGTCTGTATGGTCGGTCGCAATGCCAATGATGAAACTATGCTTGACTATTTTTTTCCTTCACCGAATCACCAGTCTAAATTCTTTTACACACCCAGAAAAGGTACTCTAGAGATAGTCAGGAAAAGTCAGGCCCTGGTTCCGCCCCTTGGTCAGTTGGTCATCTTTAACATGGTTGCTAAAAGGGGCGTTAGATTACCGAAGAGGGTATTAACAATGTTGATTTTTAATGTTTGCCTATACTCCTACGATAATTCTCTGCATTTCAGGATGCACAAGCCTGCCCTGACCATTCCATGAAACAATAGTCCCTGCCCTGCCCGAGGTCGTTGAAAGGTACACTACTTATAATGACAGAGATATAGTGGTGCAGGATAACCAGAGCTGCACTGCATGGTAGGCTTTGTATTCCTCGTGATTGTCACCTGTCTGGTTATTCTCTACTGAAAATGTTTTATTTTCATCCACTGTTACTAACTTAGTCAAGGTCCTAAAATGATACACTACTCAAGATAATCACTTTTATTGCCGCATATTGTCGAGAAAGGCTACCGGTCAACTTTAACAATTGGCAATCTCGACCAAAATTTAGTGGGAGAAGGTTTACTAAATCTTCACTATTCCTTAACTTTTCCAGGTTGTATGCTTTTCTTGCTGCAGGTCCACTGCTTGTGGTCCTTCCTCGGTAATTTTCTCCCTTCTTCAATAAATCGTCATCTTCTGGTCGTGTGGTGGGACTTGGAAGTGTGATGGATGCATTCTTTTTTCATTCCAACTTTTCTTGTGTTGCAATAATATCACTGGCCGTAGCCGAAAACATGCAATTTCTTAATGTGGGTTTGTGATGATGAATCGCATTTTAGTCAGGTGAGAGATCTCACAGCTTAAATGTGTGGATGTTGAGGGTTTACAAACTGTGCCAAAGTCGAGCAATTATAGTACATATTGTGTGCTTAGTTATGTTCGATTTTTTTTTTCCTGCTGTGTGTTGCGTCGAAAAGCCAAAGCCGTAATGTTTTTGTAGCTGCTGTTGTG
>JAJJWW010001024.1:0-339004 GCA_023531295.1 Papaver armeniacum
TAATCACACAATAATATACTAATAGAGTTTATGAGAAATACCTTATAGCGCTAATCCGTAATCCGTCATTGATGAATTGGTGGTAACCGTAATACCTTGTGGAGGTCTTAGTTTCTCCTTCTTCACCTCTGACATTATGAATACTAAATTCTCGAACCCAATACTGATGGCTATTGTGTTCCTTTTATAGGTAGAAGGAGGACCAAGGTTCCTAGGGTTTAGAGTAAGAAATCAATCTCGACCATCTATCAAGGAAGAGTTAATAGAAATTAATCCCCTAGAATGGTAACCGAAATATTTAGCAATATTCTTAATTAACCAAAGTTATTACATGGGCCCACAGGATATTTCTATATGTATAGAAATATTCTTACATTCTCCCACTGATCCATGTGATAACTTATTTAACGGTTAATTATAGAAAAACATAAGCGCGCATAATTGCTAAACAAATTTAATGGTTAAACGTAATACCTTAACCAAGCAAATCACGTATGCGAGTCATGGCGGTGGCACATTGTCTTGTTATCAACATGTTCCCTTCCATGTACCACAACACAAGCAACTTACTTAATCAGCCTTAAATGGGGATATCATAATGGTCAGCTTATGTCTTCAAAAGAAAAACAATTTCGTTAACATTCATCCATTCACATAAGTGTATACTAAATATGGATCTGAGAAATAAATTCAGAAGTACATTATTAAGAGCTCAATTAGTTTTCAAAAATAAGCACATAAATTAGCTGAATTCAATAATCAATTACTCCCACGGACCTAAGATTTTAATCTTTTCTTAAGAGGTCTTAAAAGGTAATTGTTCATTAAGTGCATCTCGAATGCAATTGTGCTAGCGGTAAATGAACAACTATTGCCTCAATTTCCTAATTCACGCATATATACTCAAGGTTCGTGTGTTTGTTCCTTTTGTATCATATCGTGCTTTAATGCGAAGCTAAGACAGTAAATTTCAGCAATGTATAGACAAACCTTAAGTCTCTACGTATCGCAGTCATAAATATTCAAACTCAATTGTGGGACTAGTATTAATGGATTCTTCCTTAATAGAATCCATACATCCACAAAAATTGAAGTCTGAAAACCCAATCAACTCTTGTTGGGTTTGCTAACTAATTATAAGACATAAGTTAAAATAGTATCTCAAAATTCTTGATAGCTTTCTGTGTAATTTGTTCTTCGATTCTTTAGGCAATTAGTTAACATATTAACAACTTGTTATAAGTTTCATATCATAATTAAGACGTAATGAAGATTAAATTTATATCTTCTATCCAACATGAAATAAAATCTGTTAAATATGTTATTATCTCAAAATTCCTTGAATATTCGATATATGCCTTATATGAGAGCTTTAGTAATCCATATGATATTAATATCACATGGTAAGCTTCATTGATATCCTTTATTTCAAAAAATATAAAGATATGCATAAAGTCAAGATCACTACTCGTAAGTAGTATGTCTTAACATACAAGACCAAGAGTATGAATTTCTCCCACTGATCCTGAGGTATATGCATAAACCTGTAATAATTTCATCCAAAACTTGAAACATTTATAGTTTTGTTGAATTTTATATACCATTATGCGAGGCTGCTTAAATTTCATACTTTGATTTTTAAAATTTTGTAGACTAAAATTTATCATTAATAAAGGCTATTTTCACATTTAATTAATGCAACTATTAGGTCATATATAGCTACAAATAATACTATGATAATTCTAAGTAAATCTTTCTTTAACACGAGAGAAAAACTTATTTATAATCAATGCCTCATTTAGAGTAAAATCTTTGAAATAAGTCTTGCTTTATACTGTTTAAAATTGCTATTACAAATCGTATTAGGTCAAAAGGACCCACTTTCATACAACTGATTTGTGTCTTTCGAGCAATTAAACAATATCCGAGACTTGACTTTCAACCAATGATTTTTGCTCATAGCATCAATCCATTAATCAAAATTATTACACATAATATTTGTGAACCTAAACGAGTCTTTGCCATTCCATATCAAAATGTAATAAATTCTTGTAAGAAAATCTTGAAACAACATGAATAACTTTTCTTACAATCTCTGTTGAGACCTTCTTAATTGGTTCATGTTGTTATCAAAAAAATTTCTTTATTGGCAGTAGTTATATTATGGAGTATTCGGTTAGTAATTTGTGGTCTTTAATTATCTAACATTCTGATAATGAGAAGATTCACAATATCTGTAGAAATCTTAAATAAAGGGATCATTATCATGATTTCTTGAACAAATATATCCACGTACTCCCATCGATTATGCCATCATTAACAAATTTATATTTTCGGTTTCAATAAGTCTCATACTACTGTTAGACGTTAAAGAATACCATTTGGATCATTTAGGAAACCAATGAACCAATAATAGTTTCCAAATCCAATTTTCATTCTTTGGAATATAAGCCCTCACCTCCAAATCAACAACCATAACTTAAATGTGATTTAAACTAGGTTTCCAGCCTTTCTAGTCCTAAGTGTGTCTTTGAAACTACTTTACTGGAAATCTATTTAAATAACACAGTTGCAGAAAGAACAAACATCCACAAATGTATAACCATTATGCATGGCTCATCATGCTTCTAACCATTTTCATAAAAGTATGATTTAGCCTTTTGATGTACATTATTATGCCAAGGATAAGTTGGCCTTGTGTATTGAGCAACAATTCCAAACTTTTGAATATATTATGCAAAAGATTTAGGATATTATCCTGTTTTGTCATACCTTTCACAATATTCACCACCTTTGTCAGACTTTATGATTTTCACTTTATCTATAATTGCCTCTCAATTTCAATAATGAATGTTCGATAAAACATCCATGGATTGAGATTCATAATGCAATCGATAGATTTTCACAAAGAATGCGAAAAATCATAATGTGATAAACAATTTTATCTTCCAAAAAACTGGACCATTAAAAGTCTACGAGAATAATCATAATATACAATTAATAAGAAAAAAAACTGAAATTTATAATAGAGATAAATGACAATTAAGCTTACAATAGTTACATACCTTCAATAAGATTCTCCTGTGGGTAAAACCTTATCAAGGAACAATGTGAGACATGAAAAATATCTGTGGATATTTTACATTCTCATAATTCAACATTATGTCTGTCAAATACTACAACTAGAATCACCTGTGGGCAACTCACGTCCTAAAATGTATTAACAAGCTCCAATAATTCTAAATATGTTCAACCTAATATAATGTGAATTGTAGTCACCTGTGGGTGGCTATTATTTCACATGTATATGAAACATTTAGATAACCTTAATGCTTGTTTAACGTGTGAAGAAAAACTACTTGTGAGCATCATTGTTCTAATCGTTAAATCAAACTAAGAGGACTCAAAATATACAACACTTACCATATAAGAGCATATAGCATCACTGTGGTGATAACTAAACTATCCAACAAACATGTACAATTGCAAATATCACACTAACGTTTCTTGTGATATTGCACAGTCCCACTCAATGATATGGACATACTCGATCTGATCATAAATTTAGTTGCTTATAAACAATAATGAGTAACCCTAAAACATCAATCACAAACATTTATTCAAAAGCATGCCATACATAAATTGTGAAAAAATATCAACACCCTTTAATCGAAAAATATCCAAACATAATGAATTTTTCTTAAACCAAAATCGAGCATGAAGCAAGTCTATAAATATAATTCAATAATGAAATTTCGTTGAAGAAAAGTTCTTTGATGCATCGCTCATTTAAATATGATACAAACTTAAAGATCATGATAAATAACGGATATATGATGAATTAATATGAAAGGTGTTAAATAGTCAATGAATATCATTTTCAGAAATATGGAGAAATTTATCAAAAATAAAACCTCAATTTCATAGAGGATTTAATAAAAATATTCATGAAAATATGAAAAATTCGTAATAGGTTTTCAACTCGATAATGAGTTAATTTATGTATATTTTCTTTTATGCACTTTTAAGAAATAACATAAAATCATGTGCCAATTATTTAATTACCATAATGTATGATCAGATATTATACACTTCAATGTTATCTTAAACATGTGAACTCAAATTACCTGTGGGTAATTGTTGTTCTAATACATTTAAGAAAAACAATATTATAAGCACTTGACATGATAACGATTATGACCGGAAAAATTATTTGACATCACCGTGGTGATAGCCAAACAACTCAAATAATGCCACAATAACTACTAAACCTTGCCTTTACGGCCAGCGTATTCGTGCTTACAATAAAATTATTATTATTGCTAAGATAAAACACTCTAGTATCACTGTGGTGATAACTAAAGAATTATGACCTAAGAATCTTAAGCACAATAATTTTATACGTACAATTGAAATTATCATCAACATTGGGAGAAAAGTGAAACATAATGACACAAGACACCCTCAAGATTCAAATCAATTCATATCCATAATGTATGATCAAATAAAGATCATATCTTTCAATATTTCCTTAAACATGTGAACTCAAATCATCTGTGGGTAATTGTTGTTTTAATATATTTAAGAAAATATATATTTATTATAAGCACTTGACAATATAATACTATAATGATTATGGCTCAAAAATTATTTGAAATCACTGTGGTGATTGTCAAACAACTTAACAATAATGTCATCATCATAAAAATTCGGTAATCGCTAAACCTTACCTTTACGGTTTGGCGAGCTCGTGCTTACAATAACGTTACGATTATTGCTACGATAAAGAACGCTCTAGTATCACTGTGTTGAGAGCCAATAGTGTCTCGACATAATGATCTTAAAGACAATAATCTCGTACAATAAAAAAGATCAACATTGGGAGAAAAATCCTACCATAATGCACGTACACATAAACCATATCATAATGCACACTCAAATCTAATAGTGTGAAAAATGGTTTCATTATAAAATCATTCGATAGAAAATCAACTTAGATTGTGCATTAATATTTTCGATAAAGCGGAAGCATAATGGTATTTGGTTGACATTTCTTCAGGTAAGAACCACTCTTAACAAACATTGGAAATTAATTTTTAGTATAGACCGGTTCTATTTATGAATTGATTATATGATAAATATGTACACATTAGATCACATTAATTTAAAACCAAAGTCAAATACTCAAAGTCAGCACAAAAGTTAAAAGTAAAAGTCAACGCAGAAAACAACGATCAAAGTCAAATGGATAGTCAAGGTCAGACAGGTAAACAGTCGAGATCAAATTTTATGGTCAACAGTTTTCATTATGTCAAATCAAGACATGTTAAACGTATTGGACCTTTACAAATGCAGAACCCAACAAACACTTTCATTTTCATATCTGTTTACTGTTTAAGAATAAGTATAAAAGGAATCCAACAAATCATTATGGGCTTGTATAAGCCAAGCCAAGTAAACACTCAATAGACCATAACATTATAGTGAGCCCAAATATACATTTCAGAATCAAGATTCGATATAGAATCCTAGCCGCACCATTTAACTTTTCAGACCAAAAGAAAATCATGTTACCACAGGCCCAACTTAATGTTTAACAGCTAACGGTACTGGAAAAGAACAAGAAACTTATGGGTACCTGCTCATCATTACCACAGGCCCATTATTAGAAACGTGTTCAGTTTTGTTCATTTCCAAATTTTCCGAAAAAAATACAAACCCTAAAAAAAATATTTCAGCCTTGTCCCTTATTTTGATTCAAAGTTCTTCATGGGTTCTAATATTAATCGTGATGTTTCGTTTTCATACGAAAATTTAATTAAGCACAGGATGTGCATATAATCACAAGCGAATCAAATAGACTACCTATTATTGCATATCATCATTGGACGACCATGAGTTCTAAACACTTGCTCTGATACCAACTATAAGATTTAATTTTATAGATCGTTAATTAGGATCGTGAACTTCGTGATAATCACACAATAATAGAGTTTATGAGAAATACCTTATAGCGCTAATCCGTAATCCGTCATTGATGAATTGGTGGTAACCGTAATACCTTGTGGAGGTCTTGGTTTCTCCTTATTCACCTCTGACGTTATGAATACTAAATTCTCGAACCCAATACTGATGGCTATTATGTTCCTTTTATAGGTAGAAAGAGGACCAAGGTTCCTAGGGTTTAGAGTAAGCAATCAATCTCGACCGTCCATCAAGGAAGAGTTAATAGGAATTAATCCCTAGAATGGTAATCAGAAATATTTAGCAATATTCTTAATTAACCAAAGTTATTACATGGGCCCACGAGATATTTCTATATGTATAGAAATATTCTTACAGTTAGAACTACATTTTTATAATTCTGTGAATGTTTTCTCCGATCCTTCACATGAACTCAACAAAACTCTTACACGTTCTAAGACGGTTTTGTTCAGTTGTGTATTTACATCAAGCCAGTGTACCACCGTGTTCAACAAATCAGTATAATTTCTAAGACACTCAATTTTTTCACGTAAATAATTGCACGCGTCAAGTAAATCCACAACATCTTCCACGTGATTTTCAATCACTTTCTTGTCATCTTCACCAGAGAAATTCGAAAAAGAATTGAGAGCAAACTTATGGCTATCTATGGCTACATCCATTGCATGCATGAACCATGTAGCAACTGATGATGATGATGTGGGCTCATTTTCATTCTTCTGTAACCTTAGTGTGTCGAGTTCTCCAGACAACCATTCATCTAATGAACTACGAGAGATAGGCCATGGTGCCACCATCGATGATGACAATTTTGAGGATGGTCTTACACATTTGAGAGCTCTGAGAATTGTAGAAGATGCAGATTTGATATTCGTGTAGGTTTACTATGAGGACTCAGGTTTAGTTTTGAGATCTAATTCACAATGATGAGCAAATTGAAGCAAGTAGAGTTTTATAGGAAGCGAGTGGGTCCTAATATGCTACAAAGTGGGTCCCATGTTTTGTTTACTGTGCGCCTTGATCTGTCAGGGATACAAGGGCTCCGGATCCCCTGTCCCCCTCTTCCCTATCCCCTCATGTCCCCCGATGGTGTATCGACACGTGTCCCCTAATTATTTCCCAAATTTCATACCATTAAATGATCTAGTTATTTCGAGTAATAATAGGCGAAGGATAATCGCTTTCCTTCTTTAATGGCCTTAAGCAAGGTCAAATTCCAGAGCTATATTTCTTCTCATATACGTTTTTTTTCCTGCAAGTTCATCCTTTTCTTAATTTAAATTTTTTCCTGCAAGTTCATCCTTTTCTTAATTTAAATGGAACAGTGAGTTGCAGTAGTAAACAAAATAATTGTTGGCTACTATATAAATGATAATTGTTATTGTAAGTAAAATCTACTGTAAAAGAGATTTTGATGATCATGTAAAAAATTATCAGCAGAAAATATCAAACTCAAAAACATTCGTTAATTTCATTAATGGTGTTGATGGTGGAATTTCATTTAAGGTTAAAATTGTAAAAGCCAGAAAACTATGCGCTGACATCTTGTAAAAGATAATGCCATTAATAAGTGTTGGATACTCCCTCACTTAATTCACCTAGAACGGAGCATGTGGCAACAATCCCATTACGTGAATACATGAAATTCATCCAGGTTGGAGCATGTAGCAACAATCCCATATACCACGTGAATTTCTAGCATTATTAATTAATGCGCAATCAGCCTTGTATTTCTGTACTCATTATCGGTGCAAAGATGACGTTGAAAGTGTTGCTCTTCTGAGAGCAACACGAACCTCCAAGCATTATAATGAAACCATGCACGAAATAAAATACAGTGACTCTCGGTGTGTTATACTAGCCCGATTGAGCTCTCTCGGTGTGTTATACTAGCCTGTTGAGCATCCGGTTTGACAGTATCGGTCGGATATGATCATCATCCAACTCCACAACCATGATTGGATGACCCGGATCAATTCCATCACCCCCAAGCGGTATGGAATATCCACTTCTTAAGAACCAACGCGGACCCCGCATGGTCGGCCTCCCTCCGAATTGGCCTAGCTTGCCAAAACGTCCAAACCATAAAGTATGGGCGGAAAACCCTAAAATTAGGGTTTGCGGCATATTACATGTGTCGCAAAATAATCTCAACCATCCATCTTCACGGTATAGATGGAGGGTGTAGATGTAGATTCAAAGGGCCGGAGCATGTCAACACAATCACCAGTGAGCGCCTACATACATGACAATCGGTCGGGACCAACCATGTTTGGTTATCCCAATTCGTACGCCGAATGAAGCATTGACGACGGCCTTAAAACCTAAAATTAGGGTTTTGAGCATCACGGCGTCCATCTTCTCCGATGCGAATGGAGGGTCCAAGATTAGATTAGTGGTCAGGTCATACCGGCATGACCACCGTGGACCCATCTATCCCCTCACCCGATCGGCCAAGGCATATCACGCCTGGTCATTCCAAGACGCAGCGCCCAAACTAGCGTGGTCGCACCTCCCAAACCCATGGCCCGATCTCGACCAGCTCAACTTCGCCAGGACGGTTTGGATGGCTCGAGATCACGTTTTCATGGGATATTCAGTATATGCGTGAACACCAGCCTACCACCTTCGCACCAGACCAATCGGCCAAGACCGAACAAGATTGGTCATCTTGGAACGTCGCCCGAAGTGGGCATGACGCGCTGCTCTTGCAAGACCTTTGGTTTTCTGTCACAAATTGATCACGACCACTCAACTTCACCGGACGAATTGAGTGGCCCATATCATACTTTCGTGAGGTAATGGGTATAGGCGCCTACACCGTCATGTTTTCTATACACATGCACGGTCGGCCTTGTCAAAATTATATCCCATGCTTGGTTTCGACCAAGCTGAAGAGTGATGCTTGCGCACCTCTTCAAAAACCCTAATTCATTAACGGTCGCAGATGAGTGTCTCAAAGAACATCTCGTCCGTTCAACTTCACCAGACTTGGTTATACAACCCTGGTCGGGAGTTAATTGGTCAAGTGAGGTGTCATGGTAATCACCACCCATCACTCTACCACACCAGGATGCAGTACCTGCATAAAATACACATGATACTTCACAAGTATCAACTTCCTGAATAATGCAGTTATTCAATTTAGCATTACATGCTACCTTTCGTGGACCCATGATCCACATATTCCAGACATCAATCATGTCACAAACTGGGGGGATACATATTGGGGTATTGGTCTGGCGGTTTACTGACGTCACGGCGTGCAACGCGCCATCACAAGAACGTGTTAGGGAAGTTATGGACGGTTAGCGGTGACAGGAGAAGTGGGCAAGACTGATCGTGTAACACCTGACACGCAACTCCACTACTCCATCACTCCACTTCCTCCACTTCCCACGAGAGACGTGAATAAGGCTCAATGACTTGTATAAATAGGTTCTCCTCCCTATTTTCACCATCAAGAGCAAGTCCAGACAAAACAGAAACCAAGTGTTAATACAAATCACCGGAACTGATAGCTTGCATCCTGTAAGCCGGTTCAGCTTTCTGTTACAAGTCATAAGCAAGCCAACACCTTCACAATCTCAACACCTTCTTCTCTTCCCTCCCTAAGATCAACCCCATCTCCTTCACTTTGTGACCGAAACAAGTCTGGAACGGCCATTTCTTGGTTTAGGCCGGACTTGAACAGATTGATTTCCTAATCTACAAGCACTCACCGCGTAGTGCATTTGTTTAGGGGTTTAGATTCATTCCTCATCCACACACCCCAAATTACCAAATCCGGCAGGAGTAGTTTTCACCCATAAACAAATGGAAATTCTGGTTTTATTATAATGCTATTTCCCTTGATTAGTTAAAAGGAGAAAAGATTGCCATAAAAGACACGTGACATCAAACTATTGTTACGAAATAGCTTCCTGAAATGATGATGCGTTGAAAAGCAACCCTGAAGTGTCTTTGTTAACTACCGAAAGAACTTTTTAATCTATTAGTTTAGTTTATATCTTAAATGTTTATGAACTGTGATGTTTTATTCTCCCTTCAATGGAAACGTTGTTGATTAGTAAGGAGATATTCGGGCTGGACTTAGTTTAATGCCATTAAAGGAAAGCGATTATTTTACGCCTATAATTACTCAAAATAACTAGATCGTTTAACCGTATGAAATTTAGGAAGTAATTAAGGGACATGTGTCGATACACCATAGGGGGGACATGATGGGATAGGGAAGAGGGGGACGGGGGATCCGGGGCCATGGATATAAGTCGCGGAAACTCAATTATTAGTGTCAGGTGATTTTAGGATAAGCTAAAATGGGCATAATTGTGGCCCGAATAAACAAGTGAAAACATTGCGCATTATTGGCGCGATCTATCGATCACTACTATATTTAGCTTTTTAGGGTTTAGGGCTCGAGCTATTTTAAAAATAAGATCTTTGGAACGTAGAAGCTACTAAATTCATCCACGTAGAAAGGAAATGATCGTTGTATCTAGAGAAATGGTACAAGAAGATAAGACTCATTCTACATGAGAACTAAGATCAGAGTCACAATTATATACAGACACATGACCGACTCATCTATCACAGACAGGCTGTCACTCATACACGTAAGTTGTACGGACATATGTGACTATAAGCACCCAAGAAATATAAAATAGTTGTCCAGGAATGTTTTTGATCCATAACTGTGTACTGTTGATCCATAACTGTGTACTATCCCCCCTCAAGTTGAACTGGTGATAGAACCTTCAACTTGTCGCGAAGAAAAGCAAAACGATCAGCGCCCAAGCCTTTAGTAAAAACATCAGCAACCAGAGCATCAGAAGAAACATAGTAAACACGCAAATATTTGGATTGAACCAGTTCCTTTATGAAGTGAAAGTCAAGAGCAATATGCTTGATCCGGCTATGGAGAACAGGATTGGATGCCAAGGAGATAGAACCTTTATTGTCAAAACCAATAGTAGGGGTTGAGGAGTGAAAGACATGAAGATCCTTGAGAAGATGACAAACCCAAAGAACCTCTGCAGCAGTATGAGCTAGAGACTGTATTCAGCTTCAGTGGAGCTCCTAGCAACTGTAGGTTGTTTCTTGGAGGACCATGAAATAGGAGAAGAGCCAAAGAAAACACAGTACCCACTAGTTGATCTTCTATCATCAGGATTTCCTGCCCAGTCAGAATCAGAAAATGAAGAGAGAGCTGTAAACCCTTTCTGAAGAACAATACCATGATCAACAGTGTGTTTGAGATATCGAAGAATTCTCTTTGCTGCAACAAGATGTAAATCTGTAGGTTGACTCATATGCTGGCACACCTGATTAACAACATAAAAAATTTCTGGTCTGGTCCAAGTGACATATTGGAGAGCACCCACAAGAGACATATATTCAGTTGGATCAGGTAAAGGTGTACCATCATGCTTACTCAACTTTGTATCAGCAATAGCAGGTGTTGCACATGGTTTTGAAGTTAACATATTGGTCTTTCTCAAAAGATCTAGAATGTACTTAGTTTGAGAAAGATGCATGGCTGTATCATTTCTCTTAACTTCTAGTCCCAGAAAATAATGAGGAGGCCCCAAATATTTTACTGGAAAAGAGAGAGTAAGATGAGAGATCACCTTGTCACAAAACTCAGAAGATGAACCAGTGATCAAGATGTCATCCACATAGACCAAGATATAGCAAATAGTGTGGTCATCCTTGTAAATGCACGAGAGAAGAATCGGCATGAGATGGTTTAAATCCAAATTGTAGAAGATAATTCATCAATTTGTCATACCAGGCCCTTGGTGCCTGCTTCAAACCATAGATTGATTTATGCAACTTGCAAACAAAATGTGGCTTATCTTTATCTTCAAAACCCGGAGGTTGTGTCATATAAACAGCTTCTTGTAAATCTCCATGAAGAAAAGCATTACTAATATCAAGTTGCGTCACTGGCCAATCATGTTGGACTGCAATGGATAACACAAGCATGATAGTAGTAGGTTTTGCAATTGTACTGAAAGTTTCCTCATAATCCAAGCCCTCCTGCTGATGATAACCTTTAGAAACTAGTCTGGATTTAAGCCTCTCCAAAGTACCATCTGGATTTTGTTTAACCTTTAAAACCCACTTACAGCCAACCAGATTGTGGGCTTCAGATGGATCAACAAGACTCCAAGTGCCAGCCTCTTGAAGTGTTGTATGTTCTTTAACCATGGAAGGTAACCATTTTGGGTGTTTCATAGCTTGCTTATAAGAAATAGGAATGGACTCAGTAAGCTTGGATAGAAGAGCAACAAATAAAGGGTATCTTGTTGAAAAATATGATTTATTTTTAAAGATATCACTTTTACCCCTAGTCTGCATTTGATGAGTTGATACGAAGGACTGCCCTGGTGGTGGTGAAGGTGATGTAGAAGAAATAGAAACAGAGGGATCAACAGTCATGGTTGATCCAGTAGTAGTTGTGGCAGCTGTAGTAGGTAACTCAGATACAAGTGGATCAACAGTCATTGTTTATCGAAGTGAGTAGTGCGATTGTAGTTATTGACACAGAAACATGTGGAGCAATAGTCATTGTTGATCCAGTGGCAGTTGTCGTAGCTGTAGGTGGTAACTCAGTTAATGATGTAGAAGAAGGAATTGTAGAGGATTGAGTGCACTTATCATGATAATATTGAGACTATTGAGAATCAATCTTGGAAGTATTGAAGAGCTTGCAGGCAAGAACAGGAAAATGGTCTTCATCAAAAGCTACATGCCTGGAGATATAAACCTTCTTATAGTATGGATCATAACACCTATAACCCTTCTCGAGTAGAAGCATAACCCAAAAAAAGATACACAACTTGCTCCTTGGTTCTAATTTAGAGTGTGTGTAAGGCTTCAACCATGGGTAAAAAGCACACCCAAATACTTTTAAGTCTTGATTATTAGGTGCAAATACCATGTAGCTTTTCATAGGGAGACATAAATGATAAAGAAGCAGTTGGAAGTATGTTTACCAGATAATTGGCTGTCTTGATTGCATCTACCCAAAAAGATTGGACTGAATAAGTAATTTTCTTGTGAGACCAACCAGATGCTTGTGCTTTGATTCAGCAAATCCATTTTTCTAAGGAGAATATGGACATGTGTCTTGATGAGAGACATCACAAGTTGCTAAGAAAGTACCAAGTTCAGTTGATAAACTCTCCACCACCATCAGATCTTATAGTCTTTATTGTTTGATAAAAGAAGTTTTCTACTTCATATTTGAAAGCTTGAAAGATATTGATAAAATCAGATTTTCTAATTAATGGAAAGATCCAACAGTACTTACTATAATCATCAATGATATTACAATAGTAAGTATATCCACTATTTGACATGACAGGACTAGGTCCCCACAAGTCCATATGCAATAATTGCAAAGGTTTATTTGACACTGAAATAGACAAACTAAAAGGAAGCTTATGAGCTCATCCTTGCTGACACTCAGTACAAAGTAGTGGTTTATTTGACAAAGGTAAAGACAAAGAATGACAAATTCTTTGTAGTGACTGAAAAGAAGGATGACCAAGCCTCCTATGTTGCAGGATAAGGAGTGATGCTTTTAGCGAGAATAGCGGTGATCCGAGTAGAAGAAACCACGGTTGGTGATGTTGGTGATGATGGTGATGTGAAATGAAAAGGATATAGACCATCTTTACTCTTTCTTGGAAAATTTTCCTCCCAGAATAGAGATCCTTCACAAAGAACTTATCACTTTCAAATGTAATCCTACAGTTATTATCACTGGTGAATTGATGTACTGAAAGTAACTTTTGTAAAACTGAAGGAACATGAAGTATCTTAAGTAATAGAAATTGATTATGCATTAAATTCTTAACAGCATTACCAATGGCAGAAATTTTCATACCTTCACCACTTGTTGTTTGAATTTTTTCACCACCACTGTAAGATTGATAATCATAGAAATCCGACATGTCTGAAGTAATATGTTGTGTGGCACCAAAATCTGCATACCAAGGATTCTCTCCATTTAAACTTGCAGAGGCCAACATAGCATGAACGTTTCTAGGAATTGATCTTCCTTGATAAGAGAAGTTCATTCTATGAGTACATTCTAGAGCATCATGACCATCTTTAAGACAAATTTGACAAGGAATTTTAGTCGTTTTTGAAGTTGAAGTACTAGCACCATAGAAATTTGGTAGTGGATTTCTCACAGAAAAAGTAGATGAAGATGAAATTGGTGAATATTGATGATATGAAGGTCTGTATGAATAGTTAGTTCTTGATGGGAAATTGTGAGAAAATTGATTAAATCTTGGTGGTGCTTGAAAGAAAGATGGTCGAGTACGAGATCTAAAGGCAGCGAAAGCTTTTGCTTCTTCACATTGTGTAAACAACTTAGATTTCTCAGTAAGCACAATTTCTTCACTCAACAGAAGATTGTGAAGTTCTCCTAGACTGGCCGGAGGATTTATAATTCTAATTGAAGTAGAAAAGGAGTCAAAAGCAGGATTAAGGCCATTGAGAACACTTACCACCATTTCACTGTTATTGATAGCAGATCCAGCAGCAGAAAGTAGATCTGATATCTTCTTGATCTCATTAAGAAAGGTGGTAATAGAAGAGTTACCTTGTTTGATATTAGACAATTTTGTTCGAAGTTGAATTACATGTGTTGAAGAAGTTGCTGAAAACCTCTCTTCAATTGATTTCCATAGATCATACGATGTTGATGCTCCAGCAACATAAGAGATTACACTTTCAGAGATTGTTGATTGAATCCAGAGAATTAATGTTTGATCTTCTTCACACCGCCGAGTATATTCAGGATTGATAGTGCGATCTTCATCAGCTCCTCTTACTGCATATACATACTTAAAAGGACAAGGCTTGGATCCATCAATATAACCTAAAGCATTATAACGTTTGAAGAAAGGTAAAAGCAAAGCTTTCCAGGTAATGTAATTATGCTCTTGAAGCTTAGAAGTAACAAGACTAGAGATTGTGTGAAGTGGAACTTTAGTAATTTGTGATTCCATAATTGAAAAACAGAAGAGAAACTAAGCAAGAAAATCAAGAAATTTTGCAGAACTTTAATGGCGGAAGCTTAAAGGAAATTGAAGAAAAAGGTCATCAGGCCAAATGGCTGTGATATGCATAGTTAATTGGTGGAAACCGATAACCCTAACAACCCTTTCTCATTTTGGTTACGTCTTTGTTATTTATTATTATTTCATTTTGTCCGAATTTCTGAAAACTCTCAAAAACATCATATTGCGATTACTTAGTTTTGGTATTAGTTGGTAGAGTATTTCACACTCCTCGTGGGAACGACTTGTACTTGCCATTGTTCTACTAGTTAGACACTGTGCACTTGCAGTATTATTATTGTAGGTTTTCGAGCCTACCAAGTTTTTGGCGCCGCTGCCGGGGAGTGGTTGCATAATACACTCTGACTGATATCAATTTTTGTATATAGCTTATTTTTATTTCTTGTATATAATTTATTTTTCTTTTTCTTTTAGATTTCTTTTAGTTCTTTTTACGCAGTTTGTTTGATTTTTGTTTAGGTACCTTAGCCTGAAGTGCAGCGGGCGAAAAGAAAGTATGCACTCGCAAGGCTTTTGCAAGAGCCACTCGGAAGATCCATTAGAGGTTTGCTTGGCTCATTTTGGGTATGATTTTGATGATGATAGTGTTATTTGTGAAGTCAATGCCTTGTTAGACTCCACACTGCTGTTAGACACTAATAAACGGAAGCCCAAACTAGAACCTCTAGTTATGCCCGAGTCTCGACTAGTTTCATCAGTTGAGAAAGCTCTGACCTTGACCCTTAAGCCATTGTCTAATTTTTTTTATCTTGATGATATTAATAATGAAACTGTTATAGATGATAGTGGGTCTATGAGTCGTGATACTATTGCTCCAATGAGGCCTTGTTCGGCAAGTGAATTCGAACCAACATATGTTTGTGTGCCCGACTTAGCCGAGAAGTTGAACCAATATTAGTCGTGGGAAGTTATTTCACTGACTTAGAACTGATTTATGGAGTACAAAAACTGTTCAATTCTTTAAACAATCTTTACTAATTATCTGCGAACTGATTTACTTCATATTCAAGGTTGAATTATGTTTTAAATAAGATTGAATTAGGTTTTATCTCCCTAGGTACTAATATTTCTTCTTTGCAGTTCATGTTTATGACTAATCATATTAGTTGGGTTGATCCCCAACTCTTCAGCTTTATATATATGACTCACATCTTACCTTGGGGTACCAACCTCACATTGTTTGACAACGTGCTACTGGCAAGTAGGGAAACAGATAACTTTCGCTTCATGGGAGTCAACCCATCAGATTTGTTCCCTTTACTCTTATCTTTTATTTTTTTATTTTTTTAAATCTCCCATCTTAATTTCTACGTTGGATGACTCAATTACATTGAGGACAATGTAATGTTTAAGTGTGGGGGTGTAAAAAAAAATAATAATTATGACCAGCTGTGTAGCGGGTCTAAAAAAAAAAATTGTATGACATGACCAGCTGTTTAGCGGGTCTTTCTGTCTAGCTGTTTAGCAGACATCCCTCGATCTTGCTGTTTAGCGTATCCGACTCGCTGTTTAGCAGACATCTCTATCCACTGTTTAGTGGATCCGTCTATCTATTTAGCGGACATCACTCTTTATCCTGTTGTTTAGCGGATATATATTCTTTGTTTTGCTCGAGGACTAGCAAAATATCAGTGTGGGGGTGTTCAAAAACTTGGTAGGCTCGAAAACCTACAATAATAATACTGCAAGTGCACAGTGTCTAACTAGTAGAACAATGGCAAGTACAGGTCGTTCCCACGAGGAGTGTGAAATACTCTACCAACTAATACCAAAAACTAAGTAATCGCAATATGATGTTTTTGAGAGTTTTCAGAAATTCGGACAAAATGAAATAATAATAAATAACAAAGACGTAACCAAAATGAGAAAGGGTTGTTAGGGTTTTCGGTTTCCACCAATTAACTATGCAAACTCTACTAATATTTAAAAATATATTTCATGCTTTTTTAAATATTGTTTCTCCGCTGTAATTTCCTTCGCTTCTTATGTAGTGATCCTAAAGCATTACCTATCTATCCTTGCATACCACGTCTAGGGATTTAACCGAAGCACGAAATATCAATTCAAAAGCATAAATAATCAAGAAAATCACATGAGCAATTAAATACCAAACTATATGAAGAAAAACTACTAATCAATCAACTCGTTATTAAGCATATAAATTTAGAGTTTTCATAATAAAATTGGGTTCTACCTAAACCCTAACATGACTCTAGCTAGCCATGGCTTGCTCAAAAGCCATAAAAAGATTAAAATCAAAATAGCTAATCAAAAATGGAGAAGTAAAACTCCAAACCCTAGGCTTCTCTTCCAGTTGCGGCTGTGTAGCCGTCCTCCGGCACCCCCCTTTTTTCCATTCTCTGTTGTGTATTTGTAGGTAGGTGCTGCGAGTTCAATTTGGACCCAGCAATAGGCCCAATTCAATACCCATTCGGATTCAGACTCCACCCGACCGATTGCACCAGCTCTGTTCCCTGACCATTATCCACCGTCGCCTGAATTCTCTCATTGCCAGACTGACCACTTCTCTTTCCCAATCCAGTTGGAGCATAACTTCTTCTACCAGTTGCAACTTCTAATCCCTGGTTTTCACGACTTCAGTTTATGACTTCACCTGCACTTCTTTGCTCCATCGACTACTGCTGCCTGCACTTGAGCCAGTCTATCCTCTTCAATCATCCTTGCAACCGATACAAATCAACTAATCCAGACCCGACCTGCAGCCATCACCTGCATTTCGTTCTTCTCAGCTTCTTGGCCATTTCAAAACTTTCTTTATCCCATCGACTTCACAGCTCCAATTGAATTATGCCACCAGCTGAAGATTTCTCCTACTGCAAAAGATGAAAAGAGTTTGGCAGCAACGAACAGCTCCAACTCCATTCACGTCAACAGCCCTATCTTTATTCCGAGTGTCTCTACAACCAAGGTTCGACTCAAACCAACATAAACTCGCACCTCCAGCTCTTCTTCATCACGAGCTCGAGCTCATTCGTTCACCACTTGTATGAACGGCAACAGAATCTGGTTCTCTAGTCTTCCGGCATACAGTTCAGGCAAAGTACGGTCCTAT
This sequence comes from Papaver armeniacum, assembly GCA_023531295.1. Taxonomy (NCBI): domain Eukaryota; kingdom Viridiplantae; phylum Streptophyta; class Magnoliopsida; order Ranunculales; family Papaveraceae; genus Papaver; species Papaver armeniacum. Next base: position 18,163 of record JAJJWW010001024.1, read on the forward strand.
ACCAATTCAATCCAAACCGAGAACCCCATACAAACCCATATTCAAACTGCTTCTTCCATAATCATGCCAGTACTGTTACTAGTACATCCATTTCCGTTCAAACTCAGGCCTCATCATTACTGCCATGAATCAATGGCAATACTGCAGTTGATATTTGCTGCTTTATCTCCACCATTTCGAGTTCAAAACTGAAACAACCCAGCACCCATTCATTCAAACCAACCCAGTCCATGTCTGCAGCATCAGCCATCACTGCCTCTTTTAACGGCAACAAATCAAGTCTCGAGTCTGACTTTCCGGCACAGAATTCAGTTCTTTCTCCACTCGAGCAGCCACCAAATCAACACCAGTCTGAGAATAATCATTCCGTCTCCATTCACGTCGAATCTTCCTCCAAGAACTGCTCTGAGTTCGACAGGAAATACCCTCAAACAATCTGTCCGTGAACCATTACTGCCTGCCATCATTTCGATCCATTCTGTCTGCTATCTCAAGACTCCATATTAAACCCAATTTCAGACCACGGCAAAACAAACCCATCCTTCCTTCAAATCTACAGCTTCATATACAGCTCCAAATCATGTGCTAACAATCACCCGAAACTGCACTGATTTCCGCCATCGAAAATAGTATCGCACTGCAGCCACTTTGCCATCGAAAACAGCAGCAGTTACGATCCCCTTCCAGGACCCATTAAGAACATTTGATAAACCATCTCTACTAATTGATGCTGCTCATCTCGGAGAAGGAGCTCAGACACCATCGGCAACGGCAGAGAGATTACAATCTCCATTCTTTAACAGTTCAACTCAAACCTTCTCTTAATAAGAACACCAGCTGCTGCTTAAATAAGAAATGAGAATTTCTCACTTCTTTCGCACTTCTCGAGACTTTTTTTTTTCTTTAATAGAAATGAGACGTGGTAGACACTGGCCACTTCACTCACCATTTTATATCCCCAAATGAAATCCACATGCTTGACAATAAACAAAGGAACTCTTCATTTTGGGTTGTAACATATTCTGTCAGTGAGTGGTAAGATGGTGTGCCATCATGAATTATAGACGTTTGGCAGCCCACGAACGCAACAATAAGCCGTCTCATAGTGCCGTGAGAGCAACAGCTTAGGTTGGTTTGGTCTCGAACGACACTTGGCTTCTAATTTAGCCATTTATTTCTCCGGTGACCCAATTCTGCTTGTACTTTCTACAAAAGCACCAAAATAATGTTATTAGTCAAAATATTGAGTCCTAACTAATATAAATATGGGTATAAAATGTAGCACTTTCGTGCTTATCATGATACCATAGAGAAATGGTACAAGAAGATAAGACTCATTCTACATGAGAACTAAGATCAGAGTCACAGTTATATACAGACACAGGACCGACTCATCTCTCACATACAGGATGTCACTCATACACGTAAGCTGTACGGACATATGTGACTATAAGCACCCAAGAAATATAAAAGAGTTGTCCAGGAATGTTGTTGATCCATAACTGTGTACTGTTGATTCATAACTGTGTACTAGTATCTACCAAATTCACCCACGTAGAATTGCATGGACGGTTATGTAGACTATGTAGTTGCCACGTTTGGAGTCTGGAATTTCTCTTGTTTCCTTTACAAACAACAAATTTAATTCTTCTCGTATTCTATTGGCTCTTGAATCCGTAGCTATTGAATTTGAATGGTGCAATACTACAGTAATTTTTGGATTTTTTTGATAGGAAAATTAATTATATTAGCTAAGCAATATAATACGGAAGGTCTACAATTTCATTTTTAACAAAAAACATTAGAAATAATGTTTTCTTTTTGCACTTGTTGTTGTAAATGCTTTGACATGTATTATATAGTCTTCGATCCTTGTTTCTTTAGCTAGTCGAGCTGTTTTGCATTGTGAACTCTATTTATAAATCTTACCTTAGCTTGTGGTAATTTTCCTAGATAAGATAAAATTTCTTCTACAATATTCTCTATTGTCCAAGAAATATCCCGATCCTTTTTGTTGATGGAATCCGTTAGCACTTTACAACAGTAACAATAAAAAACGATAGAGAGAATAGTGTCTTTTAGCCAAAATAGCGCTTTTAGTGGAGCTTTTTGCTTACAGACAAGATAAAATTCCTTGCTTGATAACATTGGATTCAACTTTTCTCAACAAACCCCTGAAAAAACACTCCTCAAAGATTTCAAGAACTATTAATGTAGAGAAATAGCTTATCAGAAAGAAAAAAAAATGTAGAGAAATAAATTCAATAATCCTACAATCGTTTAGCTAAATAATTATAAGACTTTCTTTTTTCTTTTTAATTATGAAGACCACGCTAGTATTTATTATGGAGAAAAAAAATTCCAGCAATTAGGGAGCAAAATAATATTGCTTATAGTTGCAAAATTTATCCATTGAGAATTTTCTCTGCTCAGAGCTGGAACTGCTAGACCTACGGACATCACATCTCGCAAAGAGTCCGTGAAATCGATGGTAGAGATCTAAGCTTATCAACATTTGGATCGGTAATGGGAATATGTGGGTCCCATTTGTATTACACGCGAGGACAAAAATGGGATAGTTTACTCGATCAACATATCATTTCCACTCCAGAGTCGATGAGCTTCTTTTCTTTGTTGATTTTTTGTTTGGTGTTTGTCTGTGCATTTTGCTTTATTGCTTTTGTTTGTAGCTTTAGTTTTCTTTTCTTGTCTTAGTTTTTCTTTGTTAGTATTTGATTTCATGCTTATTAAATGTATCTTTAAAATTCCTTTATTCTCCGTCGCCTCTTATTACTTTCGGTTTATTTTCTGTTAAATCTTTAATTTGATTTGCATCTATTTGTACATATTGTTATTTGCAGTTCGTATTTGTAAATCATTTCCTCACCTGGCTTAATGTGAAACTCCTTTAATCTGAACTGTCATCTTGATTTAGGAGTTTTAACTCACTCTGAAGCTATTTAGTTAGAGATTGTTACAAGTATTATGATCATTGCTGCTACCAGGTTTAATTTTGGTTATTGGCCGAATAGTTTTAATTTTTGCATTTTGAGTTGTTCTTTTCCTGAATAGCTAAATTTTATCTAGTGGTGCGCTTGTTTCCTGAAGAATGTTCATTCCATTCAGTTTATCTGACTTCTAAATCTTTCTCTCTTTTCACTGCAAAACTTTTTTTTTATTTATTTTATCCTTTTCCTAAACTTTTATCAAACTTTGTTTTGGGCCCTATAGTTTCATACCCAACCATGAAAATATCATCCTGGAATGTCCATGGCATTGGAACTCCTTTAACAAGGGATCACTTAATTGTCTGTGCCAATATTCTAAGTATGATATTATCATTTTATCAGAGACTAAAGCCCAATTCTCTTGAATGGAACTTTTTCTAAAAAAGTCTCATTTCCGTGACTGGTTTATAGTCCCTTCCATAGGAAAAACTAAGGGGTTAGCAATAGCTTGGCACAACAATGTAAAATTAAAACTAATATCATCTCATCTCATCTAAATGTGTGCCATTTTGGTGTGAAACTTGGTGATAAAGATATAATAATTACTTGTGTCCATGGTACCATTGAAGCTGATGAAAAATAACTCAATGGTTTTATATTTAATGCATAGCTCAGCAGGTCAACAAACCATGGATACTAATAAGAGATATTAGATTCAAAGGAAAAGCAAGGTGGAAATAAATCAACATCAAGCAGCAAATCCTTTATTATACAACAAATCCTTTATTTCTTTTCTTTAAGAGACCTCGAAACTTTCTAGTAATCAATGAAAATGTTAATTCAACATCATCATCTGATTCTTATGCAATCAGTTCATCAGAATCATCTATCAATCTATTTTTTTTTCCATACCGTATACATAGTAGGGCATTTCTTGGTGAGGATGCACTTCCAACACAATCAAGTTGTGTTGAGGTGAATAATGTCTTGCTCACCATGGCACCAAGAAAGAGTTTCCTTCCAACAAATCTTACATCTTACAGTATTGAGAGAAACCCAAGGGACTGTTTTTAAAAGTTTTTCAAAGAACTTAAAAAGAGCACATGATAATTTGTGTTCCTGATTTCTTCGTATACAACTTATAACACATGTGATCTGCAGATAATATTTAGTACTACACAGGGAAACTCTTTTGATAAGAAGAGACATTATGACTTTCTCACAAATGAGGGAATATCATTATCTTGAGAAGGTGTATCAAGGTTTGACTGATAAAATGAGTCAAATTCAGAAATGAAATTGACTGATAGATGAGGTTTAGATACTTCTTGTATTATATCCAGTTTGTCTTCTGGGATACAAGAAGTAGAATGGTTATCCTTACTGATAAGAAGATTAATATCAACCTCAACATGAAGATTATTCATCATAATTTGATTTAGATTATAGAGAGATTCTTGCTCTTTCTGGCAGTATAACTCAACATCAAGAGATAAGCTTTCAATCTTGTTTTCAAGCCCTGAAAACACTTCAAAGGATTTTAAAACAGGTGGAGGTTTAGATATAATTTCTTCTACAGATTTTATTAAATCAGTTATGGCAGAGAATTCTGAAATCCCTAGATCTGGTGGTGCTTTTATTGAGATAACACTATTGTCCATAGAGTTAGATTGCTACACACACAGACTTATGAGGTTTTGAACGTGTTTGCCTGCTCTGATACCAATTGAAAAAGCAGGGGTCTAACAACCACACCCAATATTTCGCTTAGCAATATGTATGGGTTAACTCCAATATACTTTCAAGAGAATCAACTAGACAGTCAGGCTCAATCTTAAGAAAAGTATATCCAAGAGTTATATCTCCGTTTCTTAATGTAATCAGCAAATCAAACAGATAGAAATCTGTGAGCCTGATTATTATAAGAAACAAGTTGGACGGTATCAAAAACCAATATCCAAGTGTCAATCAATTTAATCAGCAACCACAGGTTGGATTACAACTGATTGAACTTACGCACAACTTTGTGATATTCCAATTATATAAACAAATATAATGCGGAAAAGAAATAACACGAGACACCGAAGTTTTGTTAACGGGAAACGCAAATGCGGAAAAACCCAGGACCTAGTCAGATTTGAACACCACAACGTATTAAGCCGCTACGGACACTAACCTACTCCAAGTTAACTTAGGATTTGGAATGTAGTTGAGCCCTAACCAATCTCACACCGATCAAAGTACGATTGCGCTCCTTACGTCTACGAATCCCAGCGAGGACTATATGCACTTGATTCCCCTTAGTTGATCTCACCCACAACTAAGAGTTGCTACGACCCAAAGTCGAAGACTTGATAAACCAACTGTCTCACACAGAAAGTCTATTGAATAGATAAATCTGTCTCCCATGAGATAAACCTATGAGTTTTGTTCGATCTTATGATAAATCAAGGTGAACATGAACCAATTGATATACCAGACTTATATTCCCGAAGAACAGCCTGGAAATATCAATCAACTCACAATAATCTTAATCGTATGGTAGCTGATGAGTGCCAAATATTGCATATTTATACATCTATTTATTGGCATTTAACTCATCTTTTGTGCTCAGAAATCAGATATTATCCCATATTCTGTATTTTCCTTGTTTTCAAGAATAAATATTTGTACTAATTAATTTTGTGTTTTTAGGTAATAAATAAAGTTCTTGAGAAACCGAGGAGCCAAAAGAGCGAAGAATTGGAGACAAGCGTCTATGGATCGAAAGCCAAAGCCCGCACAAGCGCTGTGGTTGCAACCCAACAAGTAGCAACTCATCATCAAGACATGGGCTTGAGCTAGACCCGTGACCTGGATCCGAACCCGCTCATCCCGAGCTAGTTGAGATCTCGCCAGATGCATCCGGTCAGCTCCTTCGCTCACATCTATTTCTCGATGCTCCGCTCAACACCAAATCAACCTAATACTTCCTCAACCGTTGAGATCTTCTCGGCTAAATCCAATGCTCCTTCTTGACTTCCCCATCAAACATCGATGTTTCCACTCCACAACAAAACACCAACACCCTATACCCTTCGACCAAACCCTATTCTCAGTTTTCATTTCTCTTTCTTCTCCACCCGACCACTGCAGAACCCATCCCTCTCCTCTCTTCCTTCCTCTCCCTGACAAAACCAAAACCACCACCCCCATCTCCTATCATCACAGCAACAGCTTCACCAGCCGTATCACCTTCTACCTACTTGCTCTCTATCTCTCCCATAGCCTCTTACCTAGAAGCTAAGTGAGAGATAGAAAGAATTAGGTTAGGTTTTGTCCAATCAAATCAGAGTAAGGAGTTGCAGAGCCGCACAAGCAGAGGATAAGCGATTCAGAGTATGGGCGATTGGGTATTCTTTATTTTCTCTTTTTGAATTAAATTAGGGTTTGGGGGAAACTGCATGTATAAATAGAGTGGTGTGTGGGTGTGTAGAAGCCATGCCTGGGCTAGCCATAGCACCAATTTAGGTTAATATTTGTATCATGTTCTAATTCAAATTGCTAGGGTTCAGATGAAACCCTAACTTGCTATTGTGTTTTTCACACTTCATATGTTGTTCTTGAATGCTTAAATATTTTCTAGATAGAAATTAATCTTAGTATGACAACACTTTGCTCTCACAAGTATATGCCATGTATCTCTGTAGTTTAAATACCTCTTGTGTTGCTTATCTTTTAAACTCCAAACTCAAACTGCATTGTTATTGATCTTTAGATTAGCTGTGCTTTAGATAGACAGTTAATGCTATGGAGAGATATTTTAGTTGTGATTAAGCTATCAATCGGAGAAACTTCTTAGATATAGGGTAGATTTGACACCTCTCCCTTATCTGTCATAGAAACAAGAATAATATCATGAGTTGAAGACATAGTGTAAGTTAAAGGTGGATTTGAAGACCCTAGTATCCCCATTGTCATTGTCTTATATCTTAGTTACTATTTCAGTCACTAATGCAAACTTAGTCGCATCGACAAACCTCAATAGTTCTGTTACCTTCACTAGAATTCACTAGAGCAAGCCTTAGATCAAACACAGCACCACAAGTCTCTGTGGTTCGACCCGTATTTGCCCTGTCTTACACTAGACACCGTGCACTTGCGGTTATTACATGTAGGCTATAACATAAACACATTCCAAAGCCTACCAAGTTTTTGGCGCCGCTGCCGGGGACTTGGCGTGTGCCCTGTTGATCCATTTCTTGTTTCACTGAATTTCAAATCACCCTGTACATATTTGCTTATCTGCATTTTCATCTGTGTAGCTGAATCTTGTAAGTACCACTTAACTTGCATTCTTGCATCTATTCCTGTTAAGCCCTGCATATCTGCATTGCATTTTTGTGTTAGCTGTAACTTTCATTTTTTTTTTCCCTTTCTTAGTCTTTTCCCTGCATTGCTCCCTTGTATATACTCACCTTGATGTGTTTAGCCACCGTAACCTAAGCAACAGTTTTCTTCTCTGCATCTCTCATTGCATATTGTTAACTTTACCATTGCATTTTAGTTAATTGATCTCACTTGCATTAGCTTGCATTCATGAAAACTGCATCTTTACTTTAAAGCAATTTGCATCTATACTTTGTAGTTTTTAGTTCTGCTCTGAAGTTGGTACAATCCATTGGTCATTACAACCTGTAGCCTGGTAGCATAGTTAGTCTATATTTCTCTTTTTGCATTTCATACCTTTCTCAATTTGTAGTAACCTGAATCCTAGTGCTACTTGTGCCACTTGGTCCCAGTCAGTCCAAATTACTCTCAGGTTTACACTAGTATCACTATTGGGTTCTCTGCTTTCACCTGCACATTCCTGGGGACTGAAATTTGCTTAAGCTTTGAGTGAACAGTTTTTGTGAGCTGTTGAGCAAGCCCAAGGAAGAGAAGGAAAAGGCGCAAAGCTTGAATTCACAAAGCGTTTGGCAGCCCCCGCCATTCTGCTATTCATGTGAGTAGTTCAATGCTGGTTGATGGTGCTCGATTTTGTGCTAAATTGTGTGGGTATATGCATGGCCAGGTAAGCTACCTTTAGGCAACCTTCCATAATTGTCATTGAACTCATTGTATGCATATCTCTTTGACACTTGAGCAGTTTTTGAAATTTTAAAGTGTATGCCTTCATGTGACCTATGCACTGAAACTAGGGTGAAATAGTGCAGATTTACACTGTGCTGTAACATCTTAACTTTCCACCTGGCTTGTGCTCAACTCCAGCCCCTGTAGCTGTAGAGTTGAGCTATAACTTGGTTAACCAAGTTGGCTGCAAACCCCACCTGAGCCACAACTTTGAATTTCCACGATCTGTGAATCACAAACATGCTAGCTCAGAATGCCCTAATCTTGTGCTAACCAATATGCAAATGTGAAATAGCCATTCTGTTGTTGATCCATATGACATTTTGATTTTGTGTTTGCTAGTTACTCTGCTGCTTTAACTTGTGCATGACTAAAATTGAGCTGGGTATCATTGTTTATACACCTGTTTGCCCTTGCATAACAAAGTAGCTATCCAACCCAAGCACTGCCCTGAATGCATGATAAAACCTCTTGCTAGGAAGTGATCAATATCTGAAATCTGGAAAGATTGTGTGTTCTGTGCTTGTGTGAACCCTGAGCATAACCTGTGAATCCCTAGTTAGCTGTTTCCCTGCACTTCAGCAAGCTCTAGTCAGACAACTAAAGCTAATACCACATCTGTGTGTCTACCAGCTGATGTCAACTAAACCTTGTGTGGCCTGAGCATAAACCTGTGCGCATTTACTGTCATTTGATCACTTGCCAAGCTAGTCACCTTGAGTTGCATACCCTGAGCATTACCCTGTCAACCTTGTTGCATCTGTGAATTGGTATTAGTTGTGTCATCTGCCCTACATACCATTGAGCATACATCTGTGAAAACTAGAGAATCCACCAACCCGTTGACCCTCTCGGCCGCCAACTTGTCAACTCACATGAAAACTGGCCTTTCTGTTGCATCTGTAAAGTTGTAAACCGCATTTGAGCCGCCCCCGTTAACCTGTCTTTGTGAGTTGCACTTTTAGAATTATCTTTGTGCAAACTAGCCAAGCTGTGCTTGGGCTGCCAACCAGCACATTACCTGTGCTGTGCCTCTAGTCTGTGCATCAGCTGCTCAATGCACCTTGCCAAGTTGTATTTTCCTTGCTGTGCCCAATTGAGTTTTCCTTGCTCTGGGCAAACCAACTAGCACTTAATCCTATCCTGTGTTGTGTGGACTGCCAATCTAGGCTGAGCTGAGTGGTAAAAAGTGTGTTGTTCTGTGCGCATAGACAGTGATGTTGCATAAGCTACCCTGCACTGCACCCTGACAGTGTTGTTTCATTTTTGTGAGCTGGTGTTTCCTTGTGTTGATTTCACTAAGCTGCCCTAAGCTGTGCTGTGTACAAGCTGAGCTTAAAATGCCAACCTCTACATAAATTGTGCTGAGCATAGACTAGCCTGCACAACCACTAGGCTGTATCATTTTGTGTGAACTGTGTGGTGATCATTTGCAACCTGTGACCTGCCAATCTGAGCCGTGTTGTGCAAACCAACCAGCACATTACTTATGTTTCTTCTGTTTTGCTCTAAGCTGTTGCACTTAGCCAAACCCAAAGCTGTGTTGTGACAACCTGTGTATAAACTGCCAAGCAAGGCTGTGAAATCTCCTAAGGCACTTCTTTGTGCTTAGGCCCAAGAATTGGTGTGTTAATTTTTGAGTTTTTGTGCTGAGTTATGTGATAAAGTGTATGAGTTTGTGTTGCCATGTGCTTGTTCTTTTGCCAACCTGTGCATAACCTGACTTGCGCACAACCTGTGCAGCAAACTGAGACCAAAACTGTGCTAGGACCCAGTTCCACTAGGCTTCCCACAAGCTGGGCTCTCCGCTTAATCAGCTTTGAAATTTGAAGCAAATAAACAAAAAGCCCAACCCCTTTGGGGCCGTGCAAACTAGCCCCGAGGCCCACATAACCTGGGCTACACTTCAATTCAAACCCATTTAAACCAAAATGCAGCCCATTTAAACCAAATCTGAAACCTACACAAACCAAAACCCATTAAAACCAAACCGAGCCCACAACCACTGGGCTTTTGCATAACCTTTGGGCTGTGCATTTACGTCACTTGGGCTTAGCTTCCCTGTTTTGGAGACTTCATTGGTCATTCATGCTTTATGTGTGCTAGGCTATTTGAGTTGCTAGACCATGTCGGGATTTTGGTCCGCATCTGGGATGGAAACAAATCCATCGGAGAGAGCTTGCACGGGCATGCTTCACCATATGAAACCCCCTGAGACCATAATGATTTTAGGGAGTAGTATGAGCCTTCTCGGGGCCCACGACCTTGAATACTCATACCCCAACCATCATGAGCACATGTATCGGTCCACCACGGTGGGAGTTGAACAATTTTATACTCCCCCGACTCCTTGTTTACAATCACTAATGGAAACGCTCATGGAGCAAAATGCTAGGCTTGAACTGAATGCAATACATGACCATCCATATAGCAACATGTATGAGTTTCCCTTGTGTAGTGAACCATGTGCACAACCATGTAATAATCATTCATATGAAACATGCATACCCACTATTGAAGACTCTCCTTCCATTGAACAATGTCACATGTTCTTAAAGATGAACCTGATTCATTTAGAAAAAGAAGAATGGAAGGCAGTTCATGATAGGATGATTGTTGTCCCTAATAAAGAAAATTTTGAAAATAGTGTTTCTATTCCTACTCATGCAACTAACACTGAATATGAACCTAATCTAGAGGTAAATGAGTACACTAGAAATGCTACAAGTTTGAATAGGGAAATGCATTTTTGTTATGATGATGATGATGATGATTATGATATGTTAGAAGAGCATGTGCATGCAGAAAATATGATGGAATCTTTTGGTTCAGAGACGTTAGGCGTCTCTTCTGCGAACCCTATGAATGATGCTTCTTCTAATATTCATACATGTGATGTTGATTTGGGGTCTGAAAATGAGCATGCTATACCACCTGTTTGTGACCTAGGAATAGCTGAATTGTCTGTTGACACAGATGATTCAATGCATGTGCCTGATTCCATGCCTAGGTTACAGCACGATATCTCTCCTGGTTATGTTGTGCATGAGAGTGATGATGATTATGACATGGAGATTGATGAATTGTTTTATGCAGGTGAACATGATTTACCCTCTTCTGACCTTAGGAAAGTGTGTGATGGTGCAAATGATTTTATACATGAAAACAACTTAGATGTACCTAATCTCTCCTAAGGCACAGATTGAAACTTCTCCACCAAACCTAGGTGTAGTTTGTAACAAAATTGCAAAACCAACTTTTTTGAAAATGCCTAACTTAGGCCTAGAGCTTTGTGCTTCCCAAGTCCTCTTGGACTATTTTGCATCAAAGTATGACACCTTTAGGGAGCCATAGTTGGAATGTGTATGTCTGCCTGTTCCTAGCAAAACTCATTTTGAGTTAGACCTTGTGCATGATGTACCTTTAAAATTGCAAGATTTTGTGCTTTCAAACACACCTGTTGACAAGTTTAGGTTTGGGGGAAACTCATTCACATATGCAGTCTTACTTGCACTCTCATATTATATTTGTGTAAGACTGTTGATGTTTCTGCATACCGTCTTTTGGGTTGATCCTCAACTCTTTAGACTGTTGGTATATGGTGAATTTTCATTGTATATAATCCAGTAGGACTTGTTAAATTTTCTTTTCTTGAATCGGTTGAGTCTTCCTGTGCATATATTGTGCTAATCCGATATGATATGTTGGATTCTAGCCTTGACTAATGAAGCTCTAACCGTGCTCCCGCCGACATCCGGTAATCTCTTCCCTTTTCTCTTATCAGCATAGTTCTCATGGTATGTGACTGTTTTAAATTTTATCATCTGTTGACACATTGAGGACAATGTTTGATTTAGGTTTGGGGGTGCATTTGCATTTGCATTTAGAGTTTTTAGTCTTTCTTTAAAAAAAAAAAAAAAAAAAAAAAAAACTCTTTTGTAAATAAAAACCTCCAACCTTTAGAGATTTTAGAGTCACTAGCATGCTTCTAGCTATGTTTACATAGAGAGTCGACTGAAATAACAGAACTTGGAAGTCCGGAGAACTTAATCGGGTTTCTTAGTTGATTAGAGCGTTAAAGTTGGATTTAACCATACCGGAGGGCGAATTAGGTGCTGTTTAGATATTCGGTAGTAGAATTGTGATCACCCATAGTGGAGACTACCCAATTTACATCAAGTGAGGCACCAACCTTAATTTTTTTGCAACTTTCTAGAAAAGTTGTTAGAGTGTGTGTCACCGTACGTCAATTCCGGGTAGGAATGGTGAGCTACCCAACTTCGTACCACTTTCAGCACTACTTTTGATCTCTTGAGTGCTATTTTTGTCAATCATGAGGGTGACGTTTAAAGATGAAAACTCCTTCTAAATACCGATTTGTAGTTAGCATCACTCTCTCCCTCTCAACAACATCAACAGATTCATAGAAACACATCATCGTCAGCAAGCGGAGCAACATCAGAATATTTGAAGAAAAGTTGATATAGTCCAAGGTTACGTACAACAAAAGAAAATTGGATGAGAATTAATGAAGTTTGTGAAATCAAGACAAGTGTAAAAAAAATTTAGTCTTATTGTTTTATTGTTATTTTCATTCCAAGTTAAAAAAAAAAAAAAAAAAAAAAAAAAAAAAAATGTTTGTCAAGTTTTTGTGAAGTTCAGAAGTTCGTCATCAACATTTGAAGACCGAAGATTGAAGACGTTTCTATGAATGCTGAGAGAGTGATATTAATTGTCGATCGGGTGAGAAGGTAAGTGAGTACTCCCATCCTTGCTAATGGTTGATTTCCTTTCTTAGAGATCATCAGAAAAGATTCTTTTTGTCCACACTTTTGTGGAGTCTCCAGAATTTATTTCGAAAGGTTATCCTTCTTACCTACAACGTGTGCAGGATTTCTCTCTTTATTCCTACCTGCACACATGAGAGACTAAAAAAGCGATCTTTTGAGTGCAATTATCATAAAACCCTAATAGTGAGGCAGAAGTCAAGGCTTATGATCACAATCGAATCCGAATTCTTTCATATGGTATGGTTACTTCTCGCTCAGCACTTAAGGATGAGAATGCGTTCTTTGGTAGTTCTAACTTCTGTTACTAGCATGCAGAAACTCTATGTCCTCATAGCTCCTTGGATGCTTGAGACTCTTTTACACTCTGAAGTTGGAGAAGGTTTTGTGGGTACACCTCTGGTAAACCCTCACGAGACTACAACTCGTCCACTAGGGACACCTAGGGTTTAAAGGCTTAGTGCATACGCTAAATGCATTCGAGACTGCGACAGGGGTATAGTTAGGATTTCTTCATTTGTTTCACTTGAGGACAAGTAAATTCGGGTTTGGGGGTATTTGATGAGTGCCAAATATTGCATATTTATACATCTATTTATTGGCATTTAACTCATCTTTTGTGCTCGGGAATCGAGATATTATCCCATATTCGTATTTTCCTTGTTTTCAGAAATAAATATTTGTACTAATTAATTTTGTGTTTTTAGGTAATAAATAAAGTTCGGAGTGAGGAGCCAAAAGAGCGAAGAATTGGAGACAAGCGTCTATGGATCAGAAAGCCAAAGCCCGCGCGCGCAACAGTTGCAACCCAACAAGTAGCAACTCATCATCAAGACATGGGCTTGAGCTAGACCCGTGACCCGGATCCGAACCCGCTCATCCCGAGCCGTTGAGATCTCGCCCAGATGCATCCTACGGTCGCTCCTTCGCTCACATCTATTTCTCGATGCTCCGCTCAACACCAAATCAACCCAATACTTCCTCAACCGTTCAGATCTTCTCCAGCTAAATCCAATGCTCGCTGCAGCTTCCCCATCAAACATCGATGTTTCCACTCCACAATAAAACACCAACACCCTATACCCTTCGACCAAACCCTATTCTCAGTTTTCATTTCTCTTTCTTCTCCACCCGACCACTGCAGAACCCATCCCTCTCCTCTCTTCCTTCCTCTCCCTGACAAAACCAAAACCACCACCCCCATCTCCTATCATCAAACTAATGCTTCAGTGACCGTATCACCTTCTACCTACTTGCTCTCTATCCCTCCCATAGCCTCTTACCTAGAAGCTAAGTGAGAGATAGAAAGAATTAGGTTAGGTTTTGTCCAATCAAATCATAGTAAGGAGTTGCAGAGCCCCACAAGCAGAGGAGAAGCGATTCAGAGTATGGGCGATTGGGTATTCTTTATTTTCTCTTTTTGAATTAAATTAGGGTTTGGGGGAAACTGCATGTATAAATAGAGTGGTGTGTGGGTGTGTCGAAGCCATGCACAGGCTAGCAGCACCAATTTAGGTTAATATTTGTATCATGTTTAATTCAAATTGCTAGGGTTCGGATGAAACCCTAACTTCTATTGTGTTTTTCACACTTCATATGTTGTTCTTGAATGCTTAAATATTTTCTAGATAGAAATTAATCTTAGTATGACAACACTTTGCTCTCACAGTATATGCCATGTATCTACTTGTAGTTTGAATACCTCTATTTGCTTATCTTTGCAACCCAAACTCAAATCAGACTGTTATTGATCTTTAGATTAGTTGTGCTTTAGATAAGATGATTAATGCTATGGAGAGATATTTTAGTTGTGATTAAGCTATCAATCGGAGAAACTTCTTAGATATAGGGTAGATTTGACACCTCTCCCTTATCCGTCATAGAAACAAGAATAATATCATGAGTTGAAGACATAGTGTAAGTTAAAGGTGGATTTGAAGACCCTAGTATCCCCATTGTCATTGTCTTATATCTTAGTTACTATTTCAGTCACTAATGCAAACTTAGTCGCATCGACAAACCTCAATAGTTCTGTTACCTTCACTAGAATTCACTAGAGCAAGCCTTAGATCAAACACAGCACCACAAGTCTCTGTGGTTCGACCCGTATTTGCCCTGTCTTACACTAGACACCGTGCACTTGCGGTTATTACATGTAGGCTATAACATAAACACATTCCAAAGCCTACCAGTAGCGAAACAAGATATCGTGGAATCACAAACGATGAGATGGAGATGTTTGTAACTACTTTTTATCTTGCCTATCAGAGATTAAATCTCGAGCAAATCTTAGAGAAGATAGTACTCAATCACGATAAAAAAACGAAAAAACTTAACACGCAACTTCTGAGAGAAAATTGTTGGTCTGGCTTCATAATCCCAATGGAGTCTTCAAGTTTTTAACCTAGAGTGCTCCTTTATATAGTCTTCAAATCAGGGTTTGCAATCAATGTTACCTTAGTAGCAAAACATTTAATATTCACCGTTAGATGAAAACCTGATTAGACTCAAGCTAATATCTTTCAACCGTTAGATCGAACTTAGCTTGGTACACACAAATGAAAATTGACTTCATTTAGATATGAGTAACCGTACCTAAACGTGTACACCTTTGTTGGCTCAACAATAGTTAACCGAAGTTAGCCATATGAACACTTTTATATCAACTGTATTCATCTTAACCATAACTAGTTCAAATGACTCAAATGAAACTAATTTTAGAGTTGTTCAATTGTTTATATTCTCATAGAAGTATAAAGACACAATTGAAGCAAAATTGATTTCGATTCACTCGAATCAAGTCATGAACATTATAGCCACGGTTTACAAAAGATTGCATTCCTTTTTATATATAAAATGTATTAGTTCATGAACAAATCGATTTTAGAACATAACCCACTCAAGTATGCAAACGTGTACGCATACCTTAGTGGCCGGACTAAGTTTGGGTTCGCCAATACGCGAATTTGTACGCATACCACAAACTCAAGAAAGTTCACCGGAACTTGAACCTCACGCCAGTATGCGTACAGGTATGCGTACTGAGTTCCTAGACCTTGACTAAACCAATTAGTACGCATACGGGTATGCATACCATGGTTCCGGACTTGGATTACACATATGCAAGTACGCGTGTTGTGCTTATATCCAATTGTTCAAAACTCTCATTTCAATCATTGAAACATTCTGGGAAGACGAGAATATTTGTCTCACAGAAACTATTAGCTTCAAAGCAATTTTTGAGTGATCGAATGATCAACACGGAACATTCTGAGTCTATATCAAATGACTATCTCACACAAATCATGTAAGATGTTACATGTGATTTTCACATGATCATCTTTTGACTTTCTTCTAGAATATAAGATGAACTACGTTAAAGAGAAAGCTTACCAACACATATTTCGAGAAATATGTAAGCGAGTTAAACTCAACTCGAAATATCAAATGTGTATAATCGAAGTCTATAAAGCTATACGACTTTTGTCTCAAATAGGAGATAGAGTAGATATACTTTTGAGTGATAGATGAGTTCAAATCTCCACATACCTTTTGTTGATGAAGTTCCACAAGCTCTCCTTAGTAGTTCTTCGTCTTCAATCGATGAATGTCGTGAAGTCTAATGCTCAACTACACTTTCTATCCCAATCCGAGACTTAGCTATAAGTAGACTAGAAATCAAGACTTATAGTTTTAGCAACTAAACTTGACAAACAAACTTGAGATAACAACGTTTGCGAGTTCGACTGAGCGATGCTCTAACAATATCCTTTGTCAATTTTAGTGACGTGAACTATCAATACATATGGAATACAAAATAAATAAACTTTGTAGCTCTCAATCCAAATGCTTGATTTCCTTGGTTCTTCATCATTACTCGAAATCTTCGTCACTTCCAAGTACTCCGGTGATTCTGAATGTGTTCAACTCAGAATCAGTGTTGTTGAAGATTTGTATCTATAACAATGAGAAAACAATAGCTCTCGATCATTGTTATAAAATGTCATAGTATTATTACACAACATCAAAGTCTAATTGTATCACAACTTTGACAACAATACTATGGTGATATGTATCACTCCCCCTTAGTCAATACTTCATCTCACATGAAAACCACTCCCTCTTACATAATGACCGTAAACCAAACGTATTTGTAGTGAGAACTACACATTAATTCTCCCACTTTTTGTCAATAAAAATTGGCAAAGGTACGAAAACTAGTGAGATCCTAATGAAATTTCCATAGAGATACTTCATGACCAAAAGAGAACATATCATCTTTGTTTTGATGCAATTGTATTGCCGAAACTAAATGCATTCATCTAGGAGTTTATAAAGATACAAGAAAACTCCTACAATATTCCACAGCCACACGCACTCCCCACAAAGATTTGGCAATTAAGCACAAGTTCAATTAAGAACTCTCCCCCCATAAAATGTCATTCCCGAAAGAACAACAAGAGCGACCTTACTTTTACAAGAAAAGAAGGATTTCTTTGGACATTAACAAATTACATGAAACATGAATTTGTATCCAAAATACTCAATTAAATTAACCACAAGAGAACCCATGATTAATTTAATCGGAAATGCTCACATACGAGAACTTAAGGAGCCTCATGGTACTTACACAAAAATGTGGATCAGGGAAAGACTAATATTGTGGAATATTCAAAGATTCATTCTATTTTTCATCAATATTTGCATAGAGACATGTAATAGACTTAATCTTTGTAAACAAAGTTCATCCTATCCTCCATCAATATTTGCATAATGACATAATAGGCTTAACTTTTGTTGTCAAAAGTTCATTCAATCTTTTATCAATATTTGTATAATGACATATGATAGACTTAACTTTTGACATATATGGGACAATCATAGTTCACGGACGCAAACACACATATTCCATAACAAGTTGCAATATATAAAACCAATAAAGATTAATACTACAAAATCATCTTCCAAATAAACTTTAGAATTTAAATAAATAAATCTAAAAACATTGCAAGATGAAAATCGTTGGCAATAACTATGTGTACTCACAATAGTTGCTATTCCAAACCCTAGTTATCCTTCTTAAAACACAAGAATAAATTCTCATAAGAAGTTTCCTAGACAACAAGACAAACTCGTAATGCACATACAAGATGATTTGTCCTTAGAGGGTAGAATTAGAGCTGGCAAACGGGCGGGCCGGGGCTGGCTTGTGACCAACCCGCGGGTTACGGGTTAATGCGGTCCAAAGCTTGCGGGTTGAAATTCTTCACGGGTGGTCATTTCTCTAACCCGCGCCCGTCCGTGTAAAGCTTGCGGGTTCACGGGTTAGCGGGTTTTGTTTGAGTCAACTCGCGGGAAATCAATTTGGGCGATTTCCGGCCACATTCAACCCATCTAAAGCTCATTCCCTGCTACCTAACATTCATCTAATTCAGTTTGATATTTCGATTCAATTCAATTAACAGATTCAACAATGACAGTCATACCAACGAAACATCAAACTTTAAAAACTCAAAATTGCAAAACTAAACTAATTTTGCATTTAAAGGAACACACAGTATAGCAGTGACTAGTCATTACGGTACTTCATCAGTTCATGATGATATCTTCAACAAAGAAAAAAACCTCCAGGAGACCGTAGTAATACCATTGTTTGTAATTTGTATCACCAAGTCAGACAATAAAGATATTAATAACCACTTCCGCACAAAATGTATATTGTGGTTAATCAAAAGTGATAATTGTCCAAAAAAACATCTCCAATCTCTTTTCTATACAAAATTTGGAGACAATTTGATAAGTGATAAATGTCGTCAAAAAAATTCTCACTATTCCATGTGTCTATCCTACGAGTTGCTCCAACTATTCAATTTGAATCGCAATTTGAAGCAAAAATAAACCAAACAAAAGAAAAGATTCAAGTCAAAAACATGGAATTTGCATAATTACCCCGCTTTATATTGAAGAAGTACGCATACTAATTAGACGCATAAGAACTTACTTCCTCCCCATCCTCTCTTTGCCTCATCCTCCACTGCCTCGGGTTCAAATCCTAATACATCTTCTTCAATAATCCGTTTGTCCTCATCCATATCTTCTTTTCCTACACGGATAAAAAAAAAAACAATGTTATATATATGAGATTTAGAGTCTTAGACATTCAACTAAAACAAATATTACTTGATTTACTTACCAACTCCATACTCCCAATCACGAGTTGTTATCAACGCCTCGGCATTTCGGGTAATAAGGAACTTGAAATCGATCAATGCACCCTTCCTCAATGCTAAATGCGGATTACAAACGACGGTTGAAATAGGAATTGACAAAATATCCCCCGCCATTCTTGAAAGTACTGGAAATCGTTGTTCGTGGCCTTTCCAATAATTTAGGATGTCGAACTTCACATTTAAAGAACCTCTATATGACTCGCTAAGATATTCATCTAACTCGACAAGTCGATAGTACATCACCACCACTTTCTTGTGTTAAAAAGATATTCCTAAAAGACAAGGTCTTGAATATATGAGTCTAAAAAGTCTTAGAAACAAGCTAACACGACCACATACAACATCCACGGTTGTGATTGCCTTTACAAGACAAACAGAACCGCATAATTTTTAAGATACAAAACATAAATGGCTATTGGACACCTCGGACATGTCATTTAACATGAATTAGAGTTAAGTAAGCTTTAAAATTACCGAAAAAGCTCACTTCCTTCTTGGGCAACTGAATTCACCATTTTGAATACCCAAATTTTGAGTTCCTTGTTGGAAGCTCTTGAACTTGATAAGGCATTGTAATACTCATTAAAAAGTGTTGTCATATTAATACGACTTTATTAACTTCACGTTCTAATTGTCTCGCCTCGGGATACAACTTGGAGTAAGTAAATTTCCAAAATTCAATTTCAATCTAGGATCTAACACAACTGCCATAGCCAATATAGGACTCAACTCCTTCCCAATAACTATCATATTTTGCTTGCATCTCTTTACCATGTTCCTAATGCATTCAATATCATACGCTTTCTTTCTTTAATAACACTTGAACTTGACAAACTCTTTCAAAATACAGTTGAAGTAGGATACTTACTACCAGAAAATATAGTTGTGAGATCATAAAACACCTTGAGAAACTTTGTGACTTCTTCAATTTGTTCCCATTCTTCATCGGTTAGATGAGTCTTCATAGTCTGAATCCACCAACTTCAAATGAGAGAAAACATTTTTATACAGGATACAACTATCTAACATAAGATAAGTTGAATTCCACCTGTATAAAACAAACATTCAGTTCAGTGAGTATATAATAAACATTAATACAATTCTATAATTATATAAGTTATAAACTTATAACAAAAGAAAAGTAGAATCCCACCTTGTCTTAACATCTTGACGAATACCCCTTTTTTGGCTAGACATGCCTAAAGTATCAACGATGTCTAAGAACTTTTGTTTTCTTACTTGGGACTTTTTAAGGGACTTCACTGACGCTCTTATCTTAAGCACGGCTGGATCAATCTTCTTAAGTCCTTCTTTTACAATAAGAGCTAAGATGTGAGCACAACAGCGAACGTGAAAGAATTTTCCATCATTCAACAAGATCTTCTTTGCAGCAAGTCTACTCTTCATAATTCCAGCACAAGCTCCGTTATTTGCAGCATTATCCAAGGTGATGTTGGATACCTTGTCTTCAATTCCCCAATCTTCTATCATTGCAAATAGCTTAGCAGAAAGGAGTTCACCTGTTTGAGGTAAGTGGAAAGGTTAACATGAACTTATATTGAAGATATAAAAATAGAATAAAAAATCTCAAGACTCAAGTAAGTGTTTCACCTGTATGAGGTGGTGGAAGGGGCAGAAATTCAAACTTCTTTTGCAACACCCAATTTTGATCAAGATAGTGCCGAGTTAAGCTTATATATCCAGGTAGTCGTTACGAAGTCCACAATACGTGTTAGACATATCTACTGTAAAGGGTAAGTCATAGCAAAAGCATATTAATCAATTACTCATACATAAAAGTATAAAACACAACATATGGGTCAATATGATTTGATTCATTTGAAATTTTGAATCTACCTGGAGCAAGTTTCAATCTGTTTCGAATAACTTCTTTTGTGCTTTATGTTTTTTGACAATATCGGCTTTCCAGTATTCCTTGATATTGTTTTAGCATCCTCATTTAAATAAGAACATATATCCCTAAATTCTTTCCACTCCCACCAAAGCAAGTGGGAGATTTCTTGCAATGATTAATGCTAAAAAAGATCCCGTAATTTCATCCGATCAACTTTGCGTACTCGGGTAGACAACTGGCCATTCTTTGCAGAGATAGCAAGATCGCCCTACGTCTTGAGATTGACGGTTAGGGCACTTATGCCTTTCATGGATGAGGTTCCACCTTTTCCCGGCTTTGATATTTATATCCTGCATTACAAGCCTTGCATACTCCTTCTTTGTTCCATCTTTATATTTAACGAGTTTAAAAAATTCCCAAACATCGGATACGAGTCTATGTCTCTTTCCACTCCGAAATCGGTGCAGTGCACAACCACGATTTGCGAGAGTCATTCCTGAGAATGTAGCATCTCAACATCATCATCCTCCCATTCCTCACCATCACTACTCATAACATCGTCTTCTTCTTGTACAATTGACATCCTGGATGGACAACAAAAGAATAGGTCAAAGATAAGTGATAACCCCAATAATATACAAGGGAATGAAAATATGATTACATGAATCGACCCATTCAATTGACAGTCACAGTTAACATTACTTCATTATCACATCACATTCACACACAAATGTAGAGCACTAGAGCACAAGAAGATAGTTCATACAAGTCCTCATACACATTGCACATCAAGATCATACATGGCTTTCGGACTTAAAAAAAATAGAACACATATTTGTTAACTCAAAATTACTTCACACTCTGAGCAAGAAAATCTATCAATGCATTATGTCAGTCTAATGGTGAGCATAAGAATTAAGAATGGGCCTTTACTTTCACAATGTTTTTGGGTTGAACTCATTATGCCTAATTAGTTAAAGTGTAACATTTATAAAACTTTGAACTTTCAACTTCACAACAACAACACAATATAATTACTACCTTATGTCTTAAGTAACATCATTTCAAGACAAATTCAATCTACATTCTACACAACCGGGCTAACTCCCAGTAGATCAAAAATAAACTGAATCTCAACCATATATATAAATATATACACTTTAACAGTTCCATAACTTCCATTCCATTACATATAAAGTATAAAGTATAAACTCAGATTGAAATGAATCCTAAAATTACAACAACTCAAATATCTCAATGTTATGACAACCAAATAGTTCTCTTAAATGCTATCCTTAGTACACCTAAAACAGACGATGCCCAGAAAATACAATGCTCCGGGGTCTATCAAAATGAATTTCATATGCAAAACAAGTCACAATAGAAGCCAAACGGTAGATGGTCGCTTATCAAAAGAAGGGAAACATTCTCACATTAAGGGAAAAGCTTCACTTATCCCTCGTTCTTTGTTGGTTAACTACTTAACTTGGTTTAGACTTTAGCGGCCCTCCGCCCTCCACTGGTTGCAATAAGCCGAGAATAATTCGACTTGCGCTCACACAAGTTACAAAACACCTATAATTAATAACAAAAAGTGAATATAAAAATACAACGAAGTATACAATGAAAAGCAACATCAGTAACCAAATGACTTGAATCAATAACTTCATTCTATGCCAATAGAGAATATCAACACAAATATCTTAATTTCTTCATTCTATGCAATTATGCAAATATTTCAATCTCAATTTCTTCATTTTATGCAAATATCTCAATTTCTTATCAACTCCCTCGGGACCATGACCATCACTAAAAAAAACCCTAAGAATTCAATAGCACGAGATTTCATATAAAGTCTTAATCATAAACCCCTAATAATTCTAATTAAAGGTTAAATAGTTCACATCAAGTTATCCAAATAAGAACCAAAACCAAAATCAACTTGATACATACAATAACCCAAGTTGTATCTAATGATTCTCATCAAAATCAGATAACCCCAATCCCCAATTAAAATTTAAAACACTAAATCAGTGATCATAAAAGATTCAAACATAGATCTACAAATACACAACATTAAACATTGGCCAAACTAAGTAAAACCCACTTAAAAACACTAGATAACAAGCATTTGAACATCAAACGGTCAAACCCCAAACTATACATGAATGATACACGGTTAAAATGAACAAAACAACAACAAAGTGACATACAGATTCAAAATCAACGAATTTACTTACTTGCTACTAGTCGCTAACCATTGTTGCTGTTGCTAATTGTAAATATGGAACAAAGAAAATGAAGGTGAAAAAGATGAGAACTCAAGACAAGAGAAGCTGAAGTTCTTTGAGCTACTGCCCATTCTTGGGGTGCGGAGGGAGAAAAGAAAAGAAGAAAGAAAAGAAGAGAAGAAAGAAAACTAGGGTTTTTCCTTTTTATACCTAGGACTCTAGGAGACACGTATCATGGGAGGGGGGGGGCCACACGTCATAAGCATAGGAATGGCGGGTTTTACGGGTTGTACCCCGCGGATACACGGGACGGGACGGGTTTACCCGTTCGCACGGGGCCGGCATTTTCCCAACCCTAACCGAGCTTGTTTATAAACCAGCCAAGCCGGGTTCGGGTTTTTACGGGCCGGTCCGGGTCAACCCGCGGGTTTTGGGCTTGTTTGCCAGCTCTAGGTAGAATCAATTTTTTTCGCACGGATTTACACCAAGAATAGCTACCAAAGGTGTATAAAAAGATTTTCTTAACAAAGAAGAACATAAAAAGTCATTAAAGACCATGCACCATTGTAATACCCTGTATTTTAGTTAACCTTTCGGGTCAGGTTATACCCAACTTAGCTAACCATGTGGTCTAGAATATTGTTTCTTTTCCTTATCCTAGGTGGGTGCATTGAAATAGAAAAGCTACAAGTTAGGGTGGAAATAGATTAATTAATATAATAAATAAAATTAAGGGAAAATGAAAAGATAAAGAAAATAAAAAAATGTTAATTATTTATTATTAGTATTATTATGAGCATAGTATAAGTTTATATTAGATTTTTGGAGAGAGAATTTAGAGATTAGAATACCAAAAGGCTAGAGATTTTTAGAGGAGAAATCTATGGAGATGAATAAGATGATTTGGAGCTAGGAAAATCAGTGGAGAATCAATGGAATGGAGGTAGAATGTGAAACCCCTTTCTCTTTTGGTGTTTTCTTTGGGTGTTTATTTTGTATGATTTTGTATTGTTGGGTTTTAGTAATTTAATCACACAAATATATATCTCCTAATGATGATCAGGCTTTTGAAATTGTTAGATAACATGATTCGGTAACTATGATTAAATTTTGAGAACAATACACCACAAATTCACCGTTGAATATGTGTTTGAATTTGGATGATAGTTTCTGAAATTCTGGACAGTTCCGCTTTTCTGTGTTTTTGATATCCTTAGGAAGTCTTAATGATGTTAAAACGATTTGAGTCCTTAACAAAAGTTGTAGATTTGTGATTTATCTATCAATGTGCTTTGGATTGAGTCAATTTGATATTTCTATGAATTTATCATGAATTATTTGGTAATGACATGTATTCTGCCCAGTTTTTAGGATGTCCTTGTAAATTCGATAACTTTTGTTTGAACCGTTGATTTTATGTGAAATTTGGATATGTGGTTGCTTATGGAGTATGTTATGTAAAAATTTCAGAAAGATCAGATGAATAAATCACCCAAATATGTATGATGAAAAATGGATGCAGTTAGCTTGTTTGTAGAAATGTTTGAAAGAAAATTATGTTCTTATGCTATGGTTGCTTGTGTTTTGTGTAAAAACGATTTATAAAAAGAAATGAGTTCATGTTTTTCCGTTATATGGAATATCGTTTCATGCTAACGGTGGGTAATGATCCCCGAGAGTTAAATGGGTAATGATCCCCATGGGAACTTGTGTTTCCCGACCATCGATGACAATTTGTCCGTGCCGTTAAACGATAGGTGGTGTGAACCAAGGTTTTCGTGCTTGTAAATGAAATGGGTAATGATCCCGAGAGCAAATGGGTATGATCCCCATAGGAACTTTTGTTCACGACCATCGATGGAGGCATGCGTACCGATAAATGATAGGTGGGTGTACGAACCAAGGTTTTCGTACCGTGAACTCATGGTTTGAGGTGACTTATAAATATGTGAATAATGTGTTCGAAATCTAAATTAAATGAGTTATTGGAAACATAATCGATGTTATGAACTCATTTGTGAAATTCAAATGGATGAATTGTTGAAAACAATATTGTTGTTGTGAATTGATGAGTTAAATTTTAAATGGATGATTTGATAAATGGTTTGTTGATAATAATATAAATGTTGTGAACTCATGGCTTGTTGGTGACAATATTAATTTGTGAATCGTGTGTTGGAATCTCTATTGAATGATTAGTGGAAACCTTATTGGTTTTATGAACTCAAGCATTGAAATACAAATTGAAGTATTTGTAGGAAACATTAATACTGTTGTGAACTCAAGTGCGAAATCTATTTCAATGAATTGTTGAACTCAGGAGTGAACTTAAATGGATGAATTGTGAATTGATGTATTAAATCCAAAATGGATGATTAGTTGACAATAATAATGGTATTATGAACTCATGTTTGATTGGTGACAATGTTAATATGTGAATGATGTGTTGAAACTTAAATTGATGATTTGTTGATAATAATATTAATGTTATGAACTCATAGACTGGATTCTAGATTGGATAATTTATCGAAAATATTGTTGGTATTGTGATTCTTGAATATATCATGGATTCGTTGAAGTTGTACCATGTTCTTGTCATATGTTTTTCCTTGATAAAAATGATTATGTTTGCGCATCTTTAGAGAATTGGTAATCCATTCTCTTGAGTGTCATCTCACCCCAATTGACATCCTTGCGAGATTTATTGGAGTCGCGCAATGGAAGCTAGGATTGAGTAGCTTAGTGATTTGAATATTTTCATTGTATTGATTGAAATGTAATTTGAAATAATAAGTTTGCTGGAAATGTTGTTACAAATGATTAGCAAATTCATATGTTTAAATTCATATTAGAAAGGCTAAATTATATTTGTTGTAATAAAAAAAATTTAACTAAAGAGAAATATAGAGTCCAAATTTGTGCACCCCCACTAAACCGGGGTGCACGTTACGGCTCATCCTAGAGATCTAAATTTCCTCTAAGTGGTTTTCCAACCCCGCGTCTATATTTTATTTTCTTATTATTGTATTCTGAAATTGCATTGAAAGTCGAAGAAGATGGACACCGTTTAAACTTTCTGAAACTCCATTAACAATTCTTCTTGTGTTGTCTCTCTTTTCTTCCCCACAACAGATGTTCCATATTAACCATTGACAAGTCCAACCAAAACAAAGTAAGACAATCATATGAATACTGTATATGACTAATTCTCTATTTATAGCAGTAGCTTTTTAAAGTTCTGATGGCAGAGAACAGACTGAGTTCTTAGTAATAAGCCGAGACCAAAAATTCATCACGAGCTCAAATATTCAATAACTTACTAAAAAAATTATCATACAATTTTGGGTACTTCTATAATTTGGGTTGTTGTTAGTTTCTCAAATATGAACTGAAATTTCAAAATAGAACTACCAACAATCAATTAGTAATCCGGTTAAACATCACCATCGAAATCATAAGATCTATGTTGTTGCAAGGGTTTTCCGAAGCAGGAGGAGATTAATCTTAGATGATGTCGAAAAAAATAGAAGAATCACCGACTTTCTTCTTCTCTGTTGTTGGAGAAGATTGAGAGAAAAAGAAAATGACGTCAAAGGAGTATTTAGTTTCTTTCCGGATTTAATCTTTGAATAAAAAAATAAAAAATTAAGAAGTCGAGGCGGTTTCTGAAAACCACTTATTCGAAATTTAGATCAATAGGATGAGCGGTAACGTGCACCCCGGTTTAGTGGGGGTGCACAAATTTGGAATCGAGAAATATATATGCATAAGTCTTTTTCCGACTCGTAACGCTTCGAGTTCGGATCTCCATATGGGTTGGACCCTGGTCCGGAACTAGGGGTGTTACAAGTTGGTATTAGAGACGACGACGGGTCACCTTTCGAGGGTGGGAAGGTACGCTGGACGGGGTTGGTCCAGGTGCTTCTCTCATGAGGGGCATGGAACGTCGGAGATCTGGGCTTGAAAATATATTTTGGAGCCGAGGACGACTCCAATTTAAGGTGGTGGTATTTTAATACCCCGATTTCGGCAGTGGTTCGCCGATGGAATGGAATATAGGTAATGGTTTGTACTTTCCTAACACCGAGGCCTTTTCAAAGACATTTGGCTCGAGTTGGCGTAAAACTTCTGCTTGATTATTAAGCGTGCTCGGGCGGGAGTAATCCAGGGATGGGTGACCTCTCGGGAAGTTTCTGCTGGATTACCGTAGCGATGCCCATTAAAAACCCCACACTGCCGGATAACCGCAGTGGCTAAGTGGGGACAGTATCGGTGGAGGGACGGGTCATTACTACCATTGTTCACATAAGATGATTGTGAACATTCAAGAATCCCATAGCAATGCATACTACTGCTCATTCTTGAACTTCCTTCTTTGTGATTCACCAACAACATCCTTCTACAAGCTACATATGAGCTTAGAAGAGTAGTACTCCAAGAATCCATGTGCCTATGTCCAAGAGAAGTGGAACAAGTGCGACGAAACGGAGCAAAACACTAAAAAAAAGAGACGAGACAAAGACCAACCTTAACTCTCATCACCATTTTGAAGATAATTCAAAGAGGAAGAGAATTCAAAAATAATGAGGTCTCATCACCATTTTGAAGATAATTTCAAAGAGGAAGAGAATTCAAAAATAATGAGGTCATTCCGAGTTCGGACGAAGACGTTACGGCCAAAACAAGTTTACCGAAAATCGACATCCACAGGCCAGTATGCATACCGGTATGCAAACGAAATTTCGTGACCTGGGGGCAGTATGCAAACGGATTTGCGAACTAAAATCCCCGGATATTGATTTTAAATGATTGTATGCATACCTGGTATGTGTACCATGAAGTCCGAAAATCCCGAACTACTATCTTCAAACCTAAACATTTAAGAACCTTAAACACAAATCAAGTTAGCTAGAAATGAACGATAAGTAAGATACATGGATCATTATAAGTACTCTAAATCAAAAGATAAAAACACATATCTTGCTCAAGTTTATTGACATACCTTTTAGAGGAATCCAATTGAATTCTACTACCTTACCAAAGATTCAAAATCATACCTAATGTAACATGTGCGCCTTACAAATAAACCTATGAGTTTTGTTCCGTATTTTGATAAATCAAGGTGAACAGGAACCAATTGATATACCGGACTTATATTCCCAAAGAACAACCTAGAAATATGAATCACCTCACAATAATCTCAATTGTATGGTAGCAAAACAAGACATTGTGGAATCACAAACGATGAGACGAAGATGTTTCTGACTACTTTTTATCTTGCCTATCGGAGATTAAATCTCGAGCAAATCTTAGAGAAGATAATACTAAATCACGATAGAAAACAGCAAAATCAGAACACACAACTACAGAGAAAATAGTTGGGTGTGGCTTCACAATCCCAATGAAGTCTTCAAGTCGTTAACCTACAGGGTTTTGGAAAAACCTAAGGTTAAAGGAGAATCAACTCTAGTCGCAACTAGTATCACACAGGAGGTGTGTGGATTAGGTTTCCCAATTGCTAGAGTGCTCCTTTATATAATCTTCAAATCAGGGTTTGCAATCAATGTTACCTTGGTAGCAAAGCATTCAATATTCATTGTTAGATGAAAACCTGATTAGAATCAAGCTAATATCTTTCACCCGTTAGATCGAACTTAGCTTGTTACACACAAATGAAAAGTGACTTCATTTGGATATGAGTAACCGTACCTAAACGTGTACACCTTTGTTGGCTCAACAATAGTTAACCGAAGTTAGCCATATGAACACTTTCATATCAACCATATTCATCTTAACCATAACTATTTCAAATGACTCAAATGAAACTAGTTCTAGAGTCGTTCAATTGTTTATATTTTCATAGAATTATGCAAGACACAATTGAAGCAAAATCGATTTTGATTCACTCGAATCAAGTCATGAACATTATAGCCACGGTTTGCAAAAGATTGCACTCCTTATTATATAAATGTATTAGTTCATGAACAAATCGATTTTAGAACATAAACCACTCAAGTATGCAAACGTGTACGCATACCTTAGTGACCGGACTAAGTTTGGGTTCGCCAGTACGCGAATTGTACGCATACCACAAACTCAGTAAAGTCCTGGAACTTGAACCTCACGCCAGTATGCGTACGGTATGCGTACTGAGTTCCTAGACCTTGACTAAACCAATTAGTATGCACACGGGTATGCATATCATGGTTCCGGACTTGGATTACACATATGCAAGTATGTGTACCGTGCTTATATCTAATTGTTCTAAACTCTCATTTCAATCATTGAAACATTCTCGTAAGATGAGAATAGTTGTCTCACACAAACTATTATCTTCAAAGCATTTTTCAAGTGATTGAATGATCAATACGAGACATTCCGAGTCTACATCAAATGACTGTCTCACATAAATCATGTAAGATGTTACCAAGTGATTTTCAGATGATCATCTTTTGACTTTCGTCAAGAATATAAGATGAACTTGGTTAAAGGGAAAGCTTACTCTCACATATTTCGAGAAATATGCAAGCGAGTTAAACTCTGCTCGAAATATCAAATGTGTAATCGAAGTCTATATAGATATACGACTTTTGTCTCAAATAGAGATAAAGTAGATAGACTTTTGAGTGATAGATGAGTTCAAGTCTCCACATACCTTTTGTTGATGAAGTTCCACAAGCTCTCCTTAGTATTTCTTCGTCTTCAATCGATGAACGCCGTGAAGTCTAATGCTCAACCACACTTTCTATCCTAATCCGAGACTTAGCTATAAGTAGACTAGAAATCAAGACTTATAGTTTTGGCAACTAAACTTGACAAACAAGCTTGAGATAGCAACGTTTGCGAGTTCGACCGAGCTGTGCTCTAACACAAACCATCTGAATTCGGATTTGTAAAAGCCTTTTCCTCACTTGTATAATCAACTAAGCTTTTAAACTCAATTTCTGATCCTTCCATTTTCGGACGATTATATCCATCACTAATGACCAAGTATTAAAATCGCGTTATTGAAGAAAAGATCTCATCACAGATTTCTACCACAAATAGTTAGTTTCGTCAAACCTTGGCGGTATGGTAGGCTTAGAAACTGTACCTACAATGACTGCAAGTGCACAATGCCTTATTGTATATAATGCAAATACAGGTCGATCCTCAGGGACAAGGTGGGTGTAGATTTGAAGCTATGATCTCTTACCACTACTTATTCGAAACAAGAGTAACCAAAAGGGGGGGGGTTGTTTGCCGATACAGTTAGATGATGGTAGTGATTGAGATCACAAAAACGAAAGCAAAGAGTAATCTACAAGCAGATAAATAAAGTGCTAGGGTAGTCGAATCCACCGCTTAAACTAAACTAAGTCAATTCAGTCCGAATATTATTCTTGTCCCTTATAATGGACACCGGTGGTATTCCGCCTATCCAGGGCAGTTTCAGGAGGATGATTTAGTGTCACTAAGATAATTTCTAATCCTAGTATTAGCTTCCCTCTCACAAAACAAACCAATCACTTAGATAATTAAACAAACCTGATATGGATATTCTAATCACAACTAAGGTATCCGTCCAAAGTACTAACTGTCTTCTCATGGCACAACTAGTCTAAGGATCGAACAACAATCAGTTAAGCACGAGGTGTAGCACAATCAACATAGTGTTATTCAAACTACAATGGATACATGGCATACACTGTGAGAGCGAAATGCTGAGGGCTCAAATTAAATTTATCCAAAACATTATAACACAACAAGAACAATATAAAAACTTGAATTAAACTTAGCAATAGATTAATGGTTTCATCAAAACCCTAACTATGCTTGGTGCACCGGCTAATCCGGGCATGAGTTTCACATCACATTGCCTTCTCTATTTATACACAATTTTCACTCAATCACTTAGAATTTGATAATTAGAGAATACCCACTCACCCAAAAGATGTTTTTCTGATAAACCCCTTCTACAAATCAGACCTGCAACTCTTGATTTGATGTTTACTTTAGCTATTGAAGATAACCCTAACTATATCTCTCTCAATCCTAGCTTCTAGGGTTACTGTTTTTGATGAGAGAGAAGATAAGATAGAGATAGATAGAGATTATAAGGTTGATTGATTGCATAGGGTGGCTGTGATCAGAGATTTTTCGGGGATGGAGGTGATTGATGGAGAAAAGGAGGTGAAGGTTTTGCGGAGCCTGGAGAGAAAAAGAAATAAAATTGGGATATTTCTAGTCGAAATAGAAAAGGATAGACGGTGTTGTAGTGCTGGTCGAATGCATCAGATGTTGATGCAACGCGTATGGATGTCATTGGATCCTCATCATTTGTATCGAATCTGACGGCTCAGGATGGGGATGGGCTTTGGTCTAGGTTTTATCTCTTCTAGGCCCATGTCTTCTTCAAAGCCAATATCTCAAGCCCACTTCTACTTTTGAGACGTGAAAACAACATTCTTCACTTGCGGATAAGGTGAAAAAGACATTCTTCACTGCCTTCTAGCACGAGTCTTTGTTGTCTCTCTCCCGTTGTCACCAGTTCTCTGCTTTCTTGGCTTCTCCATTCATCCAAGCTTTATTTACTACCTAAAAAACACAAAATTAATTAGAACAAATATTTATTTTTGAAAACAATGAAAATACAGAATTTGGGATAATATATAATTCTAAAGCGCAAAAGATGAGTTAAATGCCAATAAAAAGGTGTAGAAATATGCACTATTTGGCACTCATCACGGTACGTTCACTGAATTCGATTCATGTGAATTCGGATTCACTCTTATAAGTTGGATCGTACCAAACACAAATTGTTAGATCTTTTCGTGTTTGTCGTCTCTGATACCAATTGAAAATACAAGGGTACCCAAATACACCACAATCTTTTATTTATCAACATATTAGTCATTTACCAAGTGTGATCGTCTATGGATAGAGTCGAGACAACAACAACTTCGGTACACACTTTGTGTGATCGTCTATGGATACCGATCCGAGATAGCACAACAAACAAGATAACTTGTGTGATTGACTATGGACACAAGATCGAGATAATACAATTATCAAGTGAACACTTTGTTATCGTATTGTATCGATTTTGAATACAATTATAATGTACGTGTGTAATTTACTTAATTATAATAACAATTATAATGCAAAAAATAAAGTAAATGACACAACAAGATTTTGTTAACGAGGAAACCGCAAATGCAGAAAAACCCCGGGACCTAGTCCAATTTTGAGTACTCTCGGGAAATTAGCCGTGATACAAAATCTAATACCAACTTCGTATGGTTGAGACCAAGTAGACTACCCTAGCCACTTAGTTTCCTCAGTATCCTCGCGCCATCGACTTCTAAAGTCATGAACATGAATAGAAAGTCCTTTGGATTGTATTTCAAACAGCAAAGGAAAAATTTGTTTGGTAACCACTCTAATCAATCTTTCTAGAAGATATGTTAGTTGTTGACGAAGGTTCTTCCATTTAAATTAATAAACTCCTTAGTCTAGTTAGATCAATCTAAACTTTGATTACCGAAATAATCAATTTCTAGATTCGCATACAATCAATATTGATCTAAAAGAGAAACTATAAGGCGATGCAGATCGTGCAACTAGTCAATCAAGTATATCAAAAATAAACATGATTCTAGATGGATCCAATCCGATCAAAGTTTGTGCACTAAATCCACAAGATACGAAAATTAATAAGAATTCTTCTTAGTCTTCAAATCTTCTATTGCTTTCAATAAACTGCACAACACCACTTGAATCATCTTGTGATCAATCATGCACAGAACGAAGCCTATTAGCAATGGATCATCACAAGATGTCTTTAGATCCGAAAATGATTCTCGATACTTTGATATAGTTTGAGCGGGTCTTATATCAGAAGAGAAGGTTCTCAAGAATAAACAAACTATCTAGGTGCATTCAAATTTTCAACAACCGTTAGTCAATCAAATCAATAATCGAAAACTACAATAACAATGCAATTATCTAGTTTCCCACCAACGGTATAAGTATAGCTTCTTGATCCCATGGAAGTCTTTAAACGAGCGGTCGTATGAGATTTCACCTAATTAGGGTACTTTCCTCTCCGGATAGACGACTCCACCAAAAACAACAAGAATGAAGTTTTCCTAGCTCTTAGGATATTTTGCAAGAAATGCAAACTCAAGAATTTTAGAGACCAAGGTTGTTTGGACAACAAGGAAATTCCAAAATCAAAAATATTCTCAAGATATGCAATAAGTACCTAATTTCGGTTTTCCTATTTCTAATTAATGTTAACCAATATTTCCGAAATCTCTTATAGAAAACTTCTATTATTAGTCTAGCACATTAACTGATAATATTTTCCATAAGATATGTTTTAATTGCTGGTAATTAAAACATATATTATGAAAATCGTAATTAAATGATTTTCAATATTTCGGTTCGGGATCACCTTGAGCATCAAGGAATATCTTTTAACAATAAATGATATGAGTTATGTAAATGTTCAAATGATGTCGACATCTAGAAGTTTCTCAGCAAGCCGAATTCCAAGTTTCACACAAAACATAAAGAGATATATAAATATTGGAAACTCGGTTTTGCTCATTGGGCTTCCCAAACTAGGTTGTATACACCTTGCTTCTCATGATCTTGCACCTTACTTCCTAGTTATCTTGTGATCGGTTACACCTTGGTTCCCAGAGAAACTTGTGATCGATTAAAACTAACTTCCCAAATTAGCTTGTGATCGGTTACACCTTGCTTCCAAAAGGTAGTTTGTTACCGGTTACAACTAACTTCCCAATGTAGCTCGTGACAGGTTACACCATGCTTCACAAAGTATCATATGACCGATTACAACTTGCTACACAGCATAGGTTATGACCCGTTATACCTTAAGTCTCAACATAAGTTAAGATACGTTCTACCTTGTCATCTTCCGTTGGTCATTCCAAAAGATATTCAATAAAGAACAAGACCAATCATGATTTCCCTTTCGGTTATGAAAACAAGTTCATACATCTACATCCTTAAAAAAATTTAATAATACAAAGTTTCCTAGAATGAAACTAACACCCATGTCTTATACATAATCAAGTAACTAAATACACATATTATGTCGATGTCGTATTTACGAAGTTCCAAAAGATAAGCATTTATACTTCGTAATACGCTTCCTTGATACTTTGATCATAATACTATGACTAAGTCTAATCACTAGAGTATTATATACAAATATATACAATATCGCATGTTATGTTTTCAATATAGCACGACTTGAAAGATACGTTAGGAATGAAAAGAAGATCAAGTCAATATTACTAACCACAAGTGGAAGGATGATGTCTTCGTTGTAGTTGTTGCTTCTTCTAATTCTCCGGGTCTTCATAGTAATACTTGTATGTCTCAACATTCCTAGACTTTCTATTTTTAGTCTAACCTAAACGAAGTTGACTCTAATATTTAATCAAGCGACTCTAGATGAGTTTTGATATTAAAATATGACAACCAAACTTGACATACCAACGCTTGGTGGGTTCAACCGAGCTATGCTCTAACATTATTTAATGATGAAAAATATTCTTCATGGTCTCATTAGTCTAAACCGATATGCTTTTATATTTGGTAGAGTTATTCAAGACAACATCATGTTTGGTGAGCTTGTTAGGAATTATCATAGATCAAATGGTACTACCAAAGGTCATTTGAAGATCAATTTAAAGAAAGCTTGTGATCTTTGTTTTTGGAGAGTTGTTCTTTTTGTGTTGAAGAATATGGGATTTCTTGATTTGTTCATTAGTTGGATTTCCCAACATATTACTACTCCAAAATTCTTCATTCTTACAAATGGATCTCCTTATGGTTATTTTTCTACTAAAAGAAGGTTGAGACAAGGATGTCCAATATCCCTTTATTTGTTTGTTCTTGTCATTCAAATTCTCAATTCCAATATGATACAACAAGTTCATACGAAGAAATCTGGATTTCATCTTAGGTATAAACTTACTAGTCTAACTCATCTTTGTTTTGTCGATGACGTGTTAGTCTTTTTTAAAGGAGATTTTGATGCTGCTACCATCCTAAACAATGCTTTAGATTGTTTTAGTAAGTGCTCTGGTCTTCAAAAGAATTAACAAAAGGCTGCTCGTTTTCATTCTGCAGTTGATGGTGATATTTTGAACCAAATTATTCAGGTGTTAGACTGCTCAATTGGTGACTTAGCTATCAAGTATTTGGGTGTTCCCTTGCTTGCTTCTAAGCTTTATTATAGAGATTGTCAGCCCCTACCTAAAATCTAGACGCTAGAACACAATCCTGGAATATTACATTTTGATGATAGACTTTTTCTTATAAAGTTTATTCTTAATGGGATGGTTCATTTCTGGCTTTCATGTTTTTTGCTTCCTACGAGAGCCATAAAGGAAATAATTTCTAAATTTAAAGGATTTTATGGAGTGATGATGATATGGGTAGGAAATATTGTCCTGTAAGTTTGGGATAGTTTGTGTCGTTCACTTGCTGAGGGTGACTTGAATATCGTGTGTGTGTATGGGTTACTAACTAATACCCCATTAAGGCATTATAAACTTTTAATTAACATATTTTGAATGTCATTGAGCTTATTAGATATCTTTAAAAATACACAGGTGAGGAAATCTCTTTAAATTATCTGTAATGAGTACAAATAAGGATATTAAATTTTTATTTTCCATTATTATCAAATTTGGTGTTTTGGTGAAATTAACCTAATAAAAGGGCTTATTGTAGGTGAGGATACTGTTTGGATTTTGGAGTCTTAGAGTGCCTCAAGATTCTTCTTGGTGTTGAAGGAGAATTTAGAGCATAGAGAGCTAGGTAAACAATTTATAAGTGTGTTTTTAGGGGATGGTACTATAACAAATTTTTTAAATGATAAATGGTATCCTAAAGGGAGATTGGTTGATTGGGTGGATATTGATATTGTGTCTGGCATAGGTGTTACTGACCACTCAGCTGTTGCTGATTATATTTCTAATAGTATATGTATTTTCCTGATTTGATGGATGAGAATGCAAAAGAAATTATTGCTCAAATTGCTTCTTTGGAGTTTAATGATTTTGAGAGAGATCTTATGGTGTTGACTCCCTCTTCTTATGACAAGTTTTCTTTAATGGATATATTCCATTTCTTTATCTCTTCGTAATCTTGAGGTTGATTGGTTTTTCTTAATTTGGGTTAGTTGTCATATCCTTAGTCATTCTTTATAGCCTGGCTTGCTGTTAAAAAGACACTGAAGACCAGATTGAAATTACTTAGATGGGGGACTGTCCAGATGATACTTGTATTTTATGCAGTGATCATTTTGAGGATGAAGACCATCATTTTCATTATTGCATATTTTTAATGTATGTCTGGATGAGTATTTTATTGAACTTTGGGTTTACCAGAGTGATGAAGTTGTCTTGGGATGCTGAGATTGAGTGGTGTGTAAACAACTTCGAAGTCAATTCTTGCATCAACACTATTAAGAAGCTAGCCTTTTATGGCTTTATTTAACATATCTGGGGGAAAGGAATGGAAGAATCTTTTAGATCCCAATTTAACTCAAAAGATAGTGTGGGCATATTTATGAAGATGTCAGATAAGATGGCTGTTGGAGATCATAAAGTGGGAAATAACAATAATGCCGGATGGTTTATGAATATGTGGAAAGGAAATTGTAGATTTTTCCCTACTAAGATGATTCGTTGTACTTGCTTTCTCTTGCAACAGATGAGGTTATGATTAATACATGTGGTTCTTTAAAGGAGTTTGGTTGTTTTCGTGCTATTATAAGGGATCACATTGGTGATCTGATTCATGTTGCTTATGGCGATTCCCTCGTATTTCTGTTTTGACACATGAGTTGCAAGACGTTAAAATAGGTCTTTAGTCGGTTGTTACAAAGAACTATGTTATAGTGCATATTGCAACTGATTCGACGGTTGTTTATAGAATTGTTGTTAATTTAGATTTAGCCTCTTTGGAATGTTCTTCAAGTTTGGAGAGGATTAAGAAGTTTCTTCTGAGATTTCAAAATTGAAGAGTTTCTCATTAGTACAGAGATACTAACAGAGCAGCAAATATTTTAACAAGTTGGCAGGCATTGAGCGTTTGGAAAGATGTCAGTATTTGAGAATTTTTTCCTAATTTTAAAGAGATTTTAGCTACTCATAAGAATCTACTTATTTTTCATAAGGTGTTTGTTTTATTTTATTTTTGTTTCCTTTCGTTTCTTACTAGTAGAGGGCACGTGCTAACGCACGTGTTATTTGAGTTTAACAATTCATATTTTTATTCAATTTTTTAGAAACAGGAATAAAGAAAGTTTGTACACAGGACAAGCCAAATTTGGCTAGAATTCGAGCACTTGAACTCACTGAGCAATCTTTCTTGCACCAACCAGATATAGCATGACTTCAGCGAGAAGGACTTGTTGTCTGTCTTCCACTTAACCATTTACTGTCCAACGGAAAGAGGATGAATCGGGCCAATACAGTTTACAAAAAACCAATTAGGCGGCTGCGAGTCTCTTTGAACTTCAATTTTTGCTCACCTTTCATTGAAGATCTCCGAGATGGAACTTTCTTTGAGGGCCCTCGAATCCAGATCCTTCAAGTCCTTCTAAAATCAAACATATATTATTCAATAACTTGGCTTACAAAGAGAAACAAAGTAAAGTGAGGAAGAAAATGAGAGGTCTTGACCCGCAAGCCACAACTATCATCATTGAGATCATTATTCTCAGCAGGACACATGCATTATCCCAATTCAGGGATGTTTTGTTTCATCAATAAAATTGTGACCGCCAAATATAAAGGTAACAACCAAGTTGGATAGACAAATGTTTCAATGGAAATTGTATTTATTACTTCTTTTGGCTGTTTGATAGCACCATTTTTTGTTGCACGTGGTTGCAGATGAGAACAAAGTGATACCAAGATCAAGTTAACAAAGAACAAAAAGAATAACCAAATAAATAAATGGAAACAGATGATAGGCTCTGGCATCTTATGTGACTAACTCATACTCATGCTTAGGTATGAACGTATTACTAACTCGGTATTTTAAAGTCCCATAACAGTGGAGGTATTTTTAAGTTTTCTAAATCACTTAGGTTTATGTTTTAGTTTTGTAGAGACCAAAGCTTAAGTATTTCATACCTCAACTGCAATATTTGTTTGTGAAACATTAATGGTTGTAGGAACCAGCAAAAAAGGAAAACAATTTTGGCGAAAATCAAAATTTTAAGAAAAAAATCAAGAAAACTAAAAGGAGGCCACATTTGGAACATCAACTGAATTAAGGTTGTGTTGATCTGACCATAACTTGACTCAAGTAAGAGCCATTAACCTGGAATAATATTTTATTAATAGCGTTTTCTGCATGCTGTCAAAATTATATGAAGAATTTATGACACATGCAGTAGTAAACACGAAGCATCATTTAAAGTAAATACGATGAGAATATTACATAGAAAATTGAAAGATATAAACACGAAGATTACCTCCATGTTTAATCGTAGCATCATTCGCAGTAATTGAACTTCA
This sequence comes from Papaver armeniacum, assembly GCA_023531295.1. NCBI lineage: Eukaryota > Viridiplantae > Streptophyta > Magnoliopsida > Ranunculales > Papaveraceae > Papaver > Papaver armeniacum. The sequence goes on from JAJJWW010001024.1 coordinate 56,883, forward strand.
TCAATTAGCGACATGCTTCTAATATTTGGCTCCCGTAATCAAGAAGATAAGCAACTTGAATTACTCTAAAACCTGCAACCAAATTAAGAAGACAATTCTTGAACACTTCAAATATAACTAAGAATTGAAAATCAAACTACAAAAATCAGTACATACTTATCTGCACTCTAAACCTAAGTCTACTGCATTGTGGTCTCAAGTCTAAGAAGAATTGATAATCAAAATCAACACCATAAACAACAACAAAGTCAAATAATAAGAAACAGTGGTTTACCCAATAAGGGATCCTTAAACAATCGGATACACCTTTTCCCACGTTGGAAATATCTCCATGTCTGCTGATGCTAAGTAACACCTTATCCTCCTTTCCTCTTACGGAACTTCATTGTAATTATAAGAGAACTAATTCATAAACATCCAAACGCAACAAATCTACCAAAAAAAAAAAATCATAATCTAGTTCACTTACAATGGCTACCTTGGTACGGTTAGTTTCTTGTCTGTTACTATTGACTTTGGGTTCAACATCATTACCCATAACCTGTGCAATGTCCACCACCATCACCAATAAACTGCGAGGCTGCCCTCATCATGTGGGAATGATCGAGAAGTGTCGGCAGCCGAATTTTATGGAACCTTAAAAACAGAGGAAGAACTACGATTAGCAATTCGCTCAAGCAAATCAAAAGAAATAGAAATAAACATCATAACCTGGTTTCCTTATACAATCCCTAAGCTGGCGTGCCCAGGAACAGAATTGTGAACATATTATGTTCTTATTACTACTGTTAAGTACAATTCAAGGATTAAGGTTGATGTTAAAAAAAAATCTTACCGCTACGTCAGATTTAGGGTAGGTTTGCTATTAGGATTAAAGAACCTACATTGAGATTAGTTGCTTCACCGTGTGGGGAAGGTGTTTGTATTTACTATTTAAGGACTTAAGTAGATTGCTCCCAGTTTTAATATAGGAAATCACCTATAAAAATACCACTTTATTAGATACATTATTATTAGGTAGAATCACATTAAAATTTCACAAAAAATAACTGAAAATGAGCACAAAGTAATTAACTTTAGAATGTTCTCTACCGCCGACCTATCCGTTTTTCTGCACCGCAAAAAATCTTTAACTGGCTAAAGGTATAATGTATGTGAATTGCAGAAGATATCCAAAATGAACTTACCAGAAGCCGAAAATCCACCACTTCGCGTAGCTTTCTTCGAAAGTTTCGCTTCATCTGAGTTCTCTTCAGGTTCCATCCACTGAAGTTGTGTTTAGCTTCAACAACGGCCTTTATTCTCCATTCAATTTCCACAACTCTATGAAAATTAAAATGTGACCCAAAAATTAAAATACAACTTCTTTTCCACTGCAATCTCAGATCTTGTACACATTACCTCGAAGGACTTAAACTAATCAGGACCCAAAAGTCTCCCCTCAACAAAAGAGACTTCTTTGTGACATTTCTACAAATGGTTACCATGCATCAGTATGACAGAACTTTATATGCTTTCACTTTAACCTTTAGAAAAATCTCATCATTTTTACAAAAGTAGGAACTCTTCGTGACATTTTTACAAACACTTATCATGCATTAGTATAGCATAATTTGACTTGCTTTGGTATTAGGTGTGGAACCCTAAGAAAAAGTCCCATCCATTTCTGCAAAATAGCTCAAACGGAATATGGGTTAGATTCATATTGAATACAAAGACAGAAGAAAGTTCGTGAGAGTGCAAAGACTAACATACAACCCTAAAAAAATTATGCCATGGTTTTCGGATTTCCCACTTTTGCAAGTAGAAATCGAGTTCTTGGTTTAAATTTAAAATTGAGACTTGACTTGAGAGGAGAGAGTGGGATTTGAAATTTGAATTTCAAACTGCTTCCGGAATGTGCTAACAGGTAAGGACCGTAGGGTAAATATAGGTTTTTATCCTTTGGTTTTAGAGATACAGTTGTGAAACAACCCTCACATTATTTTGATTTCGTTTTTGTGTATGGACATTTCAGTCAAAATCCCATATTTGGCCTCTTGGCATTATAATAGTAAAGATTTTGGTTTGGGTTCCCATATTGTGTCAAAGAAGAAGAAAAAAACAAAAAGCCCCTACAATGCCATTAAGGGCCTGAGGACCTTCTCAAGATTTTTGTGAACAACTCTATGTACCACGTGCAGCGACGGGTTATAGAATCGGTACCGATATATGAGTATAAAAATCCGAAGCCAGTTACAAAAGCAAAATTCCTGTTTCTCACTCTCCTCTCGACTCTTCGCTTCTCTCTCTGTCGAAAAATGTTACCGCCAGTACCAAAAACAGTAGTATCAGCGATGAACAAAGCAGCAGCAGCAGCATCTTCATCAAAAACTATACTAATAACAGGCGTAAGTAAGGGTCTTGGTAAAGCCTTGGCTTTAGAAATGGCTAAAAGAGGTCATACTATTATTGGTTGTTCACGTTCTCAGGATAAACTTGATTTACTTCAAACAGAACTCACTTCTTCTTCAGCACAAACTTCATCTCCAATTCGAGAAATTAAACATCTTTTAATGAAAGCTGATGTTAGATCAGATGGTAGTATTGCTGAATTAGCCAGGCTGGTGATGGAATCCAAATGTTTACCTGATATTATAGGTAAAACTTCCATTTCTTTGCCCTAATTTATTCTTTTTTGTTGATTTATGTCTGGTTTGTGGAAATTATTGAATTTTGGAGTTAGCGTTTTGTTTGTTTAGGTTTAGGAGTAATTGAGATCCAAAGTCAGTTACAATTTATGGATATAATCTAAACGTGGTTTAGGGTTTAGGGTTTTTGTGGAATTTTTCATTTTATTTTCTTTTGAAATGTTACAGAATGTGGTTGGCTTATGGATTATGTTGGAGTCTGTGTTTTGTGCGTTTAAGATTTGAATTTGCTTGGGTGCAAGCAGATTTGGTGCACTATACATGTAGATGTTCTATTAACAGCAGTGAGCGCCTCAATGGGCAAATGGGTGAATGGGGAACTATGAACTGGGAAGATGCTTGAACATTTTGACATTTTATCACAGTTTAGGAATGATAACTTGTCCATGTCATTACACTTTAGGAATAGACATCAAGTATTTGATCTCATGGAGGCCTTGTTACAACAAAATAACACTTGTGACAAAGTTTGATAGCTCATACTTAAAAGGATTTTTAGTTTTTAGTTTTGCTTTTGAATACTTCTATTTCTCAATAAGTTTGCATTCAATAAATTGGCCATTACTTCTAAGTCGGTGCTCGTTGTTTTAGTAAACAATGCAGGCACAATTAATAAAAACAACAGGATCTGGGAAGTGCCAGCTGAAGAGTTTGATGCTGTGATAGACACCAATATAAAAGGGATAGCTAATATTTTGCGACACTTCATGCCACATATGGTTGAAATCAAGAAAGGGATTATTGTTAACATGTCATCTGGTTGGGGAAGGTCTGGAGCTGCACAGGTATTATACTTGCTTACTGTAACTGTCCTTGTGTTTATTGTGTGAAGTTGTTTTATTTGCTTAAGCCTAAGAAATTCTTAAATAGGTTGCACCCTACTGTGCTTCGAAATGGGCAATTGAGGGAATGACCAGATCTGTTGCAAAGGAGGTACCAGAGGGAATGGCAATTGTGGCGGTTAGTCCAGGTGTAGTCAATACCGACATGCTTGCGTCGTGCTTTGGTACTTCAGCATCAGTATATCAGGCACCTGAAGTTTGGTATTCTTCTATTCAATTTACATCTACTTGGTTTTAATTAACTTCAAAATTTCTTGCTTCCAAGTATATGCATTTGTTTCATGTTAAGGTATTCATTTACCTGTTGTATCGATTTGATTTCCAAGGGCTTGTGGTGAAAGTGAAATAGTAGATTTTCTTGAGTCATGTCTGGCGTCCTACTTAGAGAGTATATTATTTAGTTCCTCCTATTATACCGCAGGTGTGGTTAGATATACAGTATATGAGCCATTGCTATTTCTGACAAATTGAGTATGTTAGGAATGAGAGAAGGTCAAGTAAGAACCATACTTTTAGGCCTAGGACAATATCTAGGTTGAAATTACATCGAGGACCCCTGGCAAAAATTGGTGAAACAGTAAAGAAGGAAACAAAAGATAATAAATAGAGAGGAGAGAGATGCAAATAATATAATTTAAAAGGAAAAATGGGTATAGACGGGAGAATTAGCGATTGTTAATAAAGACATGTTTCGGTTGAGAGCTACCTATTTGATTATTATCGACGTGATAGACTCTGGTAAGGATGCTTAAATGTGCCATGGATTAAGGTTTACTGGGAAACTAAATAGGCTAGGAAATGAGAGAAAAAAAGGGTTAAAAAAAGTGCAAGGATTTCCATTGCTCTTAGCCCGTAACATTGATTTTGGAGTGGCGTAGTGTTATAATATTGGACAATACTACTTGGACACTACGTTGGGATCTTAGGGCACATGTTAACCCTTTGACTCCCCTACTCATATTCCAATTTCCTCTGTGGCTGTGAGTGCATTCGTTTAACCGCACATTGCCACATTTGTTGGTAGGAGGATCCTAGGATATAAAGACATATTTGTTTACAACTATAAGACCTTAAGACGGATATAGATATCTTTGCCTTGTTGTAGTAAGTATGTGTAATTAGGTCCATATACGTTGTTCTCTGAGCCACTGAATAGAATTTCTATTATGATCAATCTTCTATTATTCTTGGCATTGCCCTATAGTCGTTAAAATGGTTTCTGGTTTCTTGTTCCATTTGAGGTGTAACATGTAACAGCACTAGAATTCAGTCATCCTTTCATGTTTAAACAACCTTTTATGCAAGAAATATAATATGTAATCTAGACAGGCATCTCAGAAATAGCATAAGCAAGACAATGAGAATTTATGTCTCCTCTGGTCTGCTTGTTCTGTCGAGTAATCTGTAAAAAATAAAGCAAAAAACTGTTTAAATACTATAGAAACAAAAATATGTTTACATCCATGAACTAGTAAACCCACAAACATGTAGTATATGACTATAATTCAGACAGCTTAGAAAGCATTATTAGCAGTAGGTAGCTGTAGCTGCTACACTCGAAAAAAGCTTTGTTGTGTGCATGCAACCATAATATTGTTCTTCTTCCCTTCAGATACAGATTTTGATTTGGTCAATTTTTTCTTTCCTTATCTTGGATTATTCTGTGAAATAACTTACACAACTGATCATTTTTCAACTCTTACATCTTTTAATATGCTTCTTACATAAATGTTCCTAAGAAATACTCATCCTATAGAGTTGTCTGGCAAATCTGAGTCCGTTAGATTGATGGACCTTTTCTAATTCTTTTCGCCTTCTTTAACTTCATTCTATCAGGGCCCCAAAAGCTGCGGCAATGATCCTTAATCTTACTCCAGCAGATAATGGCGCTTCACTCACTGTTTGAAGATCCTCCTTGTTTCAGACTTCCGTACATAGGCAGAAGTTAACGTGATTTGAAAGTGTCACAAACATGTAAAGGGAAATGGAGTTGATTCATATAGGGGAGTATCCTCTATTGATCGTTCATATCATGAAGCCCCAGCGGCTGTTTTCTTGTCCGGTTTTTAGGTAGTCGATCAATTATCGAGCATTCATATCATTTGACATCAGTTGTACTTATCACAGTTTTTTTCTTTTCTCTGCTGTTGTTCATCCCTGCAAAGTGTTCTAGTCAATAATTCGTTGTTGAGCATCTTATGACAATTCTTTTATATGTCTATCACGCAATTTGATATTTGGTATAAAATTCACTTTGGATGGCGGATATGACCGAGTGTTTACTTTCTATCCTTCTACTGTAAAATCGTAAGAAAATACTTTAAAACTGGTGAGATAACGGGGATTTATTGACATTGTAGCATATTACTAATAACGACTATTTTAATGTAGAAAAAAGAAATGGATGCCGGATACTTATAATGTGAACGATTTTTCTATCCAGTTTACACTGGACTATAGCCATTTTGTAATAGTTTACACTAAAGTTCATCACCAGGGCCTATCCCAAGGAACAAAACAAACAAACACAGAAAGCAACTGTTATCTAAATCTCGGCACATGCAAGGAAAGAAAAAAAAAACACCCTATTAGCATGAGATGTGTCAATAGTAATCTACCAATTTTTGATGTTCTTAGTTGTTAAATACATTCACCCATTTAATGCCTATTATAAGTACGCTTTCAAAATGAGTTAAAGGTTTCAATTTGATTGCTTAAATTAAGCCTTCAACAACAACTTCCTAAGATAGGCAATGGCTCCGAATTGTTCAAAATTAGAACCACAAATATCAAACAATTCCTTCACCATTATTAGTACTTGAGAAATCTTCCTTCCACTATTAATTAGTCTCTCTGCGTTTCATTGTTTTGCAATACTCTTTTCTTAAGTACAAAGAGAACAAGCACAGGCCAATCTTATTCTCTTTTCTCTCTGTCTAAGATATACATTCAAAACAAAATGGATGCAATGAAGATGAGACTTTTTGGAGCAGCCACAGTCATGATCATGGCTGTCACCGCTGTTCAAAATGTCGCTGCTGCTGATGCACCTGCACCTGGTCCCTCTGGTGATGCAGCTGGTTTGGTTCCTGCTATCTTCGCCTCGGCATCTGCTGTTGCTTTTGCTTTGTTCTTCTGAAAAATGAATTGCGCTACTTAGATATATTAACGGTCGGGTTTAGGTTGGAGGAATCCACCCAACACCCTCTTATGGGATACATGTATTTTATATAACACTGAACAAATACGAGCAAACCCTGACCTCGAGCAACTCGGTGAATTTGTAATGATATACGGATAATTCAATATAATGCATATTAGCTTTTTTTATGCCTAATTTTTGTTTTTTTTTAAATGAACTAGTTTCTCACCCGTCCGATGCATGGGTCTGTTTCTTGCTTATGGAATATTAGAAGAAAATTGGTCAGGGTCACTAAATTTAACCACTGGTATCCAAGTAAAGTTTTTTAAAGCACTTGTCTACTTATACCTTTGTTTATCTATGTTTCAAGATTTCATAACTGATCATTTGAGTGACGCAGCAATGTCAATAGTAGCCTTCATCAATTTTATACGTAACAGATGATGTGAAAGGTAAATGCACCGAGGAATTTTGGGATAGTGTCATTGCTGGATATCTATATTACACGAAATAGCACTCCACTATAGCATATCAGGTTGAAAACATTTTGAATAAGCAAATTGTAGAATAAGTGCAACATTATAAGGACTCAAATATCTACTAAAAGGAAAATAATAACAAAGCTAGAAGTTAGAAGTAATTAATAGTTAATTTGTGCTTCTAAAAAATCTACCAAAACGATTAATGAACCCGTTCAGATTAAGTACATTTCATCTTCGAACTCGTTAAGTGTCGTGCTCTTTCATAACCTCTCAGCGTCTCTCTATTTGGAGCCTCAACTATATATAATGAAAAGAATCATGCAATACATGATTCTAATCTATACGAATAAATGATAAAACTTTAGAACCAGTATCATACGGATCTTATTAAACTAATTAATAATTTAATTTCTTAACTAAACATCAAGTAAAGAAAAAGCCATATTATCGTATGTTTTCTAATGCATAACCCTATTTTCCTATAGGGTGGTTGAACGTACACAAATACTCTTAAATTGAAAATAAAATAAAAATTAAGGCGCCAAAATATCAGCAAGTTTTGTTTTTGTGTGAGAGTTTAATCTATTATATTATCAAATATATATACATTCGAACTTATGAATGGCCCTTGCAACGGGACTCCATGATATAACTTTATAATAAGGATGTTTAAGTTGGTACCCCGTACTTTGTTAAAGTTGGTACCCCCGTACTTTGTAATTAATAGATCCTAGACCAAGGAAATATAACTGGATAAAGTCGCTTGCGGATCCCAGACTGGGCAAACGTGGATCTTTATAGTAGAAACCCGTGTAACGCATTAGTTAGGTTATGGTATTCCGTGTCCTACTTGTGTAGGACTGATCCAGGGTGAAATATGTTGCAAATAGAGGATCACAATATGGTGACAACAAATGAAAATAAGTACAGCGGTTATAGCACTGCAAGATCGAGGTACCTGACCACAAAAAAAAAAAAAAAACAATTTTGATATTAAATCTGTGTATTACATAAACGAAAACCAAACATAGGTGAACAAAAAAATCAATATTGATATTAGTTACTCTCTTCTACCGAATCTGTAAAAAACCAAAAATAAGATACGCACAGTAATTAAGAAAATCAAAAACAATGATATTATTTATTCGCTTTATTAAGAAATCAAATTAGAAAACACCAAAAATCAAATTATGGTGTTGATATCACATTTATGACTTTTTACCTTGTTATTGTTTGACGTACACTTGGCAACGATAGCTATAGCGGTGCAAGATCGAGGTACCTGACCACAAAAAAAAAAAAAAAAAAACAATTTTCCTTGATATTGTTTAAAAAAAATATTAAACTTGTGTATTACATTAAAATAAACCAAACAGAGGGGAACAAAAAAATACGTGTTGATTTTAGTTACTATCTTCTACCGAATCTGTAACAAACAAAAAATAAGATACGCACCAATAATTAAGAAAATCAAAAACAATGATATTATTTAGAACGAGTAATTGGGGGATATGGGAATTAATTGGGGGATATGAATTACTTCCCCCAACCCATGATTTCGGCTAAGGGGTGACCATTGGTTATGAAAATACTAAAATACCCTTCCCACAAAATAAAAATCAAAAACTTAAAATCAAAAAACAAAATCATATCCCCATTTCCATCTCCACTTCTTATTAATCTTATTTAGGGGTGGAGCTTTGAAACCCAAATATTTCCCATTCCCTTTCAAATTCTAAACTCTCCCACTCTATATCAAATTCTCTTCTCTTTACTTTGGAAACCAATTTTTTTATTCGGAAGTGATGAAGATCATCTTTGAAAGTGATGATGACCATGCGAGAATTGATGAAGACCATGCTGGGGTACCATGTTAGGCATATGGTATTCATCAATTCCGCATGGAATTCATCACTTCCGTTTTGAATTTTTCTCGGTATTAATCGGTCCCCTTTTAGGCATGGTCGGTTGATATGAAGACCATCTTGGGAAAACAATACCCCCAAACCCCCCGGATAGTGGCAAAAAATTTATGAACATTTCCAACAATTGCCCGCATGGGTTTTGGTTGAATACCATGCGGCACCAAGCTTTTCATTGCAACAATGGTGGATTCAAAGAAGAAAAATCAATTTTTCAACCTCTTATTAGCGGTAATTCTCTCATCACAATCATCTTCCATTTTCAAAAAAAAAAAAAATCCACTCAATTGTGAGTTGTTATCATTAATCGAAGATTGAAGATATGATTGTTGTTGTAATTGAGTTAAAGATTCAGCAGCTGCAAGTCTCTTATCACAATCATCTTCCATTTTCAAAAAAAAAAAAAAATTCTACTCAAAATTGTTTCCCCTCATTCTACTCTCAACTAACCCACACAAATTCAAATAAACATAAATACACAAATTATATCCCCCAAATCATTAATATTTTACTAATCAGGATTAATTACTAATTATGATTAGGGAGGGTTAGATTAGGAATTAATAATTTAATTATATAAGGGGTAACCCAGCTAGGATATTTGGATCCCTATTTTGTCATTTAGCTATATCCCCCAATTAGTTTTCATATCCCCCAATTACTCGTTCTTTATTTATTTATTCGCTTTACTAAGAAATCAAATTAGAAAACATCGAAAATCAAATTATGGTGTTGATATCACGTTTATCACTTTTTTCCTTGATATTGTTTGACGTATACTCGACGATGACAGCTGTAACAGTGGAAAATTGAGGTACATGACCACAAAAAAATACAATTTTGATATTAAATCTCGTGTATTACATAAACAAAAACTAATGAGAGGGGAACAAAAAAATCCGTGTTGATATTAGTTACTATCTTCTTAGAATCTTTAAAAAACAAGAAACTTTACAAACAAAAAATAAGATATGCACCAATAATTAAGAAAATAAAAAACAATGATATTATTTATTCGCTTTACTAAGAAATCAAATTAGAAAACATCGAAAATCAAATTATGGTATTGATATCACGTTTATCGCTTTTTACCTTGATATTGTTTGACGTATACTCGTCAATGATAGCTATATGATGCAAGATCGAGATACCGATCACAAAAAAATAAAACTTTTGATATTAAATTAAAAAATACAATCTAGTGATACAGGGAAGATTTGGACCCATTGACAACCCTATTCAAAATACTCCCAACTGAAAATTATATGTCAACTAAAATAATTATTATACAGGAAAAAAAAAAAAGACGATCCTTCAATAGATTTGTCCATAAATACCCATTAATTAAGTTTTAGTAAATACTGATTAACATGAAATATAGGGAAAGAAACTGATTCTACTTGCAACAATATCAACAATATAAAAGGTGTGCGCGACTCTGAAATCTAATCTGGCTCCAGATCATGTCCCCATATTTTCAACGTATCCCTGTCCCGACCTATTACGATTTGACACGTGTCTAATACCACTAAACAGATATTATCTTATGTTTATTCGATTAAATAAGGGATATTACTCTTTATATTGCATAATTATCTTTTACTATCTTTTCTAAACTTATTCAACTCTGTTTTCATGGCGCTATCATACCATCATAGTTAATTAACCCGTACATGGTATAAAAAAAACAGAAACTAAACAAAGAATAAAATAAAATAATGAAGATTAAAATTATGGTGTTGATATTACCTTATTTTTTAATCGAAGCTGGATAATAAAAATGATTCCTTCACGATCATAAATTGCGATTTGGCACCAACAAACATTTCAAAAAATGATTTCATCACGATCATGTACAAACAAAAGGTTTTCTTTGTGAACTTACATTGGTTTACCAAAAGGTTTTCTTTATGACTTTAAAGTCGGCATCCATCTTATCTACGAACAAACTCTCTATAAAAAGTTATCGCTTTCCGTCAACTCGGCATGAAATCTACTGGTTAAAGAAGTGGAAAAGAAAAGCAAAAGAGTATTTGAAGTGATGGGATTTACCAATTTCTTTCATGCGAAAATCTGTGAGAAATACCAATGAAATGACATTAAACATTTACAATATCAATCAACGCTTAGGGATACCTACAAAACAACAACATACCAGGAATCAAATAACAAATCGGGAAAAAAAAAAACACCAGTAGAAGAGAGAAGTGGCGTTAAACGATGGGATTTTCTTATGCGTCGATGCTTTATATGAAGAGACACATTACCCATAATAAAAAGATTTTGTTTAAATAAAAGATACACTGTAATAATCAATGTCTGAAAATATGGTATATGATTTTTATTTTCATGGCATTTGCATTTACCTGTTGTGTTATTTTTGGCAAGTTTAGACTATGAAAGTCACGGGGATTACCTATAACTTTTTACCAAAGGTATTTTACCGTAAATATCATGCATCCAATACTTTTTGCCATTTTTGTATGCAAAAAAAATAAAACAATATATTGTATTTTTGGATATCCACTTTATTTTCGAATCGCTATATTTATTTGTTGAGTTATTTTTCCAAAATAACTTGGACACGTCCGGAAATAGAAATTTCTTTTAATTTTTTAATCTTTTTATGGGAATTTCTTTTTTTTTGTTATTGTTATGGAATCGAAAATTTCGGAAAAAATGGCATGAACTATTTTTTTTTCTCCGCAATCTCGTTATTTTTTTTTTTTTTTTGCTTATTTGCTTAATTATGATGTTCTAACACTATCAACACGATTTCCTCTTAATGATTTTGTGTTCTCTACAATTGTACAGGATAAACAAAACCTTTTATAAGCTTCAAAGAAAGAAGATTCCTTCATCCAACGGTGTTTTTCATCTACAAATCCGGTATTCTTCTTTTTATTGTTGATGTAAATTTGATGAATAATTTAACATCATTTGGAAGTGTAATTGCAATTTTAAATTAGGGGTTTCAATTATCGGTAGTTCGGAATTGTAAATAGGTGAGTTTTATTATAAGAAGTGTAATTGGACATTGGACTTTGGACAATATCTTTTTTTAATTTTTATGATTGATTTAATTTTATAATGAAATCACGATGAATACTACATAGTTAATTTTAACAGTCTTTTTTTTCCTATTTTTTTTTGGTAGTATTATATTTTTTTAATATTTGTTTGTAATATTTTTAGATTATATAAGATTTTGTAATTTTAGGTAATTATTTTCTTAAATGTGATTGGCCAAATAATATTTTGTGGGACTAAAAGATTCTCTTGAAATTCTATTGGCTGAAATTTAGAATGGTGGGGCCATAATCAACCAGAAGCTCCGGTTAACCACGTCGCTCGAAAAAACTCTATTTTTATATAAAGAATTATGAAACTTTCTATCTGGAGAATTTTATCGACGAAAGGTGATTTCATGATTCAATGCTACTACAGAAAAATTGTTTATTTGTTACTCTAGTTTTTGAGACATCTGCAGTATATGGTAAGGTTATGAAATAATAAATGATTAATGACTAATGAAATGAGGGAAGCCTAATTCTGTTTTACCTACATAGAGATGGATAGAGCCGCAGGGGCGCCTCAACAGCCAGATTTCGGCTGGTTTAAGCCACCCCCAAACTTAGAAAAAAAAATTAAATAGCTAGTGGAGCTTAGCCCACTCCGATGCAAGACCAGCTGAAATTATTATCAAGCCAGGGTAGAAAACTACATGTATAATTTTTTCCAAGCAAATCCTAGTTTCGCCCACGGATAAAGGTTTCATTTCGTTGAGTATTTATTAATAGGAATGATAGTCAAGGTTAGTCAAGGTCAATAGTCAAGGTAGTCAAGGTCAATAGTCAAAGTTTTTGGTCCTGCAATTATCTTGTATTTAAAGTTGTCTGAAATACTTTTGTCCTGTTGGTTTTGAACAACTATTGATGTAATAACAAAACATCTTTATTCTTCTTCTTCATTCTTGCTCTGATATTTTACATGGTATCAGAGAGGTTCTGATTCATTCCATTCTTTTTACAACAATCTTCACAATCAACCAGAAATAATTTTCCAATACCTTTTCCTGATTGATTCTCAACGAAATTTTTCAACAAATTTGGTTCACAAATTCTTCATATAATCTTTGTTCAAGATTAAACCTAATCTTGAAATTACTTTGATTTTTTTGTAAATCCGTGTTATGCCAGTCAGTACAAGGCGCACTAAAAATATTTCAAGCAACGACAACATCATCAATCACACAGATATGGCTTCCGCTACTGATAACTCCGATTCTGGTAACTCTACAAGTTTTACTTTGCCTTTCACAAATATTTCCAATTTTGTTTCAATTAAATTGGATTCTACGAATTTTCTATTATGGCGTGATCAATTTGAGTCTGTTTTGATTACAACTGATCTTTATGGTCATGTTAATGGGGATTTGCAAGAACCAGAGGAAAAGATTTTGATTAATGGGGTTCTTAGTTTAAATCCAAAATGGGTTCAGTGGAGAAGAATGGATCGTTTTGTCATGAGTTGTTTAAAAGCTACCTTTACAGCATCAATTTCTGGTGATGTCTTAGGTCTAAATAATGCTAGAGAGATTTGGGCATTTCTTGAAAGTACATTCAAGACACAATACATGGCTCGTAAAAATATGCTAAGACAACAATTATATGGCATTAGGAAAGGAAATTTGACTGTTTCTGTGTATTTGCAAAAGATCAAGACTATTGCAGATTCACTTGCTGCCATTGGTGAAAAAGTGAGCAACTCAGATTTGTTAATGCATGTGTTAAATGGATTAGGCAGGGATTATGATAATTTTGTTATATCAGCTCAACATAGAGATACTCCTTATACTTTTGGAGAGTTAAAGGCAAGGTTAATAACTCATGAGCAGTGGATTCTTGATCAAGCACAAGATAGTGCTACTGTTTTTGATTCTCAACATCAAACTGCTTTCTATGGTAGAAATGGAGCTAGTTCTAGTTATAATTCCCATCCAGGAAATAAGAAAAAGAATGGCTCTAATAGTCAATATAGCAATAACAAATCTCTGAAACAGAAATGCTGGTGTTGATACTAGAACTGGTGGTGGAATGAGTGGTTCAGTACATAATGGTGAGGCTAGAAGAGGTCAATGGGATTTTTCTCAGGTGGAGTGTCAAATCTGCAGAAAGAAGGGACACTATGCTAGCAGATGTCATTTTCGTTATTATCCACCCTCTACTTCTGGTTTTGTGGGTGTTACTGAATCTCCTTCTACTTCTCAGGACAATAACACCTCCCACACAGATTATTCTCAGGGATTTAATGGTTTGCATATGAAAACTGTACCTATCAATGATGATCCTTCTTCATCTACTCAATGGCTATCAGACTTTGGTACCTCAGCACACATGACTGGGGATTCTTCTCTACTTCAACATGCTTCTTCCTACAAGGGCAAGGGTTCAGTTACTATTGGCAATGGTAAGTCCCTATCTATTGCACTTTCTGGTAATTCTACTTTAAATGTTCTTTGATACTAGTTTTAAGCTACACAACATATTACATGTGCCTGGCAATGAAGCACAACTTGTTATCTGTAGGGTAAAATTCATTTTCGAAATGCACGATGTATCTACGATGATCTTTCTTTAGTTCCTTCCACCACTATTACAACAAGGTCTATGAAGGGAATTTCAAACCAAAACTTTATCCCGATCATGTCATGCATATCTCAGTTAAACATCCAATTCCTTGTGCCTTTACTTCTTTGTTAGATATTTCCTTCTGAGCCAAAAACATTTAGATCAGCAGTGAAGATTCCAAAATGGCAGAATTCAATGAAAGAAGAACATCAAGCTTTGAAAGACAATGACACTTGGGATCTTGTTAAACCTGAGCCACACATGAATATTTTAGGATGCAAATGGGTGTATAGGATTAAGTTGAAAGCGGATGGTACTATTGACGGGTTCAAATCAAGATTAGTGGCTTTAGGATATAATCAGCAAGATGGAGTTGATTACACTGAGACTTTTAGTCCAGTAGTTAAATTCACAACAGTAAGAGTAGTTCTAGTATTAGCTATTACACATAATTGGCATATTAAGCAATTGGATGTCTCTAATGCTTTTCTACATGGGTATTTGAATGAGGATGTCTACATGGCTCAACCACAGGTTTTATTGATCCTGTTCATCCGGACTATGTGTGTAAACTAAAGAAAAGCTTATATGGATTGAAACAGGCACCACGGGCCTGGTTTGATAGATTGAGACTTTCTTGGTACGGTTTGGTTTTGTCGAGTCTATTTGTGATTATTCTATGTTCATATATACTTCCAATACTTCTATCATGGTTCTCTGTTGTATGTAGATGATATTATTTTGACTGGAAATGATGACACTCTTCTCGCATAAATTAGTTTCTTCTTTAAGTCTTGAATTTGCAATGAAGCAATTAGGTAACTTGAGTTATTTTTGGGGATTGAAGTGACAAGAACATTGGATACTTTGGTTCTCACACGAAAAAGTATGTTTTAGAGTTACTTACTAAGGCAAATATGTTAGACTGTAAAACTGCTAATACACCGAGTTGTAAAGGAATCCGAGCTTCAAGTACATGATGGAGTTCTACTTGAAAATGCTTTGAGTATAGGACTTTAGTTGGAAGTTTACAATACTTAACAATGACAAGACGATATTGCATTTGGGGTAAATTATGTTTCACAGTTTATGCATTCTCCAACAGATGTTCATTTCTTATTGGTTAAAAGAATTCTTAGATATTTGAAGGGCACTATTGGATTAGGAATTACTTTGAGGAGGAGTGACATTTCTTCAATAACAGCTTTTACTGATTCTGATTGGGCTGGTTGCCCTGATACAAGGAGGTCTACCTCAGGTTATGCTGTGTTTATGGGGAGTTCTTTAATTTCTTGGTCTAGTAAGAAACAACCTACAGTGTCAAGGTCTTCAGCTGAGGCAGAATACAAGTGTTTGTCTGTCACTGCATCTGAGTTGGAGTGGTTATCAAATCTTTTTAAGGAATTAAATGTTTCAATGTCTTACCCTTTCACAATATACTGTGATAATACTTCTGCTATTTGCTTAGCTTCTAACCCCGTGTTTCATGCCAGGGCAAAACATATAGAGGTGCAATATCATGTTGTCAGAGATTTGGTATTAGCTGGATTTCTTACAGTAAAGCACATTGCTTCTCAGCATCAACTTGCAGATCTTTTTACAAAAGGGCTTTGTTTTCCAACATTTTCTTCTTTACTTCAACAACTTTTGGGAGCTCCTGCTATTTCTGATGCTGTTGAAGACTCTTCCACTGATGCTATTGAAGCATCATATTCTAATACTCATTTTACTAGTTTGGCCTTACTACAGTAATTTTACTTTTTGTTTTTCTTCAAGTTCATCTGTGTCTGCCCATATGAACTTGAGGGGGGCTAATAGGAATGATAGTCAAGGTTAGTCAAGGTCAATAGTCAAGGTAGTCAAGGTCAATAGTCAAAGTTTTTGGTCCTGCAATTATCTTGTATTTAAAGTTGTCTGAAATACTTTTGTCCTGTTGGTTTTGAACAACTATTGATGTAATAACAAAACATCTTTATTCTTCTTCTTCATTCTTGCTCTGATATTTTACATTTATGTGATATACACCATCTAAAAAAAAGAAAAAACGGATTTGGTGAATAGATTATCTAGTAGCAGAAAATTTTTTACTAAAGAACACATTAAATCTGTCCAAGGTCGATTGCTTTCTCTTGCCTCCTTAGCATCACCCACTTTTGTTTCTTATTAACGTAGCTAAAAGATAAAAACACTAAAAATACTAAAAGTACCCCCTACCGCCATGATTTGCGATCTTCCTTGGCTATCCTCTGGTCGAAGCTTCCTTGATTATCCTCTGGTTGGTAAGTAAATTTGAACTTGGTTTTTTCATTTGATCAATTTGATCCTTTTCTGTGTGATCAATTAGTTTTTAGATAAAGTCTGTGGGAATACTCAAAACCAATTGGTAGTGAGGAGAGTGGCCCTCCATTTTATATTTAGTCTTTATTAAGGGGATATTATGAACAAAACTAGTGACAAAACCCCTAGGTGAACAAACTAGTGATAAGAAAAAACCAGTCATATTATTTTTAACAAATAAAAACAATTTCATTAAAAAGTGGCACAAAAAACCCAGGTCAAATAATAATGATCAAATTTAGTTTTTTTTTTTACTTAAAAAAAACCCAACCGTACCCTTTTAGATTTTCTTCTTCTTCTTTCGTCTCCTTCTCCCACCACCATTATCTCCACGAACACCAACAATAATGGATCTCCACGAACACCATCATCACCAGCAGCAATAATGGATCTCCTCCGACCATCATCACCAGCAGAAGAATAAGAGTAAATTGTGTTTCTATTACTGTATAAGTGACGATTTTGCAGTTAGGGTTTCGATTTGTTCTGAAATTGAAGAACGAGCAGCAGCCAGCAGATTGAATCGGATCGAGGACATGGCAAAGAACGGCTTAAGAATGGCTGCTGGTGAGACTCAGAGAAGAATGGCTGGATATGAGATGAAACTAGGGTTTGTTGCTTCTGAGACTGTACTTAAAGTTGGGTTTGGTTCAGATTTACTGAGATTGGGAGGAAGATGAAGATGGAATTGATGATGAGGACTTATGTTGAGATTCAAGGTCTGTGAAAGAATGGGTTTGCTGAGATCAGTTGCTGCTGTCGATTGAGGTTACAGAAATATTGTTGTTGGTACATGGAAGATGTTGATGGGTTCTGTGTGATAATGAAAAGATCGTTTAACAAGTGCAATTGAGTTCAAATGAGCTCATAGATGAAATTCAAGTTGTTGATTGTTGAATTGAAGATGGGTAATGACCAGAACTTGAAGTTGAGATTGTGAAGTTAGGGTTTCTCAATTTGTGTCTGAATGGGTATGAGTTTGCTGGTGAAGTTGATGAAGAATTAGGGTTAGTATTGAAGATTAAGATGATACAGAGAAGGTGGAGATTCAAATGAAGAAGGCTCTGTTGGTGAAACTGAACTGGAATGAAGAATTGCAGCTGATGGTGAAGCTAAGAAGGTTCAAGGAGCTGTATGAGCTAGCTGTTGTTGGTGCCTGGCTCAACAGTGCAGAAATAAAGCTTTAGAGCAATTGCATGTGTTGATTTTGATTTCTACAATAAATTGAAGATGCTACATCGCAGGTGGGGTTGATGTTTGTCCAAGTAAAGAGTTGCAGGGGTTGCAACTGCAATGGTGAGAATGTTTGGTTTTGAAGTGAGCTGCAGCTCAGATGGTGTTGTTTCTCTTATTGGTGGTTGGCTTTGTAACCTCAACATCTGTGTTGCTGCCAGAGATGGTTCTGTGAGCTGGTGTTAAGATGAACTTACAAAAGCTACAGCTGCAGTTGGGTATGGAATGAATTAGCTTATGGAGACAGATTTGGTTGGTGGCAGCTGAAATTACATATTTGCAGGAACTAAACTGAGATGGAGTGACTGATGCTGCCATGGTAATGAGTTACTGCGGTGGCAACGGAGCAGTGCCTGAGAAGAAACTGAGAAGGCATTGGTTGTGTGTTGCAGTGAAGTGTGATGCTGCTTAAATGAACGCCTAGGTTCAGGTTGCGGTTGTGTTACAAGTTATATAAGAGCTGGTTGCAACAGCTGGGAGGTCACGCAGCAGCAGTGGTGATTATAATGAGCTGATGATTGCATCTCAAATGCATATGTTTTTGGTAGTGTAACAGTGATGCAGAGAAGCTGCAGAAATTGGTGCCTCAGTGAACGGAAAATGACAATGAGGCATTGTTGGTTGTTGCTGCCATGGGTGCGTTGTAGTTGAGAGATGGAATTGGCGAGTGGAGTTGATATTTATGCGTGAAGAAGGATTTGAAAGGCCTGGAATCGGCTAGGAGATGATCGTAAAATAGACGGAACTCGGCCTGGAATCATGGTTTGTAATTTTTCTTGTAGTTGAATTACGAAGAAACCAATTATGGTTTCATCAGACGATAAAACTTCGATAAATTAATAGCCTTGGGACCGGAAAAAATTATTATTTTAGCGAAGTTATTAATTTATCGAGTTAAAATTTAGCTTTGTACAAGCCTAGTTGGGACCGGAGACTTTTATTATTTTAGCGAAGTAATTAATTTATCGAAGATTAATTTATCGAAGTTCTATTGTACTTATGATGAAACCAAAATTGGTTTCATCCTATTTTAGCTATGGAGATGATGGTAGTGGTGGTACTTGGTGCTATTGGTAGTCGAAGATGGGGGGTGGTATGTAGTCTTGGTGCCACTGGTGGTGATTGTGATGGCAGATTTCAATGACGACATGGGTGATGACGTTCGGCGGTGGTGGTGGGCGGCAAGCGGTCTTTGGTAGTCGGTGATGGTGGTGGGCGGTCGTGGTGCGGGTGGCGGTGCGGCATGTGTTGGTGGTGGCTGGTAGTGGTGGTGCAATGGCGCGGTGCTGGTGGTGCTGGTCGGCAGTGGTGCTGGTGGTTGGTGATGACGATGGACGGTTGTGGTGCTGGTGGTGGTGCTGGATGGTGGAGGTGGTGGTAGTGGTGGTGCAATGACGCGTTGCGTGACTGTGGTAATGGTGGCGGTGGCGCGGTGGTGGTGGTAGTTGGTCACGGTGGTTGGCGGTGGTGTTAGTCGCGGTGGTTATTGGTGAAATAACAATATGTGGAAAAATGATGAAACCAATTTCGGTTTCATCTATTTCTCAGTGAAACCAATTTTGGTTCCATCATTTTTTTTCGGTTTGGTTTCATCATTTTTTCTTATTTCGATTTGGTTGCATCATTTTTCTCATTTGTTGAACATTGATCAATCAAATTGATTGTTGGTGGTGGTGGTCGGTGATAATGATGGTGTTGCTCGGTGACGGTGGTGGTTGTCATCAACGGTGGTCTGTGGTTGTGGTCGGTGGCTGCGGTGACCCGCGGCGGTGACGGTGGTGGTGGCTATTGGTGACGGCGGCGGTTGGCAGTGGTGGTGATGGTGGTGGTTGGCGACGGCGGCGGTGGTGGTGGCGGTCGGGCGGCGGTGGTTGGTTGGCGGCGGCTGGCGGCGGCGGTGGTGGTGGCGCGGCGGTGGGCGGCGGTGGTGGTGGCGTGGCGGCGGCTGTGGCGCTGCGGCGGCGGCACAATGGTGGTTCTGCTGGTGGTGTTATTTTGTGGTGGTGATAATATATAGAAATTAATGGTGGGATTGATTTTTATTTTTGTTGGGGTGATTTAAAATTAAAGGTGGGGTTGTTTTTATTTTTGTTGGGGTGATTTAAACTAGAAGGCTAATATAGACAGTTTATGTTAAATGGGGTTTTTGTGAACAATTTGTTTTGTTGGAGTTTTTGTATATGGATAGTGACACATTTGGAGTTATAACTCGCGGACCGTATTAGGAATGTGGGAATAATTATTTAGTCTTTATTATTAGGAATGTGGAATAATTATTTAGTCTTTATTAAGGGGATATTAGCAATATGGGACTGATTATTATCCTTCACACGCCTCCTCGTGTGAGTCTAACTCAAAACCAATTGCTAATGGGGAGAGTGGCCCTCCATATTATATATATTTTTTATTAAGGGGATATTAACAATGTGGGACTAATTATTATCCTTCACACGCCTTCTCATGTGTAGGGCACTCTTTGTGCGCCTCTAACACGTGGACTTTCGTTGTATGAGTAGTCGTTGGGCTTATTTGCATACGGTCCCAGCTCTGATACCAAGTTAAAGTCTGTGGGCATCCAACTCAATACCGATTGGCAAAGAATGAAGTGACCCTTCCATATTATATTTAGTGTTTATCAAGAAGATCTTAGCAATGTAGTTGTTTGTACCCAAACTTACTTTTAGGCACTAAACACGATTGATTGGTGTTGATGATGCAAAATTAGGGTTAGGAAACGAATTGAAGAAAAATAAAGGAGACCAAAATTTAATGTGCTTCGGCAAGTGATGCCTACATCCACGAATGGAATCTCGTTGGGAAAGATTACAATAATTCTTGAATTGGTAGCTAACCTGGAATTCCATATCATCTTAGGGTTTATGATACATGTGTTTATATAGTCTATGTATACCCTAATTATAATTTAAACTTCATATGCAAGCAACTTGGGCAGCAAAACTTCTGGAATCTTCTTTTACGGGCTTGATTAGCGGGATCTCCGTCTATTGTATAGACGGTACAAACATCGTCCCCTCTTAACCTCCAACTTGTTCGGGGTTAAGAAGTTCGTTTTTCCTTAAGCGTCGACCATTGATGGCGTAACTCTCCCCCAAGCGTTCGTATAGATATTAAAAAGACTCCCCCAACTGTGATAACGTGCAATGAAGTTTGCTCACGTGCTAGACAAGACTTTTTCCACGTAGTGGACTTATGATGCTCGATAACTAGTCGAGTCTTGAGTAGAATGTAGTGTGCTTGCGGATGTGGCAAGGATTTTTGTTTCCAAAGTAACAAAGTTATAGCACTCACTATTCTGGCAAGTTGGTTGTTGCTTGTGTTGAGTATATATGAGTCTTTGAACCAATATCGGGCATTTGGCTCGTGGTCGACTTTGTGCTTGTCTCGGTGCAAGTCTTTATACTCGTGTGCAAGGTGATATTTTATGCTTGCGATAAAAGCAAGGCTTAGGTACTCACGTGCAAGGTGAGGCTTTAGGTGCTTGCGACATGGTGCAAGGCTAAATATTAAAGGGTCTAAGCAATCCTTATTTGCAATATCTTCAACGGATCATGTTGCTGATGAACCTCAAGCAACGACTCCAAGGAACCTCGAAATCGATCATGTTGCTATCTACGAACCTCGAACTCGATCATGTTGCTGCCCCCAAGTGCATATAAAAGTTTCTCGAACACAATAATTTTTTCCTTCATCTTGTAGATTTTCAAAAGACGATTCCAACGAGCCAAAAATTGCTCAAATCGGCAAGAAACGAAGAAGTTATTGACGAAGCAAGATTTTCACAAACCTAGCGTGCAGTTGCGGAGGTGGCAGTGATGACATTGCGGAATACGCTGACGTGGAACTGCAAACTGGATCAGCATGTTGACATGGTCGTTGTTGATTGGACCGACAGTGCTGACGTGGCAGCAACCAGTGATGTTGTGGAGATCACCTGCTGGGCATCCATTGTTGACTTGGCCATTGATGATTGGCTATGGTTCTGAGTTGGCAAATGACGTGTCATGATGATGTGGCACTGGTTCGACCCGAATTGTTTGAACCGAGTGGTTGGTTTTTGAACCGAACCGAACTGGATGAACCGGATCGAAGTGAACCAGTTAGTGGATTGGGCTTCCTCTCACACTTTCTGCAAAACTTATTATTGTAACTGTTTCTGTGGATTTTGCAACACCTTGCGACTAATTTTGCAACACTTTCTCGAATCTATTTGCAACGGTTTCTTCAACTGCTACGCAATAGTTTTTTTGAACCCTAATTGTAATTTTTTATGTTGTGCATGATTTGTTCCACACTTTTCTTAATGGAAAAACATGATTGTTTTACACGAATCCCTGAAAATACGAGGGTACCCAATCTTTAATTTATCCACCTATAAGTCCTCTTACCGAAAGTGATTGTCTATGGACAAAGTCGAGACAATACGACAAACCGGTATTCACACTTTGTGTGATCGTCTATGGATACGAGATTGAGACAATACAACAATCAAAGTGTGATTACTTGATAATAGGTTCGGACTTAACCAAGCTCTATAGGATCACTATCAAGTAATACGGAGTTAACGTTTGTGTGATTTACATTAAATTATAATAATAAAAATTATAAATGCGGAAAAGAAAAGTAAATGACAAAGCAAGATTTTATTAACGAGGAAACCGCAAATGCGAGAAAAACCCGGGACCAAGTCCATAATTGAATACTCTCATAATTAAGCCACTATACAAAATCTAAACCAACTTTGTATAGTTGATACCAAGCAACTAAACCTAGTTCACTTAGTTTCTTTAGTATACCTGCGCTTCCGACATTCAATAAGTGCACGCACTGGAACAATTCCTTTGGATCGTATTCCAAACAGTAAAGGAACAAGAAATCTGTTTGGTAACAACTCTATTGATTCTTTACAGATAAAGATATCTCAAGTCATATGCAAAGGCTCTTCCGTTTAAACTAATAAACTCATTTGCCTTGTTAGATCAATCCAATCTCTATTACCTAAGTAATAAGATTCGGATTTGTAACATCAAAATAGAACTCAAGAGAACTATAAGGTGTTACCGATCTCACGCAACTAATCAATCAAATAAATCCGATTCTAGTTGGATCCCAGCCGATTAAGGTTTGTGCTATATAAATAAATGAGAAACCAATAAGAAATCTTCTTTGTCTACAAATCTTCTTTCATCTTCAATTAAACCTACACAACACCAATTGAGTCTCTTGTGATCAATCACACACGAATGGAGTCTGTTAACAATGGATTATCACAAGATGTCTTTAGATCAACAAACAGATTCTAAAGATCTTGTCGACACTTCGATCTAGTTTGAATGAATCTTATATCAAAAGAGAAGATTTTCAAGAATAAACAAACTAGGTGCAATCAAAGTTCAACAACCGTTAGTCAATCAAATCAATCGAAAACTAATAAACTGCAATTATCTAGTTTTCCACCAACGGTTCTCGTAGAGCTTCTTGATCCCACAGAAGTCTTTAAACAAGCGGTCGTAAGAGATTTCGCCTAATTAGGGTATTTTCCTCTTCGGATAGATGGCTCCACCAGAAACAACAAAAATTTGAAGTTTGTCTGGATCTTAGGATAGTTTGTTAGAAATTAAAACTTAGGTATTTATAGACCAAGGATGTTTGGACACCAAGGAATTTCCAAAACCGAAGTTATTCTCAAGATATGCAATAAATGCCCAAATCGGTTTTCATTTTTCCTGGAAATGCTTTGTCCAATATTTTCCGAAATATCTCAATAGAAAATCTCCAAGTAGTAAATGCACATTACTAATTTTTATTCTCCAGAGATATGCATTTAATTGCTGGTAATTAAAGCATATAAAACTAACAAACTTAATTTAAAGATTCTTAATTTATTTCGGACCGGGATCTCCTTGATAATATCTTTTGAAATTCTCTCAAGAATTTTCCGGTAGAGTATACAAAAATAAATTTGAACATCACAAGATATTTGTTAATAATATCTTTAGAATCATATTTCCAGTAATATATTCTAAAAACCACTTGCTTCATTAAAACAGTTGTGGGGTGTATGAAGCAATCCATTGTTAATAGAATAATTAACTGAAAAATCATTCTTTGTAATATTACAAAGGTTCTAAAATCGCAACCCAATCAGCGATACATTGATGAAAACGTCTTAGATCTGAAAATGTACAAATATATATATTCCTGTAGGTAATCCAAAATGAAAATGCGGGGGTACAACAACCACACCCAACAATTCGTTTGGCAATCTGAGAGGACTTACTCCAATATACTTTCGAGAGAATCAACTAGACAGTCAGACTCAAACTAGAGAAAAGTATATACAAGAGTTTATATCTCTGTTTCACAATGTAATCAGCATATCAAACAGATAGAAATCCGCGATCCTGATTATTATGTGAAACAACTTCAACGGTACTAAAGACCAATGTTCAAGGGTCAATCAATTAAATTATATAACAAAATATAATTGATTGATCTTAACGCACAACCTGTGATATTTCAATTATATAACAAAATATAATGCGTAAAAGAAATAACACACACACCAGAATTTTGCTAACGAGGAAAACCGCAAATGCAGAAAAACCCCGGGACCTAGTCCAGCTTTGAATTCCACATTTTATTAAGCCGCTACAGACACTAGACTACTACCAATGAACTTTGGACTGGACTGTAGTTGAACCCTAATCAATCTCACACTGATTCAAGGTATAGTTGCATTCCTTACGTCTCTGATCCCAGCAGGATACTACGCGCTTGATTCCCTTAGCTGATCTCACCCACAACCAAGAGTTGCTACGACCCAAAGTCGAAGACTTGATAAACAAATCTGTCTCACACAGAAAAGACTATTAGTACAGATAAATCTGTCTCCCACAGAAATACCTATGAGTTTTGTTCCGTCTTTTGATAAATCAAGGTGAACATGAACCAATTGATAAACCGGTATTATATTCCCGAAGAACAACCTAGTATTATCAGTCACCTCACAATAATCTTAATCGACTAGCAAAACAAGATATTGTGGGATCACAAACGATGAGACGAAGGTGTTTGTGATTACTTTTATCTTGCCTATCGGAGATATTAATCTCGAGTTAATTATTCCAATTATACTCAACACGATAGAAACATCAAGATCAGATCACACAACTACAAAGAAAATAGTTGGGCCTGGCTTCATAATCCCAATGAAGTCTTCAAGTCGTTAACCTACAGGGTCTCGACAAAAACCTTAGGTTAAAGGAGAATCGACTCTAGTTATGCAACTAGTAACACACAGAAGTGTGGGGATTGGGTTTCCCAGTTGCTAGAGTTCTCATTTATATAGTTTTCAAATCAGGGTTTGCAATCTAAGTTACCTTGGTAACAATGTATTCAATACCGTTAGATGAAAAAACTGATTCAACCAAGCTAATATCTTTCAACCGTTAGATCGGACTTAGCTTGTTACACACAAATGAAATGTACCTTCATTTAGGTTTATGTAACCGTACCTAAACGTGTACACCATGTTGGTTCAATAATAGTTAACCGAGGTTAGCCATATGAATATTCTCATATCAACCTTGTTCATCTTAACCATAACTAGTTCAAATGACTCAAATGAAACTAGTTAAAGAGTTATTCAATTGTTATACTCTCATAGAATTATACAAGAACAAAATTAAAGCAAAGTCGGTTTGATTCACTCGAATCAATTCATGAACATTATAGTCATGGTTTGCAAATATTGCATTCCTTATTATATAAATGTTTATGTTCATGTACATAACCGATTTTAGAACTTTAACCTTCAAGTATGCAAACGTGTACGCATACTTGAAATACCCGGATTTCGCCAGTACGCAAACGGGTACGCGAACTTCCAATTCCAGTAGAAATATTCGGACATGAACCTTACGCAAATACGTGAACGGGTGCGCATACTTAGGTTCCCGTATTTCTCAAGCCAACAGGTACGCGTCCGTGTACGCATACTATGGTTCCCGTACATGGATTACATATGTGCAAGAGTACACAACATGACATATCCAATAATGGTTAAGTGTTCTAAACTCTTATTTCAATCATTGAAACTTTTTTAGAGGATGAAAATAACCGTTTTCACACACTATTAGCATCAAAGCAATTTTCAAGTTATTGAAATAATCATAACGAAACATTCCAAGTTTACATCAAATGATTGTATCACACAAACCATGTAAGATGTTGCTCGTCAATTTTCACATGATCATCTTTTGACTTGCGTCAAGAATATAAGATGAACTTGGTCGAAGCGAAAGATTTCCAACACATATTCCGAGAAATATGTAAGCGAGTTAAACTCAGCTCGAAATCTCATCTCAAATGTATATAATAGAAACTATATCGTAACACGACTTATGTCTCAATACAGGAGATAGAGTAGAAATAGACTTTCCAAGTGATAGATGAGTTTCAGTCTCCACATACCTTTTGTTGATGAAGTTCCACAAGCCCTCCTTAGTAGTTATTCGTCTTCAAATGATGAACGTCGTGAAGTTTAAGGCTCAACTAAACCATCTATGTCCTAGTCCGAGACATCTATAAGTAGACTAGAAATCAAGACATATAGTTTTGATCACTAATATTTACAAACATGCTTGAGATAGCAACGAATGCGAGTTCGACCGAGCAGTGCTCCAACACAAAATATATTTAAGATCCCAGATTTTTCAAGAAAAGTAGTCATGGTTCATATAATGAAAAATCTTAGGTGGAATCTTATGCATTTTCAAGATACAACATGTCGCATAGAGTATTGTATCATAGTTACTAAACTTAGTAGTAATCAATACCACGATACAATTCTGTGATATCTGAGAGATTATGTAGGTCAACCAAGACATACATAGGCATAATCTCAATTCCTAACAATTTTAGGAACAAGAGTATTATATACTTCATTCGTGTCTTCCACCACGAGTCTTTGAAGTAGTCAAATCCTGCTATTACGTTAACTGAATCATCCATCAGATTCAATTCTTATAGGTTGGATCGCACCAAAGATAGATTGTTAGATCTTTTCGTGTTTGCCTACTATGATGCCAATTGAAAAGATGAGGTTACCTAAATACACCACAATATTTAATTTATCCACCTATAAGTCCTCTTACCGAAATTGATTGTCTATGGACAAAGTCGAGACAATACAACAATCAAATTGTGATTACTTGATAATAGGTTCAGACTTAACCAAACTCTATAGGATCACTATCAAGTAAAGCGGAGTTAACGTTTGTGAATTTTACTTCTAATTATAATAAACAATTATAATGGTGGAAATATAAAAGTAAAAGACACGGAAAAAAATTTGTTAACGAGGAAACCGCAAATGCAGAAAAACCCCGGGACCAAGTCTAGAATTAAATACTCTCAGAATTAAGCCGTTATACGAAATCTAAACCAATTTCATATAGTTGAGACCAAGCAACTAAACCTAGATCACTTAGTTTCTTCAGTATCCCTGCGCTTCCGACATTCAATAAGTGCACGCACTAGAACAATTCCTTTGGATCGTATTCCAAACGGTAAAGGAACAACAAATTTGTTTGGTAACAACTCTATTGATTCTTTCCAGATAAAGATATCTCAAGTCATATGCAAAGGCTCTTCCATTTAAACTAATAAACTCCTTTGCCTGGTTAGATCAATTCAATATCTATTACCTAAGTAATAAGATTCGGATTTGTATCAATCAAAATAGAACTCAAGAGAACTATTAGGTGTTACCGATCTCACACAACTAATCAATCGAATAAATCCGATTTCTAGTTGGATCCCAACCGATCAAGGTTTTTGCTACACGAAGATATGAGAAACCAATAAGAAATCTTCTTAGTCTTCAAATCTTCTTTAATCTTCAAATAAACCTGCACAACACCACTTGAATCTCTTTTGATCAATCACGCACAGAACGGAGTCTGTTAACAATGGATTATCACGAGATGTCTTTGGATCTACAAACAGATATAAAGATCCCGTCGACACTTTGATCTAGTTTAAGTGAATCTTATATCAGAAGAGAAGATTCTCAAGAATAAACAAACTAGGTGCAATCAAAGTTCAACAACTGTTAGTCAATCAAATCAATCTAAAACTAATAAACTGTAATTATCTAATTTCCTACCAACGTAGAGCTTCTTGATCCCACAGAAGTCTTTAAACGAGCGGTTGTAAGAGATTTCGCCTAATTAGAGTACTTTCCTCCCCGGAGAGACGGCTCCACCAGAAACAACAAAAAGATGAAGTTTTCTTGGCTCTTAGGATAGTTTGCTAGAAATGAAAACTTAGGTATATATAGACCAAGGATGTTTGGAAACCAAGGAATGTCCAAAACCGAAATTATACTCAAGATATGCAATAAATTCCCAAATCGGTTTTCATAATTCCTGGAAATGCTTTGTCCAATATTTTTCAAAATCTCTCAATAGAAAATCTCCAATTATTAAATGCACATTACTAATTTTTATTCTCTAAAAATATGCATTTAATTGCTGGTAATTAAAGCATATAAAACTAACAACCTTAATTAAAAGATTCTTAATTTATTTCGAACCGGGATCTCCTTGAGTAATTAAGGAATAACTTTGAACAATAAAAGATAAGAGTTACTGTTCCTGTTCAAAGTATGTTGACATATTTTCTTTGTAAATCATCTTTCATATTTACAATCTTGGAATCGATTATACCACACTTTTAAACAAGTTTAGAATTGATTCATCTGTATTCCAAGACAACTATGTGATTGATCAAGTATCAAATCACAATCATGAGCTCAATCGGTTCTACCAATCACTAGGATCGGTTATACCTTAATATGGATTATTTGTGATCGGACAAACAAGTTACCAAGACCGGTTACGCCAGTTACCAGTATCGGTTACGTCAATTACCAGGACCGGTTACCATATACTCATGGTATTGCTTGTGATCGGTTGCACAAGTCACTAGGATCGGTTACACCAATTGCTATGACCGGTTACACTAGTTATACGGATCAATTACACAACTATTTTGTGATCGGTCACACCAATTACTAGGATCGGTCACACCAATTATAAATATCGATCATACCATCTCAGGTGATTACTTAGGATCGGTTACACTAATTAATCAAAACTAGTCATACCAAATCATAAGTTAGGCATTGTGATTAGTTATACCAAGATACGTAACAAGTTATGATCGGTTCTACTAACTCACACATATTGGTAATCCAAAGATATGCAATGAATAACAATACCAATAAGCCTAGCGATTTCCCTTTCGATTAATAAAATAAGTTCATGAATGTACTTCCTTTAAACAAATGCAAACATTGTTTCCTAGGATGAAATCTTCACCTTTACCCATACACATAATCACAATAGCATTCATACGATTATGTCGATGTCATACCTACGAAGTTCAAAAGATAAGTGTTATACTTCGTAGTCTAATTCCTTAATACTATGATCATATGATCATGTCTCACTACTAGAGTAAAATATTCATTCAGAGCTCAAGAGGAATGATGATGTCGTCCTTGTAGCTCGTTACTTCTTCTCATTCTTGGTCTTGAGTAATACTTGTATGTCTCATATTCCTAGAATTTCTAGTATAACCTATAAGAAGTTATCTCTAGTACATAATCAAGCAACTCTTAGATGAGTTTTGATTCACTAAAACATGACATACCAACGCTTGGTGGGTTCAACCGAGCTTATGCTCTAACAATCCCCTTAGTCGACGCTAAAATATGTTTGTGCAAAATTGTTCCACAAACATTCCTCGATTGATTATTTGATGATAACTGGAAGATTCATAGAAATAATTTCTTCTCCTTCAGCTCCGCCATGAAAGGGTGGGGGTACCTGTAAAGCCCCTCCGACGCTCAAGTTCGTCGAGGTATATGATGTAAGGTTTTAAAATAGAAGATTACATACATATGTAGGTTAAAACCTAGTACTTATAGATAGGGAACCCTAATTGATAAGGATTGAATGCCTTATTTTTTTCTCTGCCTTATCTAAAAACTCGTCTAGAGTTGATTTCGCGATAAGTATGAAGATAATTTCGCATACTTAGGATGCCCATGATTTTCATGTTTAATGAATCTCAATGGAAAATATTGGGTACACATAGTAAAAACTATTCAAATCTTTGATTTTACAATCACCTTCAAGTTTCAACCCAACAGAACAAAAACCCATTTTTTTATGCCCACACAGAAAATTTTTAAAGAAGCTAAAGCCTTTGCTTCCTCACCGTATGAAGGTTGCTTTGATGATCCCAAAACAAGTTTAGATAGATACAATATCACG
Organism: Papaver armeniacum; assembly: GCA_023531295.1. NCBI lineage: Eukaryota > Viridiplantae > Streptophyta > Magnoliopsida > Ranunculales > Papaveraceae > Papaver > Papaver armeniacum. The sequence continues at coordinate 87,526 of JAJJWW010001024.1, forward strand.
AAGAATTAAGCCATATCCTGCAATTGCATTCTCAGAAATTCAAAAAGAATCGGTATTGATGTTTAAATTTTTTATTTCTGGTGCCTTCGACGATTAGTCTGTAATCATCTCATGTGAATTTTCTAGCCTAGACAATGTAAATGGTTAAGTTATTGTGTGATAATACTATCTAGTGACCTGATCTCCAACCCATCAGCACCAAATTTTTTGTCGATAAAAAAAAAAAAAAATTCTGGACTAGATTGATCCAAGTCGTAAGTACGGAGACTTCCAAAATTCAATTTTTATTTGCATGGTTATGTAATGTTTGTAAACTAGTACTAGCTTTGTTTTGAAAGCTTCTAGCACACCTTTCTTTCCAAATTATCCAGCACTTAGTAGCACTAGTTTCTACGTCACTGCTATTTTGTTCACTAATCCAACTTGTATAATAGACCATGAAAGGGGAGTCAGAACTTTAAGAGAAGAATTATACCGGGATTAGGAGGAAGGGTTTACATAGATTTTGCATAAGAACAAAAAAAAAAAAAAATGCCTAACTATTGTAAACAATCACAACTCATACAAATGTTAGTCACAAATTGTCGTATCCTTTGCTTAACTGAAATTCCATATTATGTAAACATTATGTACTTTTATTCTTTGTGGCACATTAAGTTTCTGGAAATTTTTTCAGAACTTAATTAGCAACTCTACTGCTGACAATTTCTTGAGTTTATCATGCGGACCTAACATTTTGTAAGAAGTCATCGCAATTTATCCTTTGAAAATATTTCTATGTTATCTTCATGTAGGATGATGTTCATAAAACAAAATGTAGTATAATGAGAAAACTTAAGTCTAACTAATTATATATCATATTTCTTTGTGTCGAATTCAATTCATGGTATCCACCTGTCATACCAAACATTAATTAAATTCACATCCCCACCTCCCACCAACTATACTTGTGTACCACTAAAAAACCCTTCATATACATCTCCATGTACAAGAGGTATTATATAAAAGAATGGGAAAAAATATAATCAAAAGAGTATTCGTATTACTTAGCCTTTAGCACATTTGGTTGATCAACAGACTTCCGAGCTAGTTTAGCAATCATTGCCATGTTCCTATGCCTCTTTAAATTCTATAAACCTTGCAGAAATATGTTGTTACATATAAAATCATAAGAGTTTAAATATAAACTCCTTGAGCTTTAGTCGTTAACCCATTAGAATTCCCTGAGTAGAAATAACTTTACGACTTAGCTTCTTGAGTAAAACAAAACAACCCATTTGAAAAATGTGAAAGCTTCGCAAAACAGATTTATTAAAAATAATTTCTTGGGGATTGGCCTATTTTCGGGGGACTAAAATGTGGTTAGGACATCCATTGTAATGAGATAAAGGGTACCCTGGTGGGAGTAAATGACTAAGTTACCCATTAATTTAAAAACCTAATCCAATTAAAAATGGTGTGATTAAGATTACGTGACCAAACTGAAGTGTTGCTCATTTGGTTAGAAGAGACAAAGATCTAACAAAGAATGACTTTGAATTGGTCAAGTGTAGCCGGAGAAGAAATAAGAAAAATAATTACGGCTGAGGAACAAAATTGAAATAGGCTTAATAAATTCTTGAGTTTAAGGGATTAGCAAGCAAAATATATAAAATATAAGATGATATATATATATATAAGAAAAGAACCAAAGTTTTGTATGCATTCATGATGGACTGATTTAAGAAAACAATAAACTTACTAAACATTATCTCGAGATGTGTATTTTAATGATATAATATCCAAGGGTCAGAAAATGGGTCGGGTCCCTTACAAATGTTATCACGAGCGTAAACTCACAGCATGACTCAAATAAAATATATAAAAAAAATTAAGAGAACAGAATTTCTGTAAGAATCTAAAAACGTAGATGTTTGGTTTTAGATTGATTAATTTAGTAGGAATCCAAATATGTACACGATTTTTTGTACTCACATTCTGAAGAAAAAAACGGGGGTCTAACAACCACACCCAATATTTCTTTTCGGCAATATGTATGGACTAACTCCAATATATTTCCAAGAGAATCAACTAGACAGTCAGACTCAATCAAGGAAAATACATCCAAGATTTATATATCTGTTTCTCAGTGTAATCAGCAAATCAAACAGATAGAAATCCACGAGCCTGATTATTATGACAAACAACTTTGACGGTACCAAAAAACCAATGTTCAAGTGTCAATCAATTTCAATCAACAACCAAAGGTTGGATTTACCAATTGATTGAACTACGCACAACCTGTGATATTTCAATTATATAGAAAATATAATGCGGAAAAGAAATAACACAGACACCAGAAGTTTTGTTGACGAGAAAACCGCAAATGCAGACAAACCTCGGGACCTAGTCCAAATTTGAACACCATGTATTAAGCCGCTACATACTCTAGCCTACTACAAGTTAACTTCGGACTGGAATGTAGTTGAGCCCTAACCACTCTCACATTGATTAAGGTACAGTTGCGTTTGAAAAAGAAGGGGTACAACAACCACACCCAATATTTCGTTTGGCAATCTGAATAGACAAACTCCAATATACTTTCAAGAGAATCAACTAGACATTCAGACTCAATCTAGAGAAAAGTATATCAAAGAGTTTTATATCTCTATCTCTCAATTCAATCTGCAATCAGCAAATAGAAATTTGCGAGTCCGGTTGAATATAAGAGAAGTAACTTAAACAATACCAAAGACCAATGTTCAAGGAACAATCAATTTCAATCAACAACAAAAGGTTGGATTTACCAATTGATCAATTCAACACACAACCTGTGATATTTAATTATATAACAAAATATAATGCGGAAAAGAAATAACACAGACACCAGAATTTTGTTAACGAGGAAAACCGCAAATGCAGAAAAACCCCGGGACCTAGTCCAGCTATGAACACCACATTGTATTAAGCCGCTACAGACACTATCCTACTACCATAAACTTCAGATTGGACTGTAGTTGAACCCTAATCAATCTCATACTGCTTCAAGGTACAGTTGCTCTCCTTACGTCTCTGATCCCAGCAGGATACTACGTACTTAATTCCCTTAGCTGATCTCACCCACAACCAAAAGTTGCTACGACCCAAAGTCGAAGACTTGATAAATAAATCTGTCAAAAGTCTATTGGAATAGATAAATCTGTCTCCCACTGAAATACCTATGAGTTTTGTTCCATCTTTTGATAAATCAAGGTGCACATGAACCAATTTATAAACCGGACTTATATTACCGTAGAACAGCCTATCAATCACCTCACAATAATCTTAATCGTATGGTAGCGAAATAATATATTGTGGAACCACAAACGATGAGACGAAGATGTTTGTGACTACTTTTAATCTTACCTATCGGAGATAAATCTCAAGGAAATCTTAGCAAAGATAATACTCAATCACGATAGAAGAAGTAAGATCAGAACACGCAACTACAGAATAAAATAGTTGGGTTTGACTTCACAATCCCAATGAAGTCGTTACGTCGTTAACCTACAGGGTTTTGTGAAAAACCTAAGGTTAAAGGAAAATCGAATCTAGCTTATACAACTTTTATCACACAGGAGGTGTGGGGATTAGGTTTCCCAGTTGCTAGATTTCTCGTTTATATAGTTTTCAAATCAGGGTTGGAAATCTAAGTTACCTTGGTAACAAAGGATTCAATATTCACCGTTAGATGAAACCTGATTAGATTCAAGCTAATATCTTTCAACCGTTAGATCAAACTTAGCTTGTTATACACAAATGAAATGTACCTTCATTTAGGTTTAAGTAACCGTACCTAAACGTGTAGTTGCAGGAATCCTACACTACACCCCTCATAATATTTTCTAGATCTAAATCTTATTAATCACCTAAATTTCAAATATAAGTGCTAGAAATATAAATTGACACAAGGATTTTTTACATGGTTCGATCAATATGATCTACATCCATGATTCTTCACTATGATTTTTGAGGTTACATAAGAATTACATTTACAATCTCCATTAATGGATATTTTGTAGAGCTCTAGATCTAATTATTTGGGGAAGAAGATGATAAAGAAAATAAATCTCTCCCTAAAAATATCTCTCTCCAAAATATCTCTCTCTCTCCTACCGAAATTATCCTCCTTTTCTCTCTCCTGCTCTCCTCTTTATATAGTATTTACATAGTGGATGATGCTCATGTACAACTAATATTTCCCTTAATTTCGGATTTACCTTGCAACATCCTCGCGAGAGTATAAATGTTAAATCTCGCAGACATTATAGTTTTCGCAAGATCTTCGCACTTTCTTCATGTTTACGTTATCGTCATTTGTTATGTTATCTGAAATCACTTTGCGACGGTTTCGCGACGTTGTTAATGAAAATTCCGCAAGTGTGTTGTTGTTGTTGCGATATTTGGATCCTACATCTTGCCTCTTTTTTTCTTGAATATTGCTTGAAGAGCGATCTTTAAGAAAAATCTGTTGTAGTAGTCTTTGATCTTTGTTGATGAAGGAACGAGCGAAAGAATACTGGACTTGAAAAGTACGTACTTGCCTCTATTCTTTTGCGAAGTTCCGAAGCTTTGCGAAGATAAGAAGTATTATCTCTTGAAGTATGCGAAGTATAAAGTATCTTTGAAGAGGTATATGAAGTATGAAGTATCCTTGAAGAAATATAAGAAGTATCCACCCTTGATTGCGAATAAGAAGTATTGCGAAATTATTACTCCATGCTCTCTGCCTCATGCAATGCTCTATTCTTTTGCGAAGTTTCGAAACTTTGCGAAGTGAATAAGAAGTATTAATCATTGAAGTATAAGAAGTATTGCCTCTGTTCATGCGAAGTTATTATTCCATTTTTGGTGAGGATTCTTGTTGTTCATTGGTGAATATCTTCTTTGGAAGTGATTCTTGCCGAGAAGATAAAGAACATAAAATGTTTTCTTGGTTATCCATAATTGCCTCTGTTCTTTATCTATGAGGGTATAATCATTGAAAAAGTGTTGAATGAGCGAGTTATTTTTTCATTCTTATCTTGCCTCTGTCTCATACTTTGTTCTCATGCGATAGTATAATCTCTTCAAGTTGCTTATAATTGTGAGAAATAATTTGGCGAAATAATCACATTCTCGAAACTCGAATAACTTTGCGAATTTTTGTAAAATACTTGTGCGAATATAATGCTTATGTAATGATTATGTTATGAAATGTGTATGCGATGTTTATGCCATGAAATGCTTATGCGATGCTTTCATGATGCGAGTATAATGCTTGTATGATGAGAATGCTTATCTACTGCAATGTATAGCTAATGTTTGTGTTACTTAGCTCATTTTGCCGTTCTAAAATTGATGTAGCTTTAAATCGCTTCCATTCTTCATTTCTCTGATTTTGTCTCTAGTATATGCATTCCTCTTTGTGTATTTATTGTTTCTCGCAAGTTCTTACTTGTGCTTCATCTCTTCTTATTCCTGCACTATTAGTATCGCATAATAATATGATCATAATATCAAATGTGCGGCATTTGCATTGCCTCGATCTCATTATCATGTATATGTTCGCAAGCTTATCATTTAATCATTTTCTCAAGCTCGCAAGCTTATCATGTAATCTTTTTGCGATAAAAGAACCGTATTACCTTCATCCAAATTGTTCATGTTGAATTTTGTCATTGCGACAAGATCGCGGGACGTCTTTACATTTTCATGTAATGACCCATTGATCTTGCCTTATCATTTATTCTGTGTGGTCTTATTTTGCCTTCCTAGTTAAAGGTCTTATTTTGCCCCCCCTCATTATTGCGACAATATGACAGGCCTAAATATTCTTGCGAACATAAAGCCCCATGACAGTGCCGTCTTGCGACGAAATCGCAGGACGTCTTTACACTTTCATGTAAAGACCCATTGATCTCGCCTTATCTTTGTCTTTTGTATTATTGCCTCTTCGGGATCATTGCACAAATATGACAAGCCTAAATTTCCTTGCGAAAATTAAGCCTCATGACATTTGCGTCTTTTGACACTTATCAGCTCCCTAATGGAGGGTGCCGCCCTTATCTTCTCCCTGGTTGCCCCTTCAAGGAGGCGTACATCGGCCATACAAGACTAGCTCCTCCCATCCGGTCTTAACAAAGAAGCAGTTATTTTCGTGACCTCTTATCCCTTATACCTATAGGGCTTATGGTTACGAGACTACACCCTAAGTGGAGTTTTCTTCGGGCCGAGTGCAAGCATGTGCCAAGACTTGTCAAGAGTGGTAAGGAAGTTCCATGCTCCCCGCACTCTTGACTCAACCGTGTACCTCGGCGCCTTGGTCATACGGCTGACTCCTTGGAAGAGACCCTCGGGCGTCCAACCCAGGGTATAACCTTATATATATATAGTTGGAAATCCAAGGTATCTCTCCCGGATAGGCTTTCATGGGCCCCAAATCTCCATGACTCAGGTTCCAGGAGCGGTGTAACCTTTTCGCTGAGCCATGTCAAGAGATACCCCCTTATATGACGCACTTTAGGTCTTACATTTGCCTCTTACGAAATATCATTCGCGAACTAGGGTGTACGCCATAAAGGTTCGTCCCATTCACTCACTCAATCATTTTTGTCAATTCATTCCTTCATTTATGTCACTTCCTTCACTCATTCTTTCATTTCTGTCATTTCTTTCATTCATTCTCATAATATCATATTATTTGAAGCAAAGTAAATATTCAAGAGAAATTCTAATACATTATAGTCCTGAAATCTTTGTAGTTGTGAAATCTTTATAATTTTGCGATCGTATCGCGTTTGTGATTCAAATCAAAAATCTTTTATTGTCTATAAAAGAAATACTCTAGAGAAATATATAAATTGAATTTTCTGGTTTTTTTTTTTTTTTTTTTTTTTTTTTTTTTTTTTTTTTTTGTAATTTTGAAATCTAGAAATCTTTGTAATTTTGAAGTCTTTATAATCTTGAAATCTTAGTAATATTTGTAATCTTGCGATGGATTCGCTTTTTTTTTGTAATCAAATCAAAAATCTTTTATTGTAGAAGTAAAATGTTCAAAGAAAGTGGTACTTAGCTTTTGTGGTTTGCTGCTGTTGTTGTCTCTTGCGAAGTATATGATTTGCTTGCGAAGCTAGCATCCTTGAAATGTATAAATGTCGCACAAAATATAATTATCTCGCAGCAAAAAGAAGTGTGAGAAATGAGATTTGAACCCTTGACCTGCCTCTTGCATATTCTCGCACCATTACCAACTGTTCTAACCCTCTCTTGCGAAATTAATTTGCGAGATAGTCATCAACTTTCTTCTTTGAGAAATAAGCAAAGTCCTTGCGAAATTTCGCATAACAAAAATAAATATGCGAGAAGCAAGAATTGATCCCGCGACCTTCTGCTTGCATCCATGCCTCCTAACCAACTGTGCTAGCCTTGCCTCTGCGAAGTGTTCCTGCGAAATAATCACCTACTTTCTTCTTGCGAGATATCCTTGCGAGATTTTCAAAGACTGTGCGAAGTAAACATTTGCATGAAGTAAACGAACGTCTGCTTGAAGTGTTTATCTTTGCGAACGTTCGCAAGGTAAACATTTGCGAAGTGCAAAAATTCTTTGCGAATGGGGAGATTCTAACTCTAGACATCAAACTCCTTCTCTTCACTGCTGACCATCTGGGCTATTTGCTGCTTGCGAAAGAAACATACAATACTATAACTTTACTCCATTTCTTCGCTCTCATAAGTTCAAAAATATGCAGAAGGTGGGATTCGAACTCGCGACCTTAAGCTCCTCATGTTCGCTCATGACCAATTGTGCTATCCCTCTTGTGCGAAAGGATCGCAGAATGCTAATACATGACTTATATTCACCCTTTGATACTCAAGGAAAAAATTGACAAAAATTCTATGCGAAGGGGAAGACTCGAACCCGCGACCTTATGTTTATACTCTTCGCAGTGACCAATTGTGCTAGCTGCTGTTTGTGAAAGAAACACATAATGCTGTACTTGAGTTCATCCACCCTTTACCGTTTTGGAAAAAATATATGGAAAATATGGGTGATGTGAGGGTTGAACTCGCGACATCCACCTAGTATACCTCGCGCACAACCATCTGTGTTGGCTGCTGTTTTGCGATAGAAGACCATATTGCCACTCTATTATTCTTCCTTTCTTTTCAGTGAGTTCCAAAAAAGTGTGAAAATATTGTGCTTTGCGAGAATTGATCACGCGAGCTCTAACCCATACTCCTAATCCCGACCATCTGTGCAGTTTCTGTTTGCGAAGATTCGCATGTAACCACCTCTTATTCTTTTCTCCTCTCTAGGCTGTAGAAAAAATGTGAAAAAATATGATTGTGGCGAGATTTGATCTTGCGACATCAAGCTTCTTCGCTCCAACTCAAACCATCTGCGCGAGTTTCTGTTTGTGATAAAAATCACAGCGTTTTGTTCTTATCCTTTTCTTCATTCTTCCTTTATTTTCCTTCAACAATTTGCCTTTTTCTTTTTCTCCTGAATATGAAATCTTCCATTAAAAAATTAGCTTTCTTCCTTGAATTTCATCACAGCAACCTATTTTTTTTTTTATGTCTTTGAATTGTTGACGGTGTTTTCTCCTTAAAGTTTATAGATCCAATTGAATTCGTCACCAACAGTAGTCAATTTTTCTAAACTTTCTTGAACCAACAAGATTAGGTCCCTGTTTCTAGCGCATATGTAGTTGCAGGAAATCCTACACTACACCCCTCATAATATTTTCTAGATCTAAATCTTATTAATCACTAAATTTCAAATATAAGTGCTAGAAATATAAATTGACACAAGGATTTTTTACATGGTTCGATCAATATGATCTACATCCATGATTCTTCACTATGATTTTTGAGGTTACATAAGAATTACATTTACAATCTCCATTAATGGATATTTTGTAGAGCTCTAGATCTAATTATTTGGGGAAGAAGATGATAAAGAAAATAAATCTCTCCCTAAAAATATCTCTCTCCAAAATATCTCTCTCTCTCTCCTACCAAAATTATCCTCCTTTTTCTCTCTCGCTCTCCTCTTTATATAGTATTTACATAGTGGATGACAGCTCATGTACAACTAATATTTCCCTTAATTTCGGATTTACCTTGCGACATCCTCGCGAGAGTATAAATGTTAAATCTCGCAGACATTATAGTTTTCGCAAGATCTTCGCACTTTCTTCATGTTTACGTTATCGTCATTTGTTATGTTATTTCTGAAATCACTTTGCGACGGTTTCGCGACGTTGTTAATGAAGATTCCGCAAGTGTGTTGTTGTTGCGATATTTGGATCCTACAAAACGTGTACACCATGTTAGCTCAATAGTAGTTAACCGAGGTTGGCTATATGAACACTCTCATATCAACCTTATTCATCTTAACCACAACTAGTTCAAATGACTCAAATGAAACTAGTTAAAGAGTTGTTCAATTGCTATATTCTCATAGAAGTATACAAGAACACAATTGAAGCAAAATCGGTTTTATTCACTCGAATCAGTTCATGAACATTATAGCCACGGTTTTCAAAGAATGCATTCCTTAAACTAAAAACGAACATACAAACCCAAAATTTAATTTTTTTTTTTTTTTTTTTTTTTTTTTGAGACATAAAAATAAAACAAATACAAAATAAAAACAAAACAAAATAATAAAAACTATTAACGAACCTAAAAATTTTCTCTTGTCATTTTTTTTTTTTTTTTTTTTTTTTTTTTACTTTTTTTTTCTTTTTTTTCTTTTGACAAGAGAAAGTAAAATACAAATAAAATAAAAAAATGTAAGTACAAGGCCATGGTGTAAGTACTTTACCGCTTGATTCTTCACAACTTATATGTCTTGATATCATAAACTTCTCGAACTCTCATCTTTGATAATTTTCACTCTTGTACAATAGTCTTCAACTTATAAAAATTCTGCTCCTTGTTTTGTTGCTTTACTTGAATCAAATCTGCTCAAGTGCCGTACCGTTGCTTGTAAACCTCAAACGTGTTCAACTTTCCTTCAAATTTGTGATGCTCCTCTTGTTGATGATGATGGTGTTTCTATGGACTGTTGGTGTAGAGAGAGATAAGGTGGATGGTGCTAATGCGAACAAGATTACAAGTGGTATGTAATTTAGCAATTCGATGTCACCATCATGGTTGATAAAAATAGCACTCAAGAGATCAAAATAGTGCTTCTATTGGTGGGAGGTTGGACAGCTCACCATTCTGCCCGGAATTTACGTACGGTGACACACACTCTAAAAGCACAAATTTAGACAGTACAAAGAATTGAAGGTTGGTGCCTCACATTATGTAACATGGGTAGTCTCCACTATAGGGAATCACTACTCTAATACCGAATTCATCTGCACCTTATTTGCCACCGGCATGGTTAAATCCAACTTTAACTCTCATACAATTAAGAAACCCGCTCATGTTCTCTGTCATCTCTAAGTTCAGTCACTCTTATGAGATTCTCGATGTAATCTTAGCGACATGTATACTACGTGACTCTAAACTAACTACAAGTTGGAGTTTTTTATTCACTAATTTACACAAAAAGTTGAAAAATTGAAAATTTACAACGCAAATGCTTAACCATTCCCCCACACTTAAACTTTACATTGTCCTCAATGTAAATTGAATCATCCAAAGAAAGTCAAGGTGGGAAATTTATATAACAATATGCGACAAGAAAGCATAAAAAAAAAAAGAAAAGAAAAATTAAAAGATAAGAGATACAAAACCTATGGGTTGCCTCCCATGTAGCGCTTGGTTTAAAGTCGTCGCCCGATTATATCCTTGCAAGATTCATTCCCCATATACTAACAATCGGAAAAGTTGGGGATCCTTCCATAGAACCTGTTTTGCAAACACTAGCTTCACACAAATATTAGTAATATAAAGCAAAAGTGAAGCTATTTGCCGATAAAAGCTTCCCCCACACTTATTCTTGTCCACACTAGGAAGTGTATAAAGAATATAGAAGTCGGGAACTTCCATGGTTTCTTGTTCCATAACCTGCATAGTATGAGAATCAAGTATCTCTAATGGCGGAAATCGAGAAACAAAGTCATTCAACAATACTCTCGAAGCACATACATTCAAACCAATAAGAGGTAAAGGAGAAGAAATAATAGGCAATGGGTTAGATAAACCTTGCACAATCTCTCGTATTACGGAATCCTCTTCATCCTTGAAAAACTCAAGTGAATTACTCACCTCTTGTATATCATGGTCCTCTATCAAACCTTGCAACCATTCTTCATCCGTTTCTGCCTTAACCAAAGTCTCGACATAAACATCATCATTATCATTTGCAAGCTCAATTGGGTCATTCACAATATTGGTCATACCGGTCACATTCTCAACATATTCCTCTTTATTAGACTCAAACCTTGTTGCAAGGAAGTTTTGTAACACACTAGTTTCATCATACTCATGTACCTTTGGAATAGGTGTTTGATCATTATAAAGATCAAGAGTTGAGTCAACTACACTAATGTCATCAAATATTTCCAAAGGTTGGTCCTTTTCAACAAAATCAACTTTATCGCAAAAAGACTCCATCGTACAATCCTCGGGGATGCCACCATAAATTGGTTCAAACGATGTATTTTCATAATAATCATCATCACTATCATAGTCATCATAAGATTGGTCCTCGCTGAATTTAGTGTTGCTAATCTCTAACTCATCCTTTTGAATAGGTGAATGATCATTATTAAGATCAAGATTTGAGTTCACTACACAATTATCAACGAAAGTCCCCAAAGGTTCGCCTTTTTCAACATAATTATTCATTTCCTCCCTATACTCATCAATGCCCTTTCTTACGTCGGAAACACCTCTTTGAAGCTCTTGGAGTGATCCATCCAAATTCTGAATATAGTGTTCCATTTGTTTGTAAAGCTCATTCGACAAAGAAAAAGTAGAATTACTTACTTCAGTATTGCTAGGCCAATTATATTCCCTTTGAATGGGTGGATGATCATAACTACGATCAGAAATTGGGCCAAACACACTATAAGCACATTCGGTCGATGAAAATGGTTCCACGCTTGGTTGTCTACGAATTGACTCCATGCTGTCCATAAATTGTTGCATTTCATCTACCAAACTAGAAGAAATATTAATAGGAGCACAAGTATCATCCCCTCCTTGTGGTTGCTCACTTACATACCCACCGTAAGAAGGTTGAAATGTATGAGAACAACTAAAAGGGTACGTGGAATATTGACCATAACCAAAGGATTGGTTTTGATTGTACTCCCCGTAAGGGTGATAGTTGTCATATTGTTGAGGTTGAAAGCCATATTGATTGCTCCAATATGCTCCGTCCATAGAAATTGGTACCTGAAACGAGATTCTCAAAACTCGGTTAAGAACCAAAGAAAAAGTAAAAGTAAAACAAAACTAAAAACAAAAATAAGAAACCAAAAACAATTAACAACCGCTGCCTCCCCGGCAACGGCGCCAAAATTTGACCGGTTGTCAGCCGACACAAATATAAATTACACTTTCTTACTACTCAAAATATATAATGAAGCAAGGGCAAGAAAGGATCGTTCCCACAGAGAGGTCTTGGTTGTCAATATGTTATGGTTTCCTATATAAAATACCGGGGGTTTGCTGATTTTTATATACTAAAATAAAATAAAAGCGAAGCAAATAAATAAACACGCAAATCAATGAGGTGAAAACATTGGATAAAGGTTTCATCTTCAATTGTAAACAAGTTTTTGAATATATGAATAGAATTCGTATTTAATCTCACTATCATCAAAAGCCATAGAATACCTTATTGCAAGAATACTCCGTAATTTCCTAAGTTATCAACACACACATTAGAGCTGCGTATGTGAATTCTACCTAAAGAAAAACCTAACGCCTTGCGCTAATCAAGTTCAATTCCTAGGAGCATTAAGTTTCAGAAATAGGCTAATCAATGCAATTGTAATACATTGCGTAAACAATTCGAACAAAGGTCGATTTCTACATATGACTACGAGGATGTATCACTACAACCTAGAATCATATCATGCTGCTCGTATTCAAGGTTATCGCTTGATGAAAAACCCTAAAATAGTTATAGATATGGATGTGAGTTCAATCAATTCTAGACTTAACTAAACAAACATTCAATCATATTGCAATACATCAATCATGCAATTATTATAACCCGTAGAAATCAAACGATAATATTGAGAGAAAACTAATTCATAAAAATCATAACTTGGTTGCAAAATCCAACTACATCTTCAACCAATAATAAAACTTAGTTACTCATGGCATAGGAGTTCATAACAAGAAGAAAGAGAAAACCTATCATGTTTCTAAACCCTAGAATCAAAAGTATGAGTTCTCCCTAATGGAGATATATTTTTTTTTTAGGTTTGAGAAAGACTTTTCTATTTATATGTTTCTTCAATTCCAAAAGGATACTCTTTCCAAATTTAGGTCAAATCTTCTCAAAACCCATCTCCAAGTGGTCCACCAAGCCCATGTGTGAAAACATCTCTTTTGGAAATTCTGGGTCCAAAATTGGTCGACGGAATTGATGACGTCATCGCCGGAATCCGGCCGTCGGAAAATCGTCTCTGGCCACCTGAACCATCGGAAACTGTCACCAGCAAGTACACACTCCCAGCAGCTCATCTCCATATCTCTGCAATTCAAACAATCACAAAATACCATCTAAACCAATTCCTTGTTCTTGCGAAAACGCGCCCAAAAGCGTAGCTCGTAGCTCATATATGCCGCGGCCGAATCATGCATCCAACACATACCCCTTTCGTGATTCACTGAAATATTATGATCCCCACTTTCGGTTCCAAAATCCGGCATTCCAGGCTAGGCTCACCATCTGGCCATTCTCACTGCATTTTCGCATTGTTTCTGCGGAATTTCAAACTGGTACATGCATTTACTATCTCCCAGCTCAGGCCATAACTCACAGCCACTGCACCAACTTCTTTGCATCTTGGCTATCTACTCATTCCATCTGCACAGCAGCAGCTTCTTACTTGTAGTCACTAACCAGTCCTCCTACAATCCAAACCTGCAAAACCACCAGCTCAAGCTCTAATTCTTCAGCAGATTTATGTCACCAGCTTATCCATAATCTCCATCGGCTCACAATTTCTCGTCCTCAGCCTCATTTCATGTCTTCTTCGACCCGGCAGACAAGCACAGCCACAGACTCATGGCATCAGACTCGAAACCCTTATAATCTTCTATTTAGCTTTCGTATTCTCCATTTCATAGCACTACAATGAATCCCTGCAGTTGCAACTCAGTTCCCTTGGCAGCAACCACTAGCACCAGTTCATTCAATGCACTTGAGTTCAGCTCCAACTGCTCATCTCCTCCACTGCAACTCCAGCTGCTCTATTCGTGTAGCTGAAATCACCACCTGCATCAGCTCATTTCAGCTCAATTCAGCTCATAACATCCCAGACTTGACTGCAGCTCCAACCTGTTCAAGTCCACCAATTTCAGTTCAACCGCCACTGCACAACAACACCTCCTGCAGCTTCGTAATCTCATATCTTGGCATGTCTGTAGCTTGAACCCAGCTGCACTTTAATCACACATAACTCTCCCTTTATCTCCTGCACAACTGCATCTTCAACTCAAATTCTTGAACTCAGCCAGTGACCCTTCATGACCAATGCTCCACCAAATTATCAAGCCATTTCTTTGTATCCTAACTCAACCCTTCACTTCCACAGTCCCTTGCACCATGATAATCACCAGTCTATCTCAGTTCGAGCTGAGATGCAGCCACCAGCTCCACTTGCAATCTCCTACAGATCCATTCGCTCAATAACCAACACCATAATCATGTAGCAGCCACCAACAATACCAGCTGCAACCACATCTCTCTGATTCAGTTCATTAATCACCAGAATCAAGCAGCGACAAGCATCACAGCATCAGCCATTGTAACATCCAGCTCTCAGCTCCATTTCAGCTTTAGTTCAATTTATCTTCATTGTTTTGCCTAGCCATCGTACTAACAGAGACTCGATCCATCCTGCTGTCTTCGATTCCATTGCAACTAACCTTCACAGTTCAATTTATCCAACTTCAGTTCATCCAGCTACCTCTCGACCTGCAACATTCAGTTCCTGCAACACACAGCTTCCTAAGCCCCTATGAAACCCTTGAACCATGACTCCTTGCTGCTATCAGTTCATGACCCCAGTTCCGTGTAATTCTCGTTGCCATTGCTTGCCCAGAACTCACAAACATACGGCTAACCAACAGCAAAGGTTCGATTATGAGTTGCGGCAGAACTGGCCAGTCATTCAGTCGAGCACTTTGTTTGCAGTTTGTTGATGATGGAGAGATGATCTCCATGCTGGTTCCAAACACAATTCTACCTCCTTCTCTGTAGCATACACACAAAACCCATTCTCCCATTCTTCTCAGAGAACACAATTACTACCTTTAATTATTCTTTCATTCTACACAGTATCAATGGCAGCAACGTCTTCTTCCCTGTCTTTCTAGCCATCAAGTACAACACAAACCCTATGTCTCGATTAGCCTCATCATCCCCTTATTCTATCGATTTGGATACCGAATCACCATCAAATCCCAAACTCTCCATTTAACCCACGATTTCATCCTCTCTCGTGTTTCAACCAATAGTTCGTGTCTGCGCTTCCAATCTCTAACTTCAATTCCTTTTTCAACAAACAACATCAAATCATCATGTTCTTCTTCTTTGTCTCGATTCCGATCCATTTCTCCATATCTCTCGGTTTTGAGCGTAGCTCTGCTGGTTTCAGGTGAATGATTGAGAGAAGAATTCTCTCGATTAGGTTACAAGAGAAGGGGGATATTAAGACACCCCAGATAAAATACACCCCAAGCTAGGTGCCCTGAGTTTCTCCTTTGGTACATTTAGCAACTCCTTTAAGCACAAAATTGACTACCCCTTAACCTTGTTTGGGATGTCCTTAACACTCCTCCAAAGGAATGTTGCCCCTTAATCTTGGTTCGGCTCCCCATAGTGTTCGCCCATGAAAATGACAATTTTTCCTTTTCACTCAAACTGGGTGATTTCTTCTTATTTTCGTTCGTGCGACTCCATAGTAGCTATAAGACTCAAAACAAGCGTAAAATACATAATTTAAAAGAAAAATAGCAAAGAGAGCATAAACTCTAGATAGTAAATACGGTGTATTCTACACCTATCAAATTCCCCCACACTTAGACTTTGCTAGTCCTCGAGCAAATCAAACAAAACACTTTTAAAACATACATACAACTCCGTGTCGTCGAGGCTACGGTCACTTTTAGCATAAATAACAAGCCTTCAAACCCCTAGGTGTCCCTAGTGGACGAGTTTTAGTCTCGTGAGGGTTTACTAGAGATATACCCACAAAACCTATTTTTCCAACTTACTAGTTCTCCGTAATAATAGCATCCAACGCGCTAAGAAGACATAGAAATTCTGCACACTAGTCATAAGAAGTTAGACACATAAATGAACACAATCTCATTCTTAAAAGTTGAGAGAGAAATAACCATCCCTTATCGAAAGAAATTCGGGTTCGGAGTGATCAAAAGTCTCGACTCTGCCTCACAAGAAAGGGTTTTATGAAATTGCTCTCAATAATAAACAGCTTTTTATGGGTCACACATGTGTCCAGGTAGGAATGAAGAGAGAATCCTGCGACACGTTGAATGGTAGGAAGGCAAAACCCTCCGAATGTTTTGAAAACCCACATCTTTTATTCATTTTTGAAAACCCATTTTTCTGATGATCTCTTCGAAAGGAAATCAACCACTTAACGAAGGTGGGAATATGTTTACTTACCTCGTTATCCGTTCGACGTGCAGCTAGCACCACTCTCACAGCATCCATAGAAACGTCTTCGGTCTTCAATCGGTGTCTTCATCCTCGTCTTCGGTCTTCAACTCTTGATGATAACTCTCGAACTTCGTAGAATCTTGACAATATGAATCTTTCCCTCAAATTCCTTGTCGCTTGAAACTTCATTATAAATATTCCTACTTTCCATTGGCTTTATTGAAAGAATACAAAACTAAAAACGAACATACAAACCCAAAATTTAATTTTTTTCTTTTTTTTTTTTTTTTAATAATAAGAAATAAAACAAGTACAAAATAAAAACAAAACAAAATAATAAAAACTATTAACGAACCTAAAAATTTTCTCTTGTCTTTTTTTTTTTTTTTTTTTTTTTTTACTTTACTTTTTTTTTTCTTTTTTTTTTCTTTTGACAAGAGAAAGTAAAATACAAATAAAATAAAAAAATGTAAGTACAAGGCCATGGTGTAAGTACTTTACCGCTTGATTCTTCACAACTTATATGTCTTGATATCATAAACTTCTCGAACTCTCATCTTTGATAATTTTCACTCTTGTACAATAGTCTTCAACTTATAAAAATTCTGCTCCTTGTTTTGTTGCTTTACTTGAATCTGAAATCTGCTCAATTTTGTACCGTTGCTTGTAAACCTCAAACGTGTTCAACTTTCCTTCAAATTTGTGATGCTCCTCTTGTTGATGATGATGGTGTTTCTATGGACCTGTTGGTGTAGAGAGAGATAAGGTGGATGGTGCTAACTGCGAACAAGATTACAAGTGGTATGTAATTTAGCAATTCGATGTCACCATCATGGTTGATAAAAATAGCACTCAAGAGATCAAAATAGTGCTTCTATTGGTGGGAGGTTGGACAGCTCACCATTCTGCCCGGAATTTACGTACGGTGACACACACTCTAAAAGCACAAATTTAGACAGGTACAAAGAATTGAAGGTTGGTGCCTCACATTATGTAACATGGGTAGTCTCCACTATAGGGAATCACTACTCTAATACCGAATTCAGTCTGCACCTTATTTGCCACTGGCATGGTTAAATCCAACTTTAACTCTCATACAATTAAGAAACCCGATCATGTTCTCTGTCATCTCTAAGTTCAGTCACTCTTATGAGATTCTCGATGTAATCTTAGCGACATGTATACTACGTGACTCTAAACTAACTACAAGTTGGAGTTTTTTATTCACTAATTTACACAAAAGTTGAAAAATTGAAAAATTTACAACGCAAATGCTTAACCATTCCCCCACACTTAAACTTTACATTGTCCTCAATGTAAATTGAATCATCCAAAGAAAGTCAAGGTGGGAAATTTATATAACAATATGCGACAAGAAAGCATAAAAAAAAACAAGAAAAGAAAAATTAAAAGATAAGAGATACAAAACCTATGGGTTGCCTCCCATGTAGCGCTTGGTTTAAAGTCGTCAGCCCGATTATATCCTTGCAAGATTCATTCCCCATATACTAACAATCGGAAAAGTTGGGGATCCTTCCATAGAACCTGTTTTGCAAACACTAGCTTCACACAAATATTAGTAATATAAAGCAAAAGTGAATCTATTTGCCGATAAAAGCTTCCCCCACACTTATTCTTGTCCACACTAGGAAGTGTATAAAGAATATAGAAGTCGGGAACTTCCATGGTTTCTTGTTCCATAACATGCATAGTATGAGAATCAAGTATCTCTAATGGCGGAAATCGAGAAACAAAGTCATTCAACAATACTCTCGAAGCACATACATTCAAACCAATAAGAGGTAAAGGAGAAGAAATAATAGGCAATGGGTTAGATAAACCTTGCACAATCTCTCGTATTACGGAATCCTCTTCATCCTTGAAAAACTCAAGTGAATTACTCACCTCTTGTATATCATGGTCCTCTATCAAACCTTGCAACCATTCTTCATCCGTTTCTGCCTTAACCAAAGTCTCGACATAAACATCATCATTATCATTTGCAAGCTCAATTGGGTCATTCACAATATTGGTCATACCGGTCACATTCTCAACATATTCCTCTTTATTAGACTCAAACCTTGTTGCAAGGAAGTTTTGTAACACACTAGTTTCATCATACTCATGTACCTTTGGAATAGGTGTTTGATCATTATAAAGATCAAGAGTTGAGTCAACTACACTAATGTCATCAAATATTTCCAAAGGTTGGTCCTTTTCAACAAAATCAACTTTATCGCAAAAAGACTCCATCGTACACTCCTCGGGGATGCCACCATAAATTGGTTCAAACGATGTATTTTCATAATAATCATCATCACTATCATAGTCATCATAAGATTGGTCCTCGCTGAATTTAGTGTTGCTAATCTCTAACTCATCCTTTTGAATAGGTGAATGATCATTATTAAGATCAAGAGTTGAGTTCACTACACAATTATCAACGAAAGTCCCCAAAGGTTCGCCTTTTTCAACATAATTATTCATTTCCTCCCTGTACTCATCAATGCCCTTTCTTACGTCGGAAACACCTCTTTGAAGCTCTTGGAGTGATCCATCCAAATTCTGAATATAGTGTTCCATTTGTTTGTAAAGCTCATTCGACAAAGAAAAAGTAGAATTACTTACTTCAGTATTGCTAGGCCAATTATATTCCCTTTGAATGGGTGTATGATCATAACTACGATCAGAAATTGGGCCAAACACACTATAAGCACATTCGGTCGATGAAAATGGTTCCACGCTTGGTTGTCTACGAATTGACTCCATGCTGTCCATAAATTGTTGCATTTCATCTACCAAACTAGAAGAAATATTAATAGGAGCACAAGTATCATCCCCTCCTTGTGGTTGCTCACTTACATACCCACCGTAAGAAGGTTGAAATGTATGAGAACAACTAAAAGGGTACGTGGAATATTGACCATAACCAAAGGATTGGTTTTGATTGTACTCCCGTAAGGGTGATAGTTGTCATATTGTTGAGGTTGAAAGCCATATTGATTGCTCCAATATGCTCCGTCCATAGAAATTGGTACCGAAACGAGATTCTCAAAACTCGGTTAAGAACCAAAGAAAAAGTAAAAGTAAAACAAAACTAAAAACAAAAATAAGAAACCAAAAACAATTAACAACCGCCTCTCCCGGCAACGGCGCCAAAAATTGACCGGTTGTCACCGACACAAATATAAATTACACTTTCTTACTACTCAAAATATATAATGAAGCAAGGGCAAGAAAGGATCGTTCCCACAGAGAGGTCTTGGTTGTCAATATGTTATGGTTTCCTATATAAAATACCGGGGGTTTGCTGATTTTTATATACTAAAATAAAATAAAAGCGAAGCAAATAAATAAACACGCAAATCAATGAGGTGAAAACATTGGATAAAGGTTTCATCTTCAATTGTAAACAAGTTTTTGAATATATGAATAGAATTCGTATTTAATCTCACTATCATCAAAAGCCATAGAATACCTTATTGCAAGAATACTCCGTAATTTCCTAAGTTATCAACACACACATTAGAGTTGCGTATGTGAATTCTACCTAAAGAAAAACCTAACGCCTTGCGCTAATCAAGTTCAATTCCTAGGAGCATTAAGTTTGTAAATAGGCTAATCAATGCAATTGTAATACATTGCGTAAACAATTCGAACAAAGGTCGATTTCTACATATGACTACGAGGATGTATCACTACAACCTAGAATCATATCATGCTACTCGTATTCAAGGTTATCGCTTGATGAAAAACCCTAAAATAGCTATAGATATGGATGTGAGTTCAATCAATTCTAGACTTAACTAAACAAACATTCAATCATATTGCAATACATCAATCATGCAATTATTATAACCCGTAGAAATCAAACGATAATATTGAGAGAAAACTAATTCATAAAAATCATAACTTGGTTGCAAAATCAGACTACATCTTCAACCAATAATAAAACTTAGTTACTCATGGTATAGGAGTTCATAACAAGAAGAAAGAGAAAACCTATCATGTTTCTAAACCCTAGAACCAAAAGTATGAGTTCTCCCTAATGGAGATATATTTTTTTTTTTAGGTTTGAGAAAGACTTTTCTATTTATATGTTTCTTCAATTCCAAAAGGATACTCTTTCCAAATTTAGGTCAAATCTTCTCAAAACCCATCTCCAAGTGGTCCACCAAGCCCATGTGTAAAAACATCTCTTTTGGAAATTTTGGGTCCAAAACTGGTCGACGGAATTGATGACGTCATCGCCGGAATCCGGCCGTCGGAAAATCGTCTCTGGCCACCTGAACCATCAGAAACTGTCACCAGCAAGTACACACTCCCAGCAGCTCATCTCCATATCTCTGCAATTCAAACAATCACAAAATACCATCTAAACCAATTCCTTGTTCTTGCGAAAACGCGCCCAAAAGCGTAGCTCGTAGCTCATATATGCCGCGGCCGAATCATGCATCCAACACATACCCTTTCGTGATTCAACGAAATATTATGATCCCCACTTTCGGTTCCAAAATCCGGCATTCCAGGCTAGGCTCACCATCTGGCCATTCTCACTGCATTTTCGCATTGTTTCTGCGGAATTTCAAACTGGTACTGAGGCATTTACTATCTCCCGGCTCAGCCATAACTCACAGCCACTGCACCAACTTCTTTGCATCTTGGCTATCTACTCATTCCATCTGCACAGCAGCAGCTTCTTACTTGTAGTCACTAACCAGTCCTCCTACAATCCAAATCTGCAAAACCACCAGCTCAAGCTCTAATTCTTCAGCAGATTTATGTCACCAGCTTATCCCTAATCTCCATCGGCTCACAATTTCTCGTCCTCAGCCTCATTTCATGTCTTCTTCGACCCGACAGACAAGCACAGCCACAAACTCATGGCATCAGACTCGAAACCCTTATAATCTTCTATTTAGCTTTCGTATTCTCCATTTCATAGCACTACAATGAATCCCTGCAGTTGCAACTCAGTTCCCTTGGCAGCAACCACTAGCACCAGTTCATTCAATGCACTTGAGTTCAGCTCCAACTGCTCATCTCCTTCACTGCAACTCCAGCTGCTCTATTCGTGTAGCTGAAATCACCACCTGCATCAGCTCAATTCAGCTCATAACATCCCAGACTTGACTGCAGCTCCAACCTGTTCAAGTCCACCAATTTCAGTTCAACCGCCACTGCACAACAACACCTCCTGCAGCTTCGTAATCTCATATCTTGGCCTGTCTGTAGCTTGAACCCAGCTGCACTTTAATCACACATAACTCTCCCTTTATCTCCTGCACAACTGCATCTTCAACTCAAATTCTTGAACTCAGCCAGTGACCCTTCATGACCAATGCTCCACCAAATTGTCAAGCCATTTCTTTGTATCCTAACTCAACCCTTCACTTCCACAGTCCCTTGCACCATGATAATCACCAGTCTATCTCAGTTCGAGCTGAGCTGCAGCCACTAGCTCCACTTGCAATCTCCTACAGATCCATTCGCTCAATAACCAACACCATAATCATGTAGCAGCCACCAACAATACCAGCTGCAACCACATCTCTCTGATTCAGTTCATTAATCACCAGAATCAAGCAGCGACAAGCATCACACCATCAGCCATTGTAACATCCAGCTCTCAGCTCCATTTCAGCTTTAGTTCAATTTATCTTCATTGTTTTGCCTAGCCATCGTACTAACAGAGACTCGAGCCATCCTGTTGTCTTCGATTCCATTGCAACTAACCTTCACAGTTCAATTTATCCAACTTCAGTTCATCCAGCTACCTCTCGACCTGCAACATTCATTTCCTGCAACACGCAGCTTCCTAAGCCCCTATGAAACCCTTGAACCATGACTCCTTGCTGCTATCAGTTCATGACCCCAGTTCCATGTAATTCTCGTTGCCATTGCTTGCCCAGAACTCACAAACATACGGCTAACCAACAGCAAAGGTTCGATTATGAGTTGCGGCAGAACTGGCCAGTCATTCAGTCGAGCACTTTGTTTGTAGTTTGTTGATGATGGAGAGATGATCTCCCTGCTGGTTCCAAACACAATTCTACCTCCTTCTCTATAGCATACACACAAAACCCATTCTCCCATTCTTCTCAGAGAACACAATTACTACCTTTAATTATTCTTTCATTCTACACAGTATCAATGGCAGCAACGTCTTCTTCCCTGTCTTTCTAGCCATCAAGTACAACACAAACCCTATGTCTCGATTAGCCTCATCATCCCCTTATTCTATCAGTTGCAGATACCGAATCACCATCAAATCCCAAACTCTCCACAGAACCCACGATTTCATCCTCTCTGTGTTTCAACCAATAGTTCGTGTCTGCTTCAATCTCTAACTTCAATTCCTTTTTCAACAGCAACATCAAATCACCATCTTCTTCTTCTTTGTCTCGATTCTGATCCATTTCTCCATATCTCTCGGTTTCATTAGCAGAGGCTGCTGGTTTCAGGTGAATGATTGAGAGAAGAATTATCTCGATTAGGTTACAAGAGAAGGGGGATATTAAGACACCCCAGATAAAATACACCCCAAGCTAGGTGCCCTGAGTTTCTCCTTTGGTACATTTAACAACTCCTTTAAGCACAAAATTGACTACCCCTTAACCTTGTTTGGGCTGTCCTTAACACTCCTCCAAAAGAATGTTGCCCCTTAATCTTGGTTCGGCTCCCCATAGTGTTCGCCCATGAAAATGACAATTTTTCCTTTTCACTCAAACTGGGTGATTTCTTCTTCTTTTCGTTCGTGCGACTCCATAGTAGCTATAAGACTCAAAACAAGCGTAAAATACATAATTTAAAAGAAAAATAGCAAAGAAAGCATAAACTCTAGATAGTAAATACGGTGTATTCTACACCTATCAGCTCTATACTAGCAGGCATGCTGTCTAGGAGCATTAATTATTTGAGAATTGAGTAATATGAGCTTGTTGAAGCGTCATATTTCTTTTATATAGTCAGGGAAAACATTGGTCGGTTTAGGATTCACGGGTCCGGGCCCAAAAAGGAAATCCTTGTGCAATTAGGTTTTGGAAATAAAAATTTGATATAAAAGGGATTAATCCTTTTTTTTTATTTCACCTTCACGCGACCACCACCACCTTCATCTCTTCACCTCCTTCACGTCAGCAGCAGGAAGGAGATTTTTCGCTGGAGCTCAACGCCGTCGGTCGTCCGATCATCGTCCGACCAATTTCCAGCCGGCACCGACAGGTGCTCAATTTTTTTTTTTATGTTTGCTGTTTCATGAGTTGTTCATGTCAAAGTTATATATATATACATGTGCATATATAAGCGTGAGTTTTGCAGAAAACCCTTGTTTTAAAACGTATGTTCGTTCGATCGTTAGTTTAAGAAACTAGTAATAATCCCTTACTTGGGAGAGATTTTTTTTTATACATAGACCTGTGTCTAGTGATAAAACTTTGTTTATGAGATTTATTGAAAACCAAAATTTTATCTTAAAAGTGTGAGTTTTCACAAAATCGAAATAAACCCTTGTTTCAAAGACGGACGATCGTACGAGGGAAAAGTTTTTTTTGTCATAAAATCCGTGACATATTCACGATTTTTATTATTCACGTGAGTAATTCACGTTATATATATATCTATATATATATTATTTTTGTTGAAAATCAAAAATTGATTTTGAGTAATCATTAAAAGTAGACAATTATTTATGATGAAATATTGCCTTGGTGTGAACTTCCACAATTCAATAGTGAATATTCACTCAGTGAAAGATATGTTCACGGCTTTATGAAAAATCAAGTTTTGATTTTTTGAATAACGAATTTTTTGCTCGTTTTTGCAGAAGAAACGAGCAAGTATTTGAAATCACCCATCGTCAGTGAAATTGTAAACAGATAAGAGTTGGATTGTTACCATTTTGCACGTGTTGTTTCCAACGTGTTTTGACTCCACGCTTTTCGTAATAGACAATGGTGACTCCTGGGTGTCTGTGATTTTCCCGAGAAATATTCTGGAAACACCAGACCAAGATGAGGACTTTTTCAGATGTTCATGCCAAGGTGAATCGTCCTGAGATGAGGGAGTTGATTCGTGGTACGCCTCTTGATCAGCTGAGGAAGAAGAGAGGCGAAGATGAAAAGCTGAGAACCCGTTGATCATAGAGTTGAGCCGTATCCACCCGGTATGAAGGATGAACGTTTAGCCAATATCGATTTCCATGTAAGGAAAATGACCATTTGGATGTTGTCTGAATATCATCTCGAAGAGATTGCTGCAAAAACATCCATTTGTTTGCGTCTTCGAAACTTATGGAGCCATCATGGAGGGACGTATAGTATCACAGTAGCAGACTGTCAGTCCCCAGTATTGGTTGGATCTTCTATTCGTTCCTTCTCTTTATTCTTTCTTATTTATAGAAAGATGGAGATATCAAGGCTTAAAGACTTTGTGGAAATACCTAGGGGACGTCACTCAACTGTGAGTGTTATGAATCCTGTCTAGAAATTTCTGCTTGCATGTCATCCGCTCTGGAAGTTGCTGAAACTTCATACGATGTCGAAATTTGATGATTGACCCCAACTTTCGAAGCTAAGAGACTGAGGAATCATATGCAAAAAGAATCATTCGCTTTGGAGGTGTCTATGGCGGTCAATGGCGCGTGCACATTCATAACTTGTAATCCCATGTAAATTTTCAGATTTCATAAACCTGAGTGTGGAAGCCATATCTTTCTGCTCGTATGTACGATTTATGCGCCCTTTTAGTATGTTGTAGCAGAGGCATAGAAGAACATCTTTTATCAAGGAAGTATTGTCCCATTCCTCACTAATTGGTACGTTTTTGTAAACCCATGGCCTAAAGTATGTTGTATCTCATTTGTAGAGGTGATGATAACATCTTGTAGAAGACTTCGGCTTGTGCTTGTTCGTCGTGCAAGCTTTGGGAAGACTTTCATGTCTTCATATCTTGATATGAATCATTATTGCTTGGAGAAGTATGATCCATCGAACACTTCATAGGATGGATAGTTGATGAAGCCGATCTTCAGGATGTTGTTCTTGAGACCGTTGTTAATGCTGAGATCACAATTGGATTTGCTCTAGGGACCCTTGTTGGTGTTGATACCATGGAAGGAATTGCTCTCGAGACCCTCGTTGATGATGAGACCATGGATGAAGTCGGGATTTGCTACAAAGACCAAAAGATGGTGCGTTGAACCTCCCTAAGATGAAGGTGTACTGGGAGTTCAACCCAAATTCTCCTGAACAATGTGACTTTATTGTGAAGTGGCTTTGTCAAGGAATCAATGTTGTTGCGGCAGAAAGCAGTGGCAGTCCCCATTCTGGATGTGTGATCGGTGTGGAGAAGAAGTTCCTTAGTCGTGCAAGGTTTGTAATGTAGAGAAGTTCCATTGATGAATAAGCGTAAAGTTTTGCTGAAATACGTCACCAGAAAATTCAGAACTCAGCCTTTTAGCAAAAACGTTGTAGAATCTTCATCCGATGTCGGATTTTTGTGGTCCGCCCCTATTTTCTTATGCCCAGGAAATTTCCTATCTTTGAAAGAGAAGCTTTTTGGATTTCGAGCATGTTTAGGAGTCTAAATTGACGAAACAGTAAACTTCCAGGAAGTTTTGAAAATTTTCAGTTGGCATGTAGTTGAGTGTTTCGGCTGCATCGTTTTGCTCGCTTATCCAATTAATGTGAATTTTGGATATGTTGTAGAGGACATCCGTACGAAGAGAATAATATATGACTGATCCTTAGATTCCTTACCAATTTCTCCTAGTTCATCGTCTTGTACAGGGCAGCGTAAAATCGACTCAGACAGACTTGCTTGTAAAATGTCTTTCTTGTGTCTTCACGTTATTTGCTTGTGTCTTGAAGGCATAATAAAGAACTTTGATGATGTTAGATCACTTACATCCTAAATTTATGACTGCCTTTGATTTATATGCTTAGAGCGCTCTATTCTCATGTAATCATCATATTAGGTGTCGAATGATGAAGTTGAGAATAACCAAGTTGATGGCGATGGTAAGAAGTGAATCAAAGAACTGACACAACCATTTCTGCACCTGAGGAGGTCGTTACTGAAACTATTAAAGAAACTGAAGCTCAGGTCGTCATCACTTCATGGATAGAAGAAACCATGCCAAGGATCGAAGAAACTGCTGCAATGGATAGAAAAAGCTGCTCCAATGATTGAGACTCGTATAGTGGTGCACGAATACCCTAATGCATGTATTTCCTTTGCTCCTTCATTCAGTGAGTTACTCCCGTATCATGAACTAGTTGGTGGATTCAGCATACTGGATATGCTAGCTTGTATGAAAAGATATGGGAGCGGTACGGTCATATCATCATTACCTAAGACTCCAAACGTGTTTAGTTCTTGACAATGCAAGTAGGAGCTATCTTGCGTGTCATAGAAGACATACGAACCAGAGCTAGAAGTACTGTTACTCAAGACATACCCTTTGATTGGGAGTACAACTTGGAGAACACTTGGCTTCAATGTGAAGTGGCTTGGTCAGAGAATAAATATTATCAAGGATTCTTGTGACATACCCTTTCCCAATGATGTTGTGATGGAGAAAGAGGTTGTCGTTGCTAGATTGACCAAGGATCTGGAGTTGGAGAAAGCAGCTTCGCAAGTCTTGAAGAATGCAGAGGAGCAAAAATCTTGCTTTGCTGATTTCCTTTCATGAAATTTGTTAGACCTGACCGTCTGTGCTCTTAATATCTTATGTTGATTCGAAATCCCAGTGGGGTTCCATGTTTGTGGAGCCTTCCAAGCTTGTGGAATATGTGGACACTCGTGCAGAGGAGAATACCCGAGATGTTCTTCATTTTGTTTAGACATCATTTCAGTCTTAGTTAGATGCTCAATCTGAAGAGGTTCCAGATTCAACCATTTGGTAAAATATTGGTGTGGTGAAGCTATCCATTCATAATGCCTCATAATAGCAGAGTTGCTGGTAGGATTGAGTCCTCGGACTAGAAGACCATATTTGAAAACAGATGACATGGATATATGAGGAGGAATGAGACTTGCCTGAGTACGGGATCTCCTGATAAATGCTAGCGCATCCTCTTCGGGCTCTTATTTCAACTCCATCATAGTTTGGGATTGCTTTAAATGCTCTGTTGATGGAACATCCGTTGAATCTTCCGAATCAGAGCTTTCTCCGTCTTCATCTTGAGAGTAAGGTAGCCATAAGCATCTCTGGACGTTCCGTCATGATCCATGATTGAGATTGGAGCATGAGTAGCTTCTTGTCGGGTGATACCAGTGACTCACGAGAGTTTTCAAAGGAATGCCGTTGTGGATCGGTGCCAACATCAATCAACGCTCGTTTGAATTTGTTTTCTTTGAGATGGTGTGGTGAGAAGTCCCCAGTCATACATCTTCTTGTTTGTTACTGGAGGTTCAGGGAGTGTCTCTTGAATTGATAAACGTCTCCCTGACACGATGTGGTTCAATGCAGCAATTCACAGACATGCTCGATTAAGGATTGAACTGCTTCCTTGACGGGTGGTCCAGAGAGAGTGAAAGTTCTGACCAAGAGAGGGTCTATGTGTACTCCTTCAGTCCCCAAGTTAAGCTCTCTCTCTTTCCTTTGTGCTTTCTGAGGAGATGGATAAGCGTGCTTGTGTTGTGGCACGACTTTCCATTTGTTCCCTTCTGTAACAACGTTTGTGGGGGGTTGGAGGTTATACTACTTGTCGATCAAATGCATGCTACTTCGAGTTTCTCGTGGTTCCTCGGCTTTGGTGGTATTTGCTTTTCCAGTAAGGCAGGTGCAGTAGTTGCTGATCTCTTAGCCGCTTCGTGAAGTTCTGTGAAAGTCTGGAACCGGAGATTTTCCATTAAAGCTCTGTAGACCGGGATCATCCCATTTATGCACAGGTCTACAAGTTGTTGTTCTGTGATGTTAGGATCATGGCAGTCCAAGGCTTGAACTATGAACCTTTTCACATAGTCATTGGGATGTTCGCTGCTCCTTTGAAACATCCTTCCAAGATCAGAGAGATTGACTTGTTCTGAAACAAAGAAGTACTTTCTGTAAAAGCGTTAATCATCTCTCCCCAACTGGCAATGCTTCCTGATGCTATGTTGTTATACCAGGTATATGCTCTGCCTGTCAGAGACTTTGAAAATTCCTTCAGACGAACGACATGATTGTGTTCATGCTCGCCTAATGATTCTAAGAATCGAGAGACATGTTCTCGAGCATTTCCTGTTTCGTTGTAAAGTGTGAACGTTGGAGAAGTGTAGCCTTTTGGAAGAGGAATTCTGCGTAGCTGCAGGATATGGAGGTTGATGACGATGGACAGATGATGTCTTATATTTTCCTCGATCCTCTAAAAAGCGCTCCAAGTCTTCTCAAGTAATGAAACTTGCAGGTTATTTTGTTGGTGGGTCATCTGCAGATTTGCAGACTTCATCTTCATCTACAATATGGATTGGAGAGATTTCAGGATCAGCAGTTGAAGATGTTTCTTTAGCTTTTCCTTTTCGCTACCGAGGTTGAGTGCATTGAGACGCAAGCTTGTCTGTGAGAGTTTTGAGGTAGGCACATAACTCTTTCTGTGTTGCGGACATGTCAGTCTGAACCTTCATGAGATCAACTATGGTAGGCTGATTTCCTCTGGTTTCTACAGGAGATCCGCTAAGAGGTGGATTGTTGATAGTGCCTGTAGCATTGCTTGCCGCATCGACAGGAGTGATCACCAGAGTACCAGCACTCGAAGGATTAGTAATAACATGTGGTATGACATTGTTGTCCGGAGAAGTGGTGTTAGCGGTACCACTAGAGCCTGCAACGTTGAAAGGAGTAGTACTTGCAGTGGCAGTTGATAAGCACGTATGTGCTACATTTTATACCCATATTTATATTAGTTAGAACTCGATATTTTGGCTAACAACACTATTTTATTGCTTTTATAGAAAGTACAAGCGAATCCAATTACCGCCTAAATACACAGCTAAAATGGAAGATAAAATGGCGTTTGCGGCAAAAAGCACGAATGCTAAAGCTCTAGACACCGAAAGAGACACGCTGCCTCCTTATGTGCTTGAGTTTACCACGTCACTTAAGTGACTACCTCTCTGTTCACATGCAAAGAAAAGAAATACATTTCTTCTATGGAAGTCTCACCACCTGAATTCCACTAGTGTGCAAATAATAAGACCTCAAAGTGGGCATATATTGCTAAGTGTCGGCTAAAGGGATTAAAAGACAGAAATGATGGGACGTGGCCACATCTCCACTCCATTTCATTTTCTTATCAAAACAAAATCAAATTTTCTTCATTTTGTCTCCACGGGAATTGGAGAAGAACTAAGTGGGGCTTCTTTATTTCAGTCGAAAGTGGGGTTTGGTGTTGTGTTCGAGCTGTTGCCGCTGCATGCCATCGGTTCAGTGTCTGCACGAA
This sequence comes from Papaver armeniacum, assembly GCA_023531295.1. NCBI lineage: Eukaryota > Viridiplantae > Streptophyta > Magnoliopsida > Ranunculales > Papaveraceae > Papaver > Papaver armeniacum. The sequence goes on from JAJJWW010001024.1 coordinate 117,784, forward strand.
GGGGTTCGATTTAAGAATGCATGGTTTTGCTCTACAATCTACAGTGGATGACTAAAAGATGGTTGGAAGGTGATTGATACAAAGTGTGAAAGCCTGGGTTTGCTGGGAGTTCGAAAAGCAAGATGGCAGTGATGGGTTATGGCGGAACAGTTGCAGCTAACGGTGGTCTTGTGCCGAGAATAAGATGGTGACGTTCTGAGTTTGTGCTTATTTCGGCCAAGCAGTTTCTGTCGAATGGAGATGTTAATGAAGACTAATTCTAAATGGTACTGTAGTTCACACTGCCAAGAGTTTGAACTTGAATTGTGGAGTTCAGGTTGAGCAGTGTTTGACAGTGAAGAAATGCCGGTGGAGAGTGACGAGTTTATTAGCCTGGGTTGAATGGTGTTGTTGGATTCAAGATCGATGGTGTTTAGTGGGTCAGGTTCATCGCAGTTGTGGACTGATTTTTAGAATGAGCTCAAGTATTGGTGGCAACGATGGAGAAGGCTGAACTTGTTCGAGATGGAACGAATTAGCTGCTGGCAGTGGTGAAATGGATATTGACTGAGCTGGTTGTTGTGGGATTAATTGGTTTGCTTGCTCAAGATGAAGATTTCCAACAATTGGTGATCAGCAGCGACGCAGTTGGATGTTATTGTTGGCTGAATGAGGGAAGTTGGGTTCTCGTTATATTTTAAGCTTGCAGGTGCAATTAACAGTTGAGATCTACTCCTAGAGAAAGAAGATATCGCACGCCTGTTGCTCGAGAAATCGGCTGTGGGAAGGTTAGAGTCCTAAAGGGGATGGAGTGTGGCTCAGTGGGAGGATTTGCACCAACGTGAGTAGCCTGTGGGTGAAGAGAGTTAGACGGACAGATATGAAGCTAGGAGTTGGCCGGACTTTTTGGTAATGATCAGGATATAGATAGTGGTCCGGGTTTGGAGATGGGTTCATGAGTTTGGACTGGGATATAAACATTTGGTAAACAGTAGAGAAAGAGGAGGCGGCACAAAGCCGTGAAGAGAGAATAGGGTTTGCTGTTTTGATTTAGTTTTTTCCATGATTTGCTAAAACTTTTGTTAGGGTTCATATGGAAACCAATTTGGTTGTGTAGTTCTCTACGATGATATTTCTAATAATGATTTAATTGCCTAGTAGTTTCTCTTCATAAAGCTTGGTGTTTAATCGTTTATGTGATTTTCTTGATTATTTATGCTTTTCAATTGATATTTCGTGCTTCGGTTAAATCCCTTGACGTGGTATGCTTTAGGATTGATAAATAATACTTTAGAATCATTATCCATGAAGCGAAGGAAATTACAGCGGAGAAACTATATCTTAGAATATAACATATCATCTTCCGAGACATGAGATTGATTTCGACATTTGTCTTGAGTAATAAATATAAATTGAGATTGCAACCGAGAGATTAATCTCCCACTTGGTCGCCAATCTGTAGATGGGGCAAAACGAGTTGCTGGTTTTTAAGGAATTGAGGAGACGACCGTGCGGAGGAAACTCCTTGAACCGAGCGAACTGTCTAACCTCACACAGATGCACTGCAAAAAAGGGAGTGCTTTGAATTCTATAGATCAATCTGTAGGACTCCAGCCTAAACCAAGACAATGGCCATTCCAGAGTCAATTCGGTCACAAGAGAGGATGGGTCGATCTGTAGGAGAGAAGCTGAGAAATGTGTGAGATCAATGGTGATCGAAATTGAAGGTGTGTTGTGTATTCTGCGTGAAAAAAAAAGATAAGTTCTGATTGATTGAATTTGCTTTGTTGAGAGTAATTGCTCAGACGTCGAGTTGTTAATCTCTTGTTGTCTGTTTGACGAAAGATTGTCCTGTCTTCAATCATGATTCAGAGACATATTTATATTGCTAGAATTGTAAACACCTTGATCCCATGAATTGTGACAGTTGCTGGAGGCAAAGAGTGGGGAAGTGGAAATCGTGTTAAAACCAGTTGCTCATCGTGCGGAGACTTGGTTGATTTTCCATCCACTACTTTGCTAACTCCTCCAACTGATTGCACGACTTGCTCACATTCTCATCGTGTGTATGAACACACGTGCCGTAGACCACCAGACCAAAACCCTAGTTAATATCCCCCATGTGACACGATTGATGTCTCGTGATTGTGGAGTCTGCAAGGCAGACGTGTATTTAGTTAGTCAGATGTTGACTTTATAGGACGATGAATCCTTATATTGCTGAGTCGAACGTGATTTACAAATGTTCTAAGACTCATGAATTGAACATGTCTTTTGAGACAGAGGTATAATTGTCGAATAAATGTTGATAGTTAAGGTGAACAAATATTGTTCATTTGATGAATTGTTGAATATTGATAGTTGAACCAATATTCCTTAGTCTGAGCAAATATTGCTCGTTTGATGAATTATTAATTTAAAATACTGACAACTGAATCGAGTATAATAATTAAAGTGTTGATTACGGGATCAACATAAAATTATTAGTGTTTGAATCTGGAATTATGAACCTTGGATTTGAAACCCTAAGATCAATTGCTGATCAATTGATAATTTAATGAAATCAACCACGGAGTGAAGGAGGGACCGACTACATGGGATAATGAGTCGACCATGTAGTGCCCAGATGCTCGAGTGAGCAAATACCAAAGTCTCTTGAAGATCAGTTGGTGAAAGGATGATTAAATGCTGGTTTAATCCTTTATTATAATAATGCTCGTCTGAGCCTTAAGTGATAAAACCTAATTATGAAGAGATGAGGGACCGACCAAGGGGTCATGAAACCGGCCCTGGTTGGTCACGGGACTGAGTTACGATCGTTTTTTGAAATTCCAAATTGTTTGGAAGAGTTTATATTATTTTCATGATTTTAGGGAAATACCATGAAATCAAGGAGTTTGTTAAAATAAATGAGTTTTCCTTAAAGTGAAGGAGTTTCCATGAGATGAAAGAAACCATATTAATTAATAATAATGAAATAAGGGGCGTGTGGGACCGGCCACAACTTGGGCATGGTCGGCCGGCTAGGGCCCAGTCCCGTGAGTCTTCCCTAATTTTATATTATTTCCATGACTTGAAGGAATTAAATATCATGAAATCAAGGAATTTCATGGGATGAAGGAAATAATAATAATAAAATAATAAGGAACGCAAGGTGTGGGACCGGCCACAACTAGGGCATGACCGGCCGGCTAGTGAGCTCGGTCCTGCGACACCTTTCCTAATTTTATTATTTCCTTGATGTGAAGGAAACACCATGAAATTGAGGAGTTTCCTTAAAACGAAGGAATTTTGTTCAAATGAAGGAATTTTCATGGGATCAAGGAAAAATAATAAAAATATGATAAAATAGAGAATGAGGCATGGGAGTGGGAGTGGCCACAACGTGACTGGATGGCCGGTGGGCCCAGTCCCCTAGCGCCTTAGCTAATATTTTATTATTATTATTTTCTTCCTATTTTGCATAGGTTCATCGTTCCTTCGTGTTTTGGAATGCTCGTTCGTGCATTCAGGTGCTCGTTAGTGCATTATTGTTGAATACACATGCACCATTTTGGGTCGGGGCTTACTCGATAGCGGCTTTGATGCCCGTACGTTGAATATTTATCACTAACCCATGGAATTATGCTGGGAATAACCACGAAGAAGTAATGAAAAATTATGAAGAACCTAGAATATTTCCGAATATTCAGTTAATGAATTCAAGGATTAGAGATAATTAAGTGATGGCTCTATACTAGCAGGCATGCTGTCTAGGAGCATTAATTATTTGAGAATTGAGTAATATGAGCTTGTTGAAGCATCATATTTCTTTTATATAGTCAGGGAAAACATTGTTACATCCTGAAGACGTTATTGCTCTATACTAGCATGCAAGCTGTCTAGGAGTCGTCCAATCGATCGATTCTATATAGAAGTAATTACTGAAATTGCTCAGTATTCATGAGATATGTCGTTGCCTCAGTTGAGAGACTGCACATCTACAGATACTCTGAGAGACAAGATTCTCAGTCAGAGGTTCTTGCGGCATGAGCCTTCATGCTTCAATGAGAGACATGAGCCTCAACACTCATCTGATTGTTGGATTAGGAGCATGTATAATTATGCTTTTACGATTTTAGCCTTCACCAAAAATCCACCATCTACATCCACAAGCTCTCCTTAGTAGTTCTTTGTTTTCAATTGATGACCTTCGTGAAGTCTAATGCTCAACTACACAATCTATCCTAGTCCGAGACATCACTATAAGTAGACTAGAAATCAAGACTTATAGTTTTGATCACTAACATTGACAAACAAGCTTAAGATAGCAACGCTTGCGAGTTCGACCGAGCAGTGCTCTAACAGTGTTCTTTATGCCTCTGAATCCCAGCAGGATTCTACGCACTTGATTCCCTTAGCTGATCTCACCCACAACTAAGAGTTGCTACGATCCAAAGTCGAGACTTGATAAACAAATATGTCTCACAAAGAAAAGTCTATTGAATAAATATCTCCAACAGAAACCAATTGATACACCGGTCTTATATTCCCGAGGAACATCCAAGTAATATCAATCACCTCACAATAACTTATTTATATGGTAGTAGAACAAGTTATTATGGAATCACAAAGAATGAGACGAAGAGCTTTGCGATAACTTTTTATATCTTACCTATCGGAGATAAGTCTCGAGCAAATCTTAGAGAATATAGTACTAAATACGATAGAATAAAGTAAGATCAGAATACGCAACTATAAAGAAAATAGTTGGATTTGGCTTCACGAATTCTAGTGAAGTATTTAAGTAGTTAACCTATAATGGTTTTAGGAAAAACCTAGGTTAAAGGAGAATCAACTCTAGTCGCAACTAGTATCACACATGAGGTGTGGGGACTAGGTTTCCCAATTGCTAGAGTTCTCCCTTATATAGTCTTCAAATCAGGGCTTGATAACTTTGGAACAAAGCAATCAATATTCCCCGTTAGATGAAACCCGATTTAAGATTCAAGCTAATATCTTTCAACCGTTAGATTGTCTTAGCTTGTTACACACAAATGAAATATACCTTCATTTAGATATGGGTAACCGTACCTAAACGTGTATAATGAGTTGGCTCAATAACAGTTAACCGAAGTTAGCCATATGAACACTTTTCTCTTAACCTTGTTCATCTTAACACTTCTAGATCAATTGATAATCAAATGAATCTAATTGTATTACTCATAGAGTTGTCCAATTGTTTATATTCTCATAGAAGTATACATGACATAATTGAAGCAAAATCGGTTTGAACAAAATAATTAGTTCATGAACATTTAGCCACGGTTTGCAAAGATTGCATTCCTTAATTTATAAATGTATTTGTTCATGAGTATGAAATCATACTTAACCGATTTAAGAACTTGAATCACTTAAGTTTACGAACGGGTACGCGAACTTAAGTTTCGGACATTGGTTACAAGCCGACAGTTTGCAAACGGGTACGCAAACTTTAGTTCCGGACCAAAAGTTGAAACCGTTTGCGAACGGGTATGCAAACTTGGTTCCCGGACATCAACAGTTAAATCAGTTTGCGAATGGGTATGCAAACCTAAGTACCCTGACTTAAAAAGTTGAATAAATTTGCGAACGGGTATGCAAACTTCCGGTCCTGAATTCCGTCAAAACAGTTCGTACACTAAGTACACAAACCGTAATGTATCCAGACATGGGTTTTAGCTCTTAACTCTCATTTCAATCATTGAAATATTCTTAGAAGACGGGAATAGCTGTCTCACACAAACTATTAGCTTCATAGCAATTTTCAAGTGATCGAATGATCAAATAGAAACATTCCAAGCCTACATCAAATGACTGTCTCACACAAATCATGTAAGATGTTACCAGGTGATTTTCACATGATCATCTTTTGACTTTCGTCAAGAATAATGATGAACGTGGTTAAAGCAAAAAGGTTTCCAACACATATTTCGAGAAAGATATAAGCTAGTTAAACTCAGATCAAATATCAAATGTATATAAAGTAAAGTCTATATAGCTATACGACTTTTGTCTCAATAGGAGAAATAATAGAAATAGATTTCTGAGTGATAGATTAGTTCAAGTCTCCGCATACCTTTTGTTTATGAAGTTCCACAAGCTCCCCTTAGTAGTTCTTTGTCTTTAATCGATGAACGTCGTGAAGTCTAAAGCTCAACTACACATTTTATCCTAATCCGAGACATAGCTATAAGTATACTAGAAATAAAGACTTATAGTTTTGACAACTAAACTTGACAAACAAGCTTGAGATAGCAAGCTTGCGAGTTCGACCAAGCAGTGCTCTAACAATCTCTCCCTTTGTCAACTTTAGTGACAAAACTATCAATTCATATGGATTACAAAACAAATAAACTTTGTAGCTTCTCATCCAAATGCTTGATTCTTTGGTTCTTCAACATTCCTTGAATTATTCGTCACTCCAAGTACTCCAATGATTCTGAACTTGTTCAACTCAGCATCATAGTTGTTGAAGATCCGTAGCCATAACAATAAGAAAACAGATGTTCTCAAGTATTGTTATACATTGTCATAATATTATTACACATCATCAAAATTCAATTGTATCACAACTTTAACAATAATACTACGGTGATATGTATCACTCCCCCTTAGTCAATACGTCATCTCACAATGAAAACCACTCCCCCTTACATAATGATTCGTAAACCATATGTATATGTAGTGTGAACTACAAAATAATTCTCCTCCTTTTTGTCAATATAAATTGGCAAAGGTACAAAAACTAGCGTGATCATAATGAAATTCTCAAAGAGATACTTCATGACTAAAAGAGAACATATCAACTTTGTTTCGATGATTTCACATAGTCAAAACTTAGTGTATTCATCAAGGAGTTTATAAAGATACAAGATAACTCCTACAATATTCCACAGCCGCACTCCCCACAAAGATTTGGCAATTAAGCGCAAGTTCAATTAAGAACTCTCCCCATAAAATGTCATTCCCGAAAGAACAACAAGAGCGACCTTACTTTTACAAGAAAAGAAGAATTTCTTTGGACATTAACAAATCACATGAAACATGAATTTGTATCCAATAAACTCAATTAAATTAACCACAAAGGAACCTCAATGATTAATTTAATCGGAAATGCTCAACATAAGAAAACTTATGGAGCGATACGGTACTTTTGCATAAAAGTGGATCAGGGAAAGATCAATACTGCGGAATATTCAAATATTCATTCTATTTTTCATCAATATTTGCATAATGATACCATAGACTTAATCTTTGACATATAAATCAAAAGTTCATTCTATTTTCCATCAATATTTGCATAATGACATAATAGACTTAACTTTTGACATATATGGGACAATCATAGTTCACGGACGTAAACACACATATCCCATAACATAATTTGCAATATATGAAACCAATAAAGATTAATATTGATATGCTCCTTGAGAAGGATGATAAGCCTTTGTACCTTATTAACCTCTAAAAAGAGATTTAACGGAGTAAACTTGTGAACCCTAGAAACACCCTTGTTCACGACCCCGGACAAAGAGATGAAGATGATGGGTACGCGTACGAGAACCCTTAAAGAACCTGGTATTGTGCTTGGACCCGTACAGGTTCGATAACCCTTAAAGGGAACTAGGATTCCATTTCTAAACCAGAACCAAGAGGTTTGCACATGGAGAAGGACCAGTGTGTGAAGAACGTAATGCAAGACTGCAAAACATTATTTAACCTCAGGTGGACGGAAAGAATCCATTGAGATAGTTTTTCCTCAAAAAAAAAAATTAATTCCAAAAAACTAACCCATAATACAAAACAAATCAGACCATAACTTGCCCCACTTCAAGTTATATACAAATGGGGTGGAGCCAATCTTGTTACCAAGAGGCTAGATGAGCACATGAAACCTCATGCACCTTCTCCGGTCGATATTTGTGAAATGTACCAGAAGTATAATCATAGTAACGATAATACTCATGGTTATTTAGAATTTTTGACTCCTTTTTCTTATGATTAAAGGAAGGATTTTTCCAACTATTGGAATTCGCAACACCACCAGTAAAAATATTTTTATCGATTTTGACCGAGTAGTTACCAAAACTCGAATGTATGTCACGAATGACAGAATAAGAATTTTTACCAGTACAAAATTTTTCCTTAATCAAGACTAGTCGTTCCATAGATTTAAAAACATTTTCAAAAGCCATAAATAGATCTTTGTCAATTGATCCATCACGATAGTATTTGTCAAAGAGATTAATAAGTAGTCTAGTGAGGTTCCATATCCATGAGCTTTTATTCGTACGTTTCCTGCAACGAACCTTTTTAAAGGAGTCTTTGATTTCTCCTTTAGATTGTTTTCCATCATCTAGGATTTCTAACGTCTTAGATGATGTGAGATTATCTTGAGAGACCAGCGGTCTTGAGAAGAATAAACTCTGAACAATCTTTGAGGATTTCTGGTATGCATCACAGATGCCCGGAACAAGTTTCCCAAAGTGATTTCCCATACAGACAGTCTTTAGGATCAAACAAACACAAACTTATTAGGTTTATCATGTTTGCCTGCTCTAATACCAATTGGAAAAAAAACGAGGGTCTAACAACCACACCCAATATTTCCTTTCGGCAATCTGTTTGGACTAACTCCAATATATTTCCAAGAGAATCAACTAGACAGTCAGACTCAAGCAAGGAAAATACTTCCAAGAGTTATATCTTTGTTTCTCAATGTAATCAGCAAATCAAACAGATAGAAATCCGCGAGCCTGAGTATTATTAAAAACAACTTGAACGGTACCAAATACCAATGTTCAAGTGTCAATCATTTTCAATCAACAAAGGTTGGATTTACCAATTGATTGAACTACGCACAACTTGTGATATTTCAATTATATAAAAAACATAATGCGGAAAAGAAATAACACAGACACCAGAAGTTTTGTTAACGAGGAAACCGCAAATGCAGAAAAACCCCAGGACCTAGTCCAGATTTGAACACCACACTGTATTAAGCCGCTACATATTCTAGCCTACTACAAGTTAACTTCGGACTGAAATATAGTTGAGCCCTATCCAATTTCACACTGATTAAGGTACAGCCGCGTTCCTTACGCCTCTGAATCCCAACAGGATTCTATGCACTTGATTCCCTTAGCTGATCTCAACCCACAACTAAGAGTTGCTACGACCCAAAGTCGAAGACTTGATAAACAAATCTGTCTTACACAGAAAAGTCTATTGAATAGATAAATTTGTCTCCCACAGAAATACCTACGAGTTTTTGTTCGTCTTTTGATAAATCAAGGTGAACAGGAACCAATTGATACACCGGTCTTATATTCCCGAAGAACAGCCTAGTAATATCAATCACATCACAATAACTTAACTATATGGTAGAAGAACAAGTTATTGTGGAATCACAAAGAATGAGACGAAGAGTTTTCTGATTACTTTTTATATCTTACCTATTGGAGATAAATCTCGAGCAAATCTTAGAGAAGATAGTACTCAATGCGATAGAAAAAAGTAAGATCAGAACACGCAACTACATAGAAAATAGTTGGGTCTGGCTTCAGAATCCCAATAAAGTCTTTAAGTCGTTAACCTATAATGGTTTTAGGAAAAACCTGGGTTAAACGAGAATCGACTCTAGTCGCAACTAGTATCACACAGGAGGTGTGGGGATTAGTGAAAAAGTGGGGGTACAACAACCTCACCCAATATTTCTCTTAACAATCTGTATGGAATAACTCCAATATACTTTTAAGAGAATCAACTAAACAGTCAGACTCAATCTTAATGAAAAGTATATCAAAGAGTTATATCTCAATTTCTCGATTCAATCCTTACTCAAACAAATAGAAATGCCAATCAATCCGCATTGAATGATTCTTTGTTCAACCAAGAAATTATTGCAGAACTTCCCATTCTCGGTTTGCAGTACCAAAGACCAATGTTCAAGGATCAATCAATTTCAATCAACAACCAAAGGTTGGATTTACCAATTGATCGATTCAACGCACAACCTGTGATATTTCAATTATATAACAAAATATAATGCGGAAAAGAAATAATCTTAATGAAAAGTATACAAAGAGTTATATCTCAAGATCAACTTACTCAAGAAGTTTTGTTAACGAGGAAACTGCAATTGCATAAAAACCCCGGGACCTAGTCCAGATTGAACACACACTGTATTAAGCCGCTATAGACACTAGCCTACTACAAACTAACTTCGGTCTGGACTGTAGTTGAACCCCAATCAATCTCACGTTGATCCAAGGTACAGTTGCGCTTCTTACGTCTCTGATCCTAGCAGGATACTATGCACTTGATTCCCTTATATGATCTCACCCACAACTAAGAGTTGCTATGACCCAAAGTCGAAGACTTTAATAAAAAATATGTATCACACAAAAAAGTCTACAAGAATAGATAAATTTGTCTCCCAAAGAAATACCTACGAGTTTTGTTCCATCTTTTGATAAATCAAGGTGAACCTTACGATTGCACTCAATCACGATAGAAACAGCAAGATCAGATCACGCAACTACAGAGAAAATAGTTGGGTCTGGCTTCACAATCCCAATGAAGTCTTCAAGTCGTTAACCTACGAGGTCTCGGTAGAAACCTAAGGTTAAAGGAGAATCGACTCTAGCTTATACAACTAGTATCACACATGAGGTGTGGGGATTAGGTTTCCCAGTTGCTAGAGTTCTCCTTTATATAGTTTCCGAATCAGGGTTTGCAATCTAAGTTACCTTGGTAACAAAGCATTCAATATTCACCGCTAGATGAAAACCTGATTAGATTCAAGCTAATATCTTTCAACCGTTAGATTGAACTTAGCTTGTTATACACAAATAAAATGCACGTTCATTTAGATTTGTGTAAACGTACCTAAACATGTACACCTAGTTGGTTCAATGGTGGTTAACCAATGGTTAGCCATATGAGCACTTTCATATCATTCATCTTCACCATAACTAGTTCAAATGACTCAAAAGAACTAGTTAGAGAGTTGTTCAATTGCTTGGATCTCATAGAAGTATATAAGACACAATTGAAGCAAAAAATATTTTGATTCACTCGAATCGATTCATGAACATTATAGCCACGCTTTGCAATTTTGCATTCTTTAGTTTATATATGTCTTAGTTCACGTATAAACCGTTTTTAGAAAATAACCCACTCATGTATGCATACCGTACGCATACTTAAGTACCCGGATTGAGTTTGTTTTCAGTTCACAAACTCCAGCAGAAATTCACGGGATATGAACTTCCGGAAGTACGCGTACGGCTACGCGGACTTAGCTTCCGGACATCCAGAGCCAGTATAGTACGCATACTTTAGTTCAAGGATTTTGGACTTACACAAGTATGAGTTCACATACAATGTTTATATCCATACAAGGTTATATATTCTAAACTCTCATTTTAATCATTGAAACATTCTTAGAGGATGTTAATAGAGGTTATTCACGCATTATGTTTCATCAAAGCGATTTTCAAGATATTGAAATAATCAACATGACTTTCGTCACTTGTAAAGATGAACTTGGCCAAAGCGAAAGCTTACCAACACATATTTTGAGAAATAGATAAGCGAGATAAACTCAGCTCGAAATAGCAAATCTGTATAATCGAAGTCTATATAGCAATACGAATTTTGTCTCAAGATAGGAGATAGAGTAGATAGACTTTTGAGTGATAGATAAGTTCAAGTCTCCACATACCTTTTAGTCGATGAAGTTCCACCAGTTCCTTGAGTAGTTCTTCGCATTTGCATGATGAACGCCGTGGAGTCTAGAGCTCAACTACACTTTCTATCCTAGTTCGAGACTTAGCTATAAGTAGACTAGAAATCAAGACTTATAGTTTTGGCAACTAAACTTGACAAACAAGCTTGAGATAGCAACGCTTGCGAGTTCGACCGAGCAGTACTCTAACAATTAGGTTTCCCAGTTGCTAGAGTTCTCCATTATATAGTCTTCAAATCAGGGTTTGATAACTTTGGAACAAAGCAAGCAATATTCACCGTTAGATGAAACCCGGTTTAAGATTCAAGCTAATATCTTTCAACCGTTAGATTGTCTTAGCTTGTTGCACACAAATGAAATATACCTTCATTTAGATATGGGTAACCGTACCTAAACGTGTATAATGAGTTGGCTCAATAACAGTTAACCGAAGTTAGCCATATGAACACTTTTATCTTAACCTTGTTCATCTTAACACTTTTAGATCAATTGATAATCAAATGAATCTAATTGTGTTAATCATAGAGTTGTTCAATTGTTTATATACTCATAGAAGTGTACAGGAAATAATTGAAGCGAAATCGGTTTGATTCAAAAGAATCAGTTCTTGAAAATTTTAGCCACGGTTTGCAAAGATTGCATTCCTTAATTTATAAATGTATTTTTTCATGAGTATGAAATCAAACTTAACCGATTTAAGAACTTGAACCACTTAAGTTTATGAACGGGTATGCGAACTTAAGTTCCGGACATTGGTCACAAGCCGACAGTTTGCAAACGGGTACGCAAATTTTAGATCCGGACCGAACTCAGTTGAAACCGTTTGCAAACGGGTACGCAAACTTGGTTCCCGGAATTCAACAGTTAAATCAGTTTGCGAATGGGTATGCAAACTTAAGTACCCTGACTTAAACAGTTGAATAAGTTTGCGAACGGGTATGCAAACTTCCGTTCCTGAATTCCGTCAAAACAGTTTGTACACTAAGTACACAAACCTGTAATGTATATCCAGACATAGATTTTAGATCTTAACTCCCATATCAATCATTGAAACATTCTTAGAAGATGGGAATAGCTGTCTCACACAAATTATTAGCTTCAAAGCAATTTTCAAGTGATCGAATGATCAATACGAAACATTCCAACCCTACATCAAATGACTGTCTCACACAAATCATGTAAGATGTTACCAGGTGAACATGATCATCTTTTGATTTTCGTCAAGAATAATGATGAACGTGGTTAAATCAAAAAGCTTTCCAACACATATTTCGAAAAAGATAAAGCGAGTTAAACTCAGCTCGAAATATCAAATGTGTATAAAGTAAAGTCTATATAGCTATACGACTTTTGTCTCAATAGGAGATATAATAGAAATAGACTTCTGAGTGATAGATGAGTTCAAGTCTCCACATACCTTTTGTTGATGAAGTTCCACAAGCTCCCCATAGTAGTTCTTCGTTTTCAATTGATGAACGTCGTGAAGTCTAAAGCTCAACTACACATTTTACCCTAATTTGATACATAGCTATAAGTAGACTAGAAATCAAGACTTATAGTTTTGACAACTAGACTTGACAAACAAGCTTGAGATAGCAACGCTTGCGAGTTCGACCGAGCACTGCTCTAACATGTTCAACTAAGGAAAAAAAACTTCGACCAAGCCGAACCTTTTTTTCTTCATATGTGAAGAACATATTGAAGTTCATCTATGAAAAAAATAAAATACCCAGCCGAACCCGAGTCTGGATAGGAAAAACAAAAGAAAAACCTAATCGAACATAAGCTAGGAAAAAAATTAAAAACTCAGCCGAACCTAGAAAAAAAGCTTTGACCTAGCCGAAAATCAATATGTTCTTTATATGCGAACAACCGACTAAAGTTCAGATTGGAAAAAAAAAATGAAAAACCCAGTCGATGCCATGTTCCGTAGAAAAAGAATAATAATCTAGCCGAACTTCTGTATTGTTCTTTGCATATGGAAAACACTCTATGTACTTCTTCTTTCTTTATAACAACCTGATTCTTTTTTCTAAACTTCTAAAATTAGTTTTAATTTAACTTAAATCCTTATAATCTATGTTTAGGAGTCAAAATTTGTGCACCCCTCTAAAATCGGGGTGCATGTTCCGACCCTCTTAAATGGAGAAATTCTTGTTCAAATAGCTTATTTGGTATTTATTTTCGAGTAGTCATATTTTCCATTTAAACACAAATTTATATAACCTCGTCCTCAATACAATATCGTTTCTCTAGTTTGTTAAATAGTCACTAATTAGTAGTCTCAAATTGTGTAATTGAGCATGTTAATGGATTTTGCACATCACTGATGTAATTGTGTAAGAAAATAGGAATATTTACTAGCAGGATTAATTTATTAATATCACGATCACAAGCATTGCTGGTACAACCACTTAATCAAGCTTCTTTTTGTATTTAATTTTTTTCATTTCTGTATATTTATCTATTTTGACCAATTTAAAAACAAATAAATCGACTGTTTAACCTCTTTGATGTACAATCCCTAGTTTCTTTCATAATTTCTCTTGTCGTATAGCATGATAAAATGTAGCTATCAGTTCATTATTGTATTTCCATAACACTAAATCTCTGGCCTTATACCTAAAAGAGAGATTCACAATGTAAAACTGGATTATAAAGTTTTATGAGAATGATAATCATAGGTATTTTATTATTTGGTTTTTGCTTTTGATTCTTCATCATCTTTACTTCCTTTTGTAAATTATACCTTAATTGTTGATAATGGATTGATAGATGTAGATTTTATAGGGAGAAAAATTGATCAAAATTCCCCAAAGTTAATTATGGATCTGGGTTTTTTTCTTCTGCTTTATGTTGCTAACTAGCCCTTAACCCGTGCCGTTACGGCACGGGCCATGATGTTGGTTCATTTTTAATATATCGTATAATTTGTGTCCCGAATACTTATCAACTCCTTATGATTTAATATGGGTTTGTCATAAAAATAGTCGGGATTTTCCTCTCTTTTTTCCTTGTTTTTTTCCTTTAATATTTTACCGACGGATATTTACTCAAACGAATGAAATATAATCTTAACTTCCATACACTTTTTTATTTAGGTTCATTGCTTATAATGAGATAATGCTCTACATGAACATGGAAGTTTAAATATTTTTTGGATATATGTCGTCAGCAGCGCTCATCCCAGTGAAATCAACTAATCAATATTGTCCATAAAAGTCTCCACATGCTCCTATTTCGCTCCAGCTGACTTATCTATCATGGTCATGTTGTCGATCCTCCAAATAGGCAGACAATAATATTTTTTTTGCATCAAACGGATGATACAAACTCTCCAATGTGACATGATTTTCCTGTAATTTTTCAACACCCATTAGATGACAATGTTTAAAATGTGTACCAATTACATTTTCGAAGGGATTGTGTATATGTAAACCTCTTCCATTAAATCTTCAACAAAGTATTGTGCCCAGCAGTTTGTCTTAAAGAAGGCTTTGGTAACTTCAAAAGTTTTGGAATACAATCTGGCGACACATTACCTCATAAAGAACCTTGAACACATATTGTACTCCCTGATCCTATTTCAAATTTATAGGTTGTTAATAGATCCTTTACCAAAAGTTGACATCTTCTACGTTGAATATTTATAAAAAAAAATTATGGTATTGTGGATCGTTGCTTTCTAAGATTGTAGTTTTCAAAATTGGCCTCTTCAAGTCCCACGGCTTTCTAAGTTTATATATCATGTTTGTTTTTAACATTTTAGTTAGCCATATTATGTTTGTTACTAACTTTAAACTTGATGTCATCTTCTACTTTGAACTTTATGTGATTTCAGAATCGAAATAGTTATACCTCTTTCATTCGTATCAAGTATTCCGTCGTATATCCCAACAATTCTTCTAAAACAATTCCTTTATTTTGCCTTTTCCGGACCATCGGTTGCCATTATTATCAAATGCAATCTGTCTAATTTTTGTTGATATTATGTATTTGCAATGTTCATTTTTCTTAAATAAATAGATTGTGGAAAAACTAAAAAAAAGAACATAAGTATTATATCGGGTCTAAGTTAGTATATCCAAAATACTCCGGACAATGCTTCTGGTGCCTTGTTTCCTCAAATTCATCGTTGCATTCTAGACAGTACATGCAACACCAATCATTTGCGAAGTGAGTTATTTGCGCAAGTGTGGTCAATGTATCCCTTACCTGTAATATAATAACAACACGTCAAATTTTTTCAAGGCGTCCAGTTGTAAATGGTATGAATCCAATAAATTTGAATTTTACCTCAATCTTAGATATCACCTTATTCTCACATAACATAGCAATTGAGGAAGGACATATCTTGACAACTCTTTACATAGGCAGAGTTAGCCAAACTATGTTTTGAAATTGTCTTACGTGGAAATTATTATTAATCTATATTTTAGTCGGCTCCTATCTAAGCCGATCTAATTAGTCCTATAGAAAGTTAATCTTAAATTTTTGACCTTATTTCTTGACCAAATTATTGAAGTATTCTCAGTCATGTTCTGCTTTGTGTGATCCACCCATCTGTATCTACTCTACCTTCTAACCCAATGAATGAAACCTATACATATTGATCCGTAATTTGATATTGTTGATTTGTAATCAAGAGGTCGCATGATTTGAGAATGTAAAATATCAAAAATATTCTATAAACATCGGAGGCGAAATTTAGATTTATGATTTAGATTTTTTTATGATGATTTTGATGAACAAACATAGTTTTCAAACAAATATTTTAGAATGCAAATACATTTTCCCGGTCAATAATGTTTTATATCAGGAATTGAGTGAAAGTTGTTGTCTTTGTAGGTAGTTGTCGCGAAACAACTCGACATTGATGGTCTTTCAGGAAAAAAAATGTAATAATACTTGAGAGAGCGATAATGTTCTCTTACGCGGGTACACCAATTGCCTTTATATAATACGGATATCGTTTCGGTGATCCAACAGTCATTATTATATTGTCTTATAAGTTCCGGTATCATACTCGAAATATTTGATTTTTGTCCTTATCAATGGTGCTAAAAACAACCAATTACATCTTTCACAATACAATGTTGCATGTTTTGTGAATATCTCTTTTTTACTTGGTCAATAAAACTCACTAAAAAGCAAAAACTATTATTATCCACTACTATTACCAACACCCACCACCATAAAAACCATCCACCGCCACTATTTCTTCCACCAATAGTAATGTTACCGCCTCCACCATTCACAAACACCCGCCACCGTTTATACTAAACCTACTTCCACTACCACCATTAGAATTAATATGGCTTTTAGTATAATTATTTATTAATAAAATTATGTATTTATGTTAGATTATTAAAGGGACATTTATAATAGAAATTTAATTAATCATTATGAACAATCAATGAGACACTAATTACTAAAATATTTAAAAATGGTTAAGTTAAACAAACCCCGGCGATAAATTTATCTTTGCCAAGGACAAATCCTAACCACTCTTTACATAGACAAAACGATAATAAATAATTTCATATGTTCTAATCTTGATTCGTGTCGTTCGTTTAGTTATTACATAACATGGCAATTGATTGCACCAATTTCTTAAAATGGACATGTGTTTTATCGAGTTTATTTTAACATTAGAATGATCAACCACGTTTTATACTTTATAATATAACGTCACATATTTCGTGGCGTTACGAAATTAGCATAATATGTTTTTGTTCACCAATACCCTCCACCACCATAAAACCATATGAATCCATTTTTTTATCCACCACCACCTAGTGGAAGAGACAAGGGTTGACTAACCTGGCTCTAACCCCTTAAATTTTTAATAACTACATAAATTTTTTAGTTTATCTTATAAGTAGTACTTTTTCCATATATATTTATGGTTTAGTCCACCAAAGTTTACATGTTTTTTTTTTTTTAAAGTAGGCCTCCTCAATGTCAATTTTTGACTCCACCACTGCCACCATCACTGCCGCCAACCCCATGTAGGTTGTTGGATGTAATTCTAATTTTCAATCACAAATGCCATGTATGAGGTTTAGATTGAACAAAATGTCGTCAGTTGATTAGTTTCATTATTATTTTTTTCCGTGTATATATTATTTTTTGTATTGCAATCAATTTTATTTTAACATTAAAAAATCATGATTTATACGATATAGTACCAAAGATAACAGGGGTACCATTTAGGTGATCCAACTACGATCATGAAAATATTATCTTGTAGGATATCATCCCTGAAATATATGGTCCCTTCCCAGTGTTAAAAACAACCAACCACATCTTCCACACTACGATGTTATCGATGTTGTAATGACAACATAAAATTAATATTGTCCATCACTACTCACCAGCACTCACCGTCACTACTTCTTCCACCAAAAACCAAGGGCGGAGCCAGGATTTTGAGGAAAGAGGGAGAAAAAACTCTTGGCAAGTTGGATACATGTGAAAAATTGACTTTGTATCCCATTTTATGATAAAAGAACAAAAATAAATATAATTGTGCTTGGCGCCGCCCTTAACCACCACTAATCTTTCGGCCTCCACCTCTTCTACTACTCATTGTCGCCAAAAATGTCTATTGATATTATTTATCAAAATTACTTAGTAATAGAAATAAATATTATAATTAATTAAGAAAACATTTATTTATAATTAAAAATGATTAGTCATTTATTATGAGCAATTAGTGAAACACTATTAATAAAACACTTTATAATGAATAGATTATTTATTATGTGCAATTAGTGAAACACTAATTAATAAAGCAATAATGATATTTAAGTTGAACAAACCACCACCGTTGATTTATCTTTTCTATTAATTCCAACCAAGGTGGAACACTGGTTAGAGGCCACTCTTATGACATAATAGGCCATGAGTTCGAACCTCCCCGTTATAATTTTTGAAAATCCATATCTTGACTTGAGTATTCATTTTTCATTCATAATATTGGAATTAATGCCACGCGTGCGAGTTGTAGGGGGTGGTCAGGAGAACCACAACCCTTGATTTATCTTTGTTTGGACAAATCCTGACCACCACTAACACAGGCTAACTTAGCCTAGCTTTGTTTTGTACTAATGATACTAATACACTACGGGAAAAATCATCATTGACGACACTTTATTAGCGTTGTAGTACCCCTACGACAACGCTTTTTTATGTATTGTGTAGGTGGGGTATTGTAGAAAGTCCAAGCTTTTCTACAATACTTGAATATGAGTTGTAAAGTGTGATGTGATTCATGGTT
The DNA here is from genome assembly GCA_023531295.1 of Papaver armeniacum. NCBI lineage: Eukaryota > Viridiplantae > Streptophyta > Magnoliopsida > Ranunculales > Papaveraceae > Papaver > Papaver armeniacum. Next base: position 136,818 of record JAJJWW010001024.1, read on the forward strand.
CTACAATATTTTCCTGAAGTTGTGATTTTCTTTCGATTTTTTTTTGAAAGCCTAACACAACCCTTGATTGTGTTGTAGGAATATCTTGGACGTCAACACAAGTTTTGTATCGTGGAAACATATGTAACAACAAATACTAGTATTACGAATAAGATTTGCACGTCACTTGTGTGAGATGTGGAACTATCTTGGACAACACATAGTTATGTTGTAAAGAAACTTTTCGCAATATCGGGTTGTGTAGTTGAAAACTGGAAGACAACATCTATTTGTATTGTGAATACTTTTGTCATTACACTTCCTAGAGTTGTACAACTATCCTGAACAACTCCTACTTATGTTGCAAAATTTGTTTTTACAATTATTGTGGTGAGTAGTAAATGTTTTTAACACAACACTTATTAGTATTGTGATTATGACAGTTAGTACACTTGTTGGAATTGTAAAACTACCATGATACAACTATACTATGTGTAGTAGAAATTTTGTAACACCACTCTTACTAGTATTGTATGACTATCTTGGACAACACAAGTAAGGTATCTTAGAAACATATAAAACAACGATTATTATTATTATGAATAAGATTTTTGACAGGTTGTATGAGTTTGTGGAACTATCTTAGACAACACATAGTTATGTTATAAATAAGCTATTTCACAATATCTGGGTTGTGTAGTGTAAATCTCTAACACAACTGTATATATGTCAATAAGGCCCTACATATATCACTTTTGGCACTTTGTTTATGTTGTGAAATGTGAAGAAACAACAACTAGATTAAACTGAAACATAAAATGGCTCTGAAGATGAAAGATTCATTGAAATTAAACCAAACCCAGTGTAACAACATTCACATACCCATGTAATATAGACAAAAGATACAAAAAAGTAGCAGTGATGATGTTTGTTACCAAAAGTTAAGTCTCAAAGATGATTTAAGAAGTCTCTTTTGGTAGGAAATTCTATCCTTGGGCCATGTGATAAAATTTGAAGCAGCGTCACCAACATATTTGACTTCTCTTCTGTCGCCTTGTAGACATGAGCATCCTCCACATAAGCAACCTTCACACATACAGTGTAGGCTCCAAGACCTATTGGCATTCCATGTATCTCCTTACTTGGATCTGTTTGACAATTTCGGCCTCGCAACCACCTCGCCCTCCTTTGTACCGGCAACGGCTTGCAAGCTTGGAATCTCTTTGGCACTTGGACCTCATTTGGTCTGCGACGGGACTTGGAGTGGTATGAGTTGAGTCTCTTTCATTGCGAGAGAACAATCCTGCTAGTGCTAGCCTCTGGTTGTTCTTGGCTTTTGGAGTTGACTGCGAGAGGGTGAGACTCCATTGCAAACACATCTTGAGTTCCTTTCCTATATTAAGACCGAGATCAGCGGTATGAGGTTCACAATCAAGTTTGAATTCATCAATAAAATGAGAACTAATAGAACACAAGTTAAATTCTCACCTCTAAGCGCACCAGTAGATCATTCGGTGCTCTATAGGATTCACGACACTCTGTAATCATCAATTTATAGTGGGATTGGGCAGCAATCTTTTTACGTGTCGCTCCAAAACCAATTCCTTTAACTCTCCTGTAGTTTTCCTCGCCAAAGGCCTTTGCAAGAATATATCATCATCACGGATGATCCACCATCGACACCATGCTCTGCTTGACTTTTTCAAGTTTCTCATGTTTAAGTGTGTAAAACATCAGATATTTTCGCATTTTTGAAGCACCCATAAACCACACAAAGGAAGAGGAGAAGATTTCTTACAAAAGCTTCTACAACACACAGGATTTGGAATCTTTCCTTTGCTTTTGTCTATGACCACGTTTCCATAAGCTGTTTTTGCATCAATCTCCTTGGTTGTGTTTAGTTCTTTTTGCTGCCAAATAAATGTATCAATACATGACAATCATCAAGAATAGCATAACAACATGGTATTAAAGTCATGATACATGCTAAGAAGAAACTTGGTCGATTTTAAGATCTAACCATGTAAAAAACTTCTCATGCCTTGAAAATAAACAGTTAACACATTAACAAAACAAAAGACTGCATAAAGAGAAGTATCTGTATTAGCTCTATCTAATACGGTTAAGCCATCATTTGGGCAATCAAAACCATCACCTCATTATACGGAATGCTTATAACCAAAATGAAGGAAAACAATAACAAAGAAACAAAGAAGAGATTCATTCAGGGCATCATATCTCGGGGTGTTAAATCAAATGAATATTTAAGTATGCATACTTCATATGGCGGCACTGAGAGAGAATCTAAGACCTAAACCAATCTTTGCTCTCGGCAGCTCAGTTGAAAATGTAGCTAACACACGGGGTAGTTCTCATCCGATCTAGAATGAGATTTAATTCTTGACTCGAGGTGTTTACTGTACCAAGGCAACATCGGAAAAACATGCTCTATCCATAACATACAACTTCCAGGCACACACTCTTTCTAATCCATAAGATGCTTATCGGATCGAACTCGTGATGGATAATGTATAACAATAATATAGTGTATACGTAAATAAGAAATGAATAGATTATACATCCATCTTACCTTTTTGGGGTTAGCATGACAAAGACTCTTTGGATAACTACTCATCTTTTCCTTGGAACCTAGTGTTAGTAGAGGTTTGTGTATAAGCATGCATGTAAGTAAGTGTTTGTAGCACTTGGTTCCAATTGATATGAACTCCCAAACATTCATATAGATGAGAGATAAACGCATGAGTAAACCAGTGACAATATTACAAATATCTTCATGTGAGAGCACAAGACAACCAAATTCTCTGTGTGACTCATGGAATTTCACATATTCTGACTATGTGAAATTATGTATGCTAGTCTATACCACAGGTCGTGATCTGAATTATGAAATGATCCATCATAAATAACTTTACAATCCACAACCAGTTAAAAGGCCAGAGATCAACCTATACGAAATAACATAAGCATCTAAATGTTTGCAATTGCATAAATAATGTCACAATAACCAAACAACCAAGCAATTATATTTTTAACAACTCAATAGATTTCACGTGGTGAACATACCAAGGCCTCCTCCAATCGCGCGAAACCTTGTCGACTTATGGTATGTGGGGTGGTTGTTTTAAACGCTTTTCTTGCATTATTAATCTTTTGACCTGAAAAGAAAAATAGAGACATCATTTGACAGACTTTAAAGTTTTTAATACAAATATAAAGTCATTCGTTATAATAGAAAAACTTACTATGAACTCAGCAGAGGTTACATGTTTCACAAATTCTTCCCACTCCCTAACTGTCATGGTCTTGGGCATTAGCTTTTCCAGCCGTTTCTCTCTTTCTTCCCCTTGGAGCCGATCAAAAGCATCGAGCACCAAACCAGCTTTTCTTGACCTTGCTTCTCTAAGATAAGCTCCCATTTTTTTGAAATAGTAATCTTTGTAACACTCAGGCACAATGAATCGGTTCTACAAATAAAAGTAAATAAATTGAATTAGAATACGCTATGTATTAAATAATTATTGACTAAACGAAAAGAGATAAAGAGTTATGAATTACAGTACCATTACTATCTTCCATATGTTTTCTTTGGCTTGAACAGGGACAAGTCTCCAATCTGTGAAAGTTAACGGAAGTTTAGAACAAGCACCCCTAGCACTTTGGCCGGTTGAACGGATGGATCGCCAATCGGCTTGTTCATTAGTGTTGAAGAAAGCTGGTCTCTTCGGCTCAAGAGAATCTAACTTCAATGCGTGCATCGGGTTGGGCCACGTGGAACATACTTTCTTTTCTTCACTTCTTTTCCTTCTTCACCTTCCTCATTATCAGATCTATTACCATTCTCCAAATCCTTATCCACATCATTTGGATTTTCCTCTTCCTCTTGTTCTTCGTCTTCTTCTTCCTCTTTCTCTTCCTCTTCCTCTTGCAAATCTGCAAGCGAGTCATTTGGATCCCTCGCAGAACATTCGGACATGGGCTGTCTTCCTGTGTCGATTTCCGATTTACTTTCTTTTGGTGACTTCAAAATTTTCGGTATCTCCTTTATAGAGATTAGAATGAGACTTTGTGGTTCTTGACTTTGCGGGTGGAGCACTTCCAGATTGGTTTAACACCTTCTTCTCTTGTGTTGCTTGTGTCTTTGTAGTTGGTGATGACGGAGTATCTAATTCGTGTTGTCGCAACTTTAGAGTTGTTGCGGCATCATGTTCAGTAACTTCTTGTACCTTGGTGAAGTTCGCCTACTTACGGGTGAAGGCGATGGTTGGATCATTGGTGATGACAGTTTAGCACTTTGCGTCTGTCGGCGACGCTTTGGAGTCATTGTTGGCAATTCGGTTGGAGAAATTGTGATTGGTTACGTAACTTTGCTTTGTCCTTGGTGATCGCCTTACTTGCATAATATTAGAAGATGGTTCGGCATTATCGGTTTGGGACTTGTTATTTATCGAGATGCTTCATCGGTGTTCGCTTTGTTTTCATCTGCAACAACCATAGCTTAGTTAAAATGAGAATCTATATGGAAATTTGTTTACACTGCAATTGAGATGACAAGTCTTAACCTTTATTGCCAACCGCTTGACCGGCTTTTTCTTTACTGCTTCCTTGCTAGTCTTCATTATTGCAGTTATGCCTTGCAAAACAGAATTCAATTATCAATATGGCTCAAAAGCTAACACAAAACCATCATTTCATATCGAGCATGAACTCTTGTGCATATCGGTAGTCGTCCCAGACTCAAAGAAACACATCCCAATTGCCAATATTTGAACATATACTCTTAAAAAGCAATGATGACACTTAAAGACATTGTCCACAAGTGTTATTAACCAATATCACTTAAAGAAAGATGGTGTTGGACAGTAAGTGTTGGACCTTAAAACGGTACTCATTATGGGTATTTACAACAATATAAGAAAAACTGAACAACAAGTCAGTTGATAATAACTGACACACTCAAGTTGATTTGTGCATCCTTATCATTTCAAATAATTATCATCAACCAAAGAAAAAAAATTGAGTTGATTTGTGCATACTTATTATCAATCAAAGCATGTTAACAAATGAGTTGATTTGCATAAATGACCCAACTGAACCCAATAGCTATCTATCATGTTAAAGAAGCTATCTTGACCTAAAAAAGAAGCTATACTGAGAACATAATGACCTAGCATATCAATTCCCTAGAATCATCATAAAAATCACATCTATCTGAGAACATATTGACAAACTAACATATCAAATCCTATTAACAATCAAATCCTACTATCATTTCAAATACTAAATAAAGCATGTGAATAAATCAAAATCATTTGATACACACAATTTGAGTTGACACACTCTAGCAAGGAAAGAACACGAGTTGATAATTATTGACACACATACTTATTATCATTTCAAATACTTATATATCATCAACCAAACATATTAAACATACCAAACCTCAAGTATACGAGAACATATTAAAATCAAATCAAGTGTAACACATGACAAAGAAAAAAATCTCTACAGAACATACCAAACCTCATTCATCATAAACAACTAGTACTATTAACAGAAAGTACTAGAACATGAGCTATAGGAACAATCATCATATCATAAAGACCAAATACTAGAACATGAGCTACAGAGACAAAATCTTCAAAAAGACCAAAATTAAAGACCTAAAATCAAAAATCCCCCAGGACCCAATTTAAATTTCATCATAGAAACAAGAAAACTTAAGTTGCATGTTAAGACCTAAAATTTCTGAGAGGAAAAAAAACTACCCAAAATTAATAAATCACTAAAACAGAAAACTATAACAAAAATTACTCTTAAGATTTGATAGTATGAGAGATTCTAGAACATGAGCTACAGAGACAAAAACTTCAAAAAGACCAAAATTAAAGACCTAAAATCAAAAATCCCCAAAATTAAACAGGACCCAATTTAAATTTCATCATAGAAACAAGAAAACTTAAGTTGCATGTTAAGACCTAAAATTTCTGAGAGGAAAAAAAACTACCCAAAATTAATAAATCACTAAAACAGAAAACTATAACAAAAATTACTCTTAAGATTTGATAGTATGAGAGATTCTTACCCCTTGGTGAGATCGATTGAGTTCGAGAAATTAATCCTTTGAGTTTCTATTTGAATAGATTGAGAGATTGCTTGAGTTAGGGTTTTTGATTATGGGTTATCTTATGAGAGATTTAGAGATCGAGATATTGCTTAGAGTTAGGGTTTTACGATTATGGGTTATCTTTTGAGAGATTTAGAGATCGAGATTGCTTACGAGTTGCGGGGTGAGAGAGTTATTTTTTTTTTTTTTTTTGGTGAAAGGGTTTTCGTTTTTTTGTGAAGAGGGATTTCTTTCAGTGATTTTGGGGAAAATTTGGATGTCTTTAGAAATTTGGGCGCGTCTAGAATTTGGCTGAAAAATTAGGGGGGAATAAACTCTGGAGAAGACACGTTGCGGTAGAATATTGTCTGAAAATTCCTCAGTCTGACACGTGACCAAAATTGGGCGGGCTTTTGGGGCGGGAGAGACACAATTTTGTGATTGGAGAGAACAAAAGCATACGGATTGGTAAAGAAACACAAACCAAAAGGCTTCCCACCGTTAGATATTAGTTATTTTTGCACCCCTCATTTTGGTACGTTAGATTAGAGAAAATTCCCAAAAAAACAACCATAAACAAATTCATTGATTGGTCTAAGGAAAAGCATACGGATTGACAAAGAAACACACTTTAAGAATTCTCAGAAACCTTAAACGAACACGAATTCGTCAAGTTTGAGAAAGAAAGCGCTCAGAGATCGAAACACGGCCACGAGAGGATCACTATAAATCGAGAATTCGTAAGAACGATGAATCACACCATTTATTGGTAAATTTGAACTTCAAATGTGGTATAACGACATACAAACTATGAGCAGAAGTTGCGGGAGGGTTTGGACTTCAATCAAACTATGATATAATACATAATCTAAATCAATAAATATGAAGCTCAGTGTCGATTCGAACTTCAAATGTGATATAATGGCATACAAACTATGAACCGAGAAGCTCCGGGAGGAGTTCAGACTTCAAACTCAACATAATTCATAATCTAAATCAATAAATATGAAGCTCGGTGTCGATTCGAACTTCAAATGTGGTATAACGACATACAAACTATGAAGCAGAAGCTCAGGAGGAGTTAGGACTTCAAACTCAACATAATTCATAATCTAAATCAATAAATATGAAGCTCGAGTGCCGATTCGAACTTCAAATGTGATATAATGGCATACAAACTATGAGCAGAAGCTCAGGGAGGAGTTCAGACTTCAAACTCATCATAATACATAATCTAAATCAATAAATATGAAGCTCAGTGTCGATTCGAACTTCAAATGTGGTATAACGACATACAAACTATGAACCGAGAAGTTGCGGGAGGGGTTCAGACTTCAAACTATGATATAATACATAATCTAAATCAATAAATATGAAGCTCAGTGCCGATTCGAACTTCAAATGTGATATAATGGCATACAAACTATGAACCGAGAAGCTCCGGGAGGAGTTCATACTTCAAACTATGATATAATACATAATCTAAATCAATAAATATGAAGCTCAGTGTCGATTCGAACTTCAAATGTGATATAATGGCATACAAACTATGAACCGAGAAGCTCCGGGAGGAGTTCAGACTTCAAACTCATCATAATACATAATCTAAATCAATAAACATGAAGCTCGGTATCGATTCGAACTTCAAATGTGATATAATGGCATACAAACTATGAACCGAGAAGCTCCGAGAGGAGTTCAGACTTCAAACTCAACATAATTCATAATCTAAATCAATAAATATGAAGCTCAGTGCCGATTCGAACTTCAAATGTGATATAATGGCATACAAACTATGAACCAGAAGCTCAGGGAGGAGTTCAGGACTTCAAACTCAACATAATTCATAATCTAAATCAATAAATATGAAGCTCGGTGTCGATTCGAACTTCAAATGTGGTATAACGACATACAAACTATGAACCGAGAAGTTGCGGGAGGGGTTCGGACTTCAAACTATGATATAATACATAATCTAAATCAATAAATATGAAGCTCGGTCCGATTCGAACTTCAAATGTGATATAATGGCATACAAACTATGAACCAGAAGCTCAGGGAGGAGTTGGACTTCAAACTCATCATAATACATAATCTAAATCAATAAATATGAAGCTCGGTGTCGATTCGAACTTCAAATGTGATATAATGACATACAAACTATGAGCCAGAAGCTCAGGGAGGAGTTCGGACTTCAAACTCAACATAATTCATAATCTAAATCAATAAATATGAAGCTCGGTCGATTCGAACTTCAAATGTGATATAATGGCATACAAACTATGAGAAGCTCGGGAGGAGTTCGGACTTCAAACTCAACATAATTCATAATCTAAATCAATAAATATGAAGCTCGGTGTCGATTCGAACTTCAAATGTGGTATAACGACATACAAACTATGAGGCAGAAGTTGCGGGAGGGGTTCAGACTTGAAACTATGATATAATACATAATCTAAATCAATAAATATGAAGCTCAGTGCCGATTCGAACTTCAAATGTGATATAATGGCATACAAACTATGAGGCGAGAAGCTCAGGGAGGAGTTCAGACTTCAAACTCAACATAATTCATAATCTAAATCAATAAATATGAAGCTCGGTGTCGATTCGAACTTCAAATGTGATATAATGGCATACAAACTATGAACCGAGAAGCTCCGGGAGAGGTTCAGACTTCAAATTCAACATAATACATAATCTAAATCTGTCATGTTTGGACTTTCTGACTTCAATTATCACTGGAGTTAAACCAGGAGTCTCTGGTTAGGATGAGCCAGGAGACAAATTCTCTCATGTTTGGACATTCTTCCTTCAATTATCATTGGAGTTAGACCTGAGTCTCTCGTTAGGATGAGCTGGAGGCGAAATCTATCGTATTTGGGCATTATGACAAAATCTATCATATTTGGGGATTTCTTCACCAACTTCCTCATCACCACACAAAGTTGAAGATTACTCCACCAATTTCCCAAAGGTATGTTATGCGAGTTCGATCACGTAACCCATATCTAATTTTAGGATTTTTTTTTTGATTTTTTTTTAGTTGTATTAAAATCTGTTTTTTGAACTACAGTTGCATTAAATTCTAATCATTTTTATTTGAGATTTTTTTATTTATATTTAATTCAGTTTGCATTCAACCCAAAATAGTTTTTGCGAGAACCCGGACACCAAAATGTTTTTTTTTTTTTTTTTTTTTTTTTGCGGAGGTGAGAATATTTTTGCAGAACGAAACTCCAAAATAATTTTTTGCAGAGGTGAATTTTTTTTAGCAGAATTGAGAAAATTTTCGCAAAAGGGAGAAAATTTTATCGTATCCCTACGACGATGTTTCTTAAGAGTTGTAGAAAAATTTCATCATAACCATCCATTTCCATCTACAACCGTCCATTAATTTATTCTTTTTCTTTAATTTTTTTTTTTTTTTTTTTTTTTTTGAAAATAGTTTTATTTGATTTTATTGGCTTTAAAAATAATTATTTTTTTTACTTTTTTTTTTTTTCTTACTAATTGTTACATCTATTTTATTTAATAAATTTCTCAACAAAGTGTTACATGTTAATTTCTCGTTCCTTATAATAATCCAATTTTTAATATAACCATGATAGCATCATGTCCATCCATTCATTTATTCTTTAATAATTTCTAATAATCTTTTTCATCTACAACCGTTCATTCCTTTTTTTTTTTTTTTCTTTTCCCCTCGATATCCATTCCTTTTTTTCCCTTAATTTCTTTATCTTTTTTTTTCTCCCCCTACATCGTCTTCAACTAGAGGAAGCGACTTCATCTCCCCCTTCCAACCCTTTGGAAACTTCATCGTCTCCAAGCTACATCACTAGCACAACTTGATCACCCAAACCACTGGCAACTCCATCGTCTCCAACTCCAACCGCTAGCTCCGTTATTTACCATCGTCTTCAACTAGGTAGATCGATCTCGGCTTCATCGTCACCAACTCCATCATCACCACATAGTTGAAGACTTACCACCTCCTTGGAGATATCTTAAAGATGCATTAGGTACATCGATCTGTAACCAAAATCGATTTTAGGGTCTTTTTATTTATTTTTGATTTTTGAACCTATATTTTTTTTTTTTTTTTTGCATTAAGGTGAAGCATTCGGTTTCTATTGAATGAGTATATGCCTCCCTGTCTCATACAATACACTTCAATAGGTTTTTTTGGATTCAACTTTCTGAACCTTTGGTTTAATTATGACTAATTTAGATGTAATTTGTAATTTGAGAAAATCAATGGCAGAAACTATGATATGTCTGATATGGATACCCAGTTTGGAAATACACACTTTTACTTGTGTTTTAGCTAACTGAAAGTTTGAATAAGAAACTCTGTATCTTTGCCTTGGTGCAAATCACTTAAATTTGGACATGTGGTCGGACCAAGGGACTAATTGATTTCAAGTTTCAAATCACTTAAAATTTGGACAGACCCCGATGCCTTACCTAATTTTGTGTTTTATTTCTGCGGGGGTTTTACGAAAGGTTACCGGAAGGGTCGGTTTTGTTATTGCGGGTGACAAATCTGTACTTTCCTCTTTCAAATATAAATGCGTAGCTATTTGGTTGCGTTTAGTCTTTGTAAGCCAGGAATCGCATTCCTACTTATCATATGTTTGGTTTGGAATATGGATTTGTATTTAGTTCGCATTTTGCCTTTTGTTTGCAAACCATGTGCCGTATAGTTGAGGCTTTTGTTTGCAGATCACAAGTGGCCTACTTGAGGCTTTGTCATTTATAGCTCGGGCCGTAAGTGGCCACTATAAATATTAACATGTGTTTGGCTCGGATCTGTAATTAGCTTGTTCTCTAGTTGGCCGCTCAATTTGTGTTGAAGCTATTAACATATGTTGTTTGTAGTTGGCATGTTGCTCTAGTGTTGAATCTTTAGAACGCCTTCATGTCAATTGTTAGCTTGGAAATTGGGTCAATTTCCTTGCATTTGAATGATTAAGTTTATGATCGGAGAGTTAGTGGTGCTAAGGCATACTTGTACCAGCACCACTAACTCTCACAACTATGGGTTCGCATTTCGCAACTTCTAAATCTGTGTTTTGCTTTGGAATGGTTACGTAACAAAAGAGGTCCTATTGCCTCTCAATGTCGAGTTTTTTTCTTTTTTTTTTGAAAACTACGAGAGCACCTAAACCTTGTTTTATCTCTCAATATTTTTTTCAGTAAATTGAGGTGCATTAAATTCTCCATCATTTTGGATTCAGTAGCATTAAATGGAGTTATTTTTGTATATATGATATGCTAGAGTTAATTTTGTTGAGTCAAAATTGAACGTTAAGTGTTGATCTTGGTGTGCTCAGTTTAGTTCTCTTAGACTTGCATACTCTCGATTCTAAGAACGTTATTGTTGTTTTTGTTTGTCACCTTTGTATCCTTAATACAGCTCAGTTAACTCATTTTTCAATGTATTTCTGACCTCCCTTTTCTGTAGCTATATGGGTAATAAAAGCGATTGAGTTTAATTACCCCAATTTTAATATTTGATCACTTTTTGGGCATTAAGCATGTAATAGGTTATCGGCATCTTCTTAAGAAGCTGTATTAAACATTTGAAAATTTCCTTGGGAACTCATCATAGAGAAATGTGGTATTTTTGAGCAAGCTTTGCCAAGGCATACTTGTACCAGCACCACTAACTCTCAGAAAACTGTAGGTTCACAGTTCTGCGACCTATTTTGCGTGCACTTTTGACCAACCATTTAAACTCAGAATCCAGATTTTCAAATGTATGAAAGGTAGTTCTTTCTAGTTTTTAAATTGGGGCCAAGCTCTTCATTTCGACTTCTAAAGAATCTGTGGAGCCTCGACATTCTTTGGCTGGTTTGATGTGTTTCTGCGGCATTTTTTCCCATATTCTTCTTTGTGTACTTTTGGCATTCATCTGCACTAGTACATGACTTGTAATGCATCTAACTATTTAGATTTTGGTGAAAAATTAGCCTACAAGGCTCAATTTTTACAAGATCAGGGCATGTGCTTATAGCTGCAATGTTGTTCTTAACTCTGCCATGTTGTTCGCACTTCATCTTTGAAAATTCTTTGCATCTCGGAATTGTTGGAGTGGGAATACTAATATTGATTCTACTGGTGCGTGCCTACTATCTTTGCCCGGATCCTTCACCATCCTAGTCTTGAACACTTGAATATATATCGAGATGCCATAGAGTTCTTTGGAAGCTCCTAATTGGTGCAAGGAGTTAAAGTTAAATGACATCGCGTAATTGGTCGGTAACCCTGCTATAAATAAGGTCTTATGGAGTAAGCTGAAGCATTATTTAGGACTTTAAATATCTTCTCCGGGTTTTGATCTTTGAGAATGTATATATGTACATAAAAAACTAAACAAGATGGCTGCTATACTAGCTAAATATGCATATCTGGAATATGTATTCTCAATCCCCTATTTTGTATATGTAAATATCGTACAATGTGTAACTCCAAGTTTGTAAGTTAAAAAAAAAAAAAGGAAAATTTTAAACTTATAGCTTATGATTGTTAATCAATGTTACGTACTTATCTTTGGTTATCATATTTTGATTGCGCCATTTTACCATTAATCTTTAAGCTGGAAGAACCAGAACAGTTTGCATGATTCAAGTCATTATAAATGATGAATAAAGATTGGGTTCATTGGCCAAGGTTAATATGTTGTTCACTGTAGATTATTACATTCTTTACGTTGATTTTCCCTCTTGTATTATGTTATTACCGTGCTTAATTATTTCGTCGTTCTTTCATGTAGGGATGATCTTCCATATCAGGAGGCCTTGCAGAATTTCATAGATCTTTGTTGGTGAAACTTGGAAATCCTTCCGAGTTGGTTGTCCTTGTGTTGATTGTAAAAACCTTGTTGTGCCACTTCCTCCAAACAAAGTGTATCTTCACTTGCTTTGAAACGAGGTATGGATCCTACATACATTTGGGTTTTTCACGGGGAGATGAATGTCACTTCTAATGACGTACACCAAGAGGGAGAAAGCGGGGGTTCATCGCGAGATGTATGTAGATCTTGATGTTGAAGGTGATGCACATATCGATCGGGGACATGAAACTATGCAAGATGAGGGGTTGGAAAGCGAGGTGGAAGAGGGGACACACCGTTATATCCTAATTGTAACACACACACACAAAGTTATCCATAAGCTGTTGAATTGTATAGGCACAAGACAAGTAAATGGTTTATCTAGGAAATCTTTTGACGAACTTCTCAAGACAATTGGTTCATTGTTGCCGCCTTGGTCATTGTCTTCCTTGCTCAACATATGAAGTGAAGAAGCTGCTTTGAAATCTTATCATTTGACTTACGAGAAAATACATGCTTGTGTGAATGATTGTTGTCTGTTTAGAAAAGACTTGAAAGATGCGAAGAATGTCCTAAATGTCATTATTCTAGGTGGAAGGAAGACACATATAACATGGACGATCTTGACATGATAGACAAGCCCAAAAGAAGATCTTAGGGTAAGGTCCTTAGATACTTCCCCATTGTGCGAGATTGAGGAGATTGTATCAATCAGCATTTGGTCTTTGTTGATATGGCACGCGACAAACAAGAGTAAAGATAGGAAGATCGTCATCGATGTAGATTCTTTGGCTTGGAAGCACATAGATAGAAAGTTTCGAGTTTGCTTGATTCGCGTAATTTGCGTCTGGGCTTCTTGCTGATGGATTTAATCCATTTGGTGATCTTTCCCCAAGCCACGAGTTGTTGGCCGGTGATGATCGTGGTTTATAATTTGCCCCCTCGAGTCGTGTATGCAAGGCGAAAACATAATTCTCGGCATGTTGATTCGGGAAAAAAACAATAGGGTAAGGACATCGATGTATACTTGCGACCCTTGATTGATGATCTAATTGCGTTGTGGGAGAACGGCGTGCGGGTATATGATTCGTTTACTAAAACAAATTTTAACTTGAAGGCATTATTAATGTGGACAATAAATGATTTTCCTGCATATGGTAATCTATACGGATGTACGTATAAAGGGAAGGCGGCTTGCCCACTTTGCGGTGAAAATACACTTTCAAACTGGTTGCCATTTAGTCGTAAAACTGTTTACTTGAATCATAGGAGATTTCTTCGTCATAATCATCCTCTTGGCGAGAAAAAAAAAGTAGTTTAATGGAGAGGTTAAGAAAAAGGAAAAGCCACTGTTATATGCAGTCTTTGGGCGCTTGAATGTCGAGTAGTATTGTGAATGACTTTGGGAAGCGGAGAAGAACGAGGAGGAGATAAGGAAAAATAAAGAGGAAAAGAAGAAGAAGAAAAAGAAAAAGAGTAAGGGCGAGTAGTGTGGTAACAGTTTTGCTAATGTGGGTAATTCTAAGTGTGGGAAGCGGAAAAGGGATGTTATTCTTGATGCGGCTACTTCGGGTGCACTTGATGATGAAACCGAGCTTCGGGTGTTTAACAAGCGGTCGATATTCTTCGACTTAGCTTCATGGAAGGTCAGTTCTATAAATTCAAATTTACTTGGTAATAGTTTGCTTAACTTCAAAATTACTTGTTTATGTTCTCAACTTTTTTAAGTTCACAAGTGTTCACCTGAAATCATTTAGATTGCTTAATAAGTCGGAGAGTTGTGAGCCTTACTACAACTCAAAAAAACACTGAAACTTGTTCTTGGTAGCATATTAACTTGTTGTTGATGCTCAAACAGATTGATATGTCCACTTTGAAACTTGTTCTTCCATGTCTATATTATTAGGCTTGCGTAAGAGGTATCTGTACATATTGAGATGTAGACTACGGTTAATTTGCTCTTTTATTGGTTGTGACTCTAGACGTTAGAAATCGCATCTTTGGTTTTTATTGAGTGGATGTTATCATTTTTGTTTTCTTCATGTCTTAACTTGTTGATTTTGAAATGTATATTTCTAAGAATGAAGTAGCATAAGGAATGTAGCTCTTCTTGACCAAGTATGGTGGCACATCTTGTCTTGCAACTTTCTTTGTTTTCTCCTTTGTAGATTTTTATTTCTTTATAGAGTTACTAATGTTAGGATTTTTTCCATCTTCCTAGGATTTATTACTACGGCACAATATTGATGTTATGCATACGAGAAAAAAATGTTTGCGAGAGTATCATTGGTACTTGTATTGAATATAAATTCCAAAACAAAAGACGGTCTAAAATCCGCAATGATCGAAGAGTATGGGAATAAGACCAGAATTGCATCCAACGAGAGATAAATGGCAAAACGATCCTTCCACCAGCACCATCTTGCTTAAATGACAAGGAAAAGGCTATATTTTATAATAGGATGAGAAATTTGAAGGTTCCATATGGGTATAGTTCGATCTTAGAAAGCATATCTCCAAAGATGGTTGCTTAGGTGTTCTTAAGGCTCATGATTACCATGTTCTTATGCAACAAATATTACCCGTTGCTTTGCAAGGACTTTTACTGTAGGGCCAAGGGAGGCGATTTTCGAGGTTATGTTCTTGTTTTCACGAAATATGCCAAAGGCGGTCGATCTCCAGAGATTAGTAGAACTTGAAGTAGAAGTTGCCGAGACTTTGTGTATGTTGGAGAGGTACTTCCCTCCGTCATTTTTGATGTAATGGTGCACTTGACAATTCACCTAGCTCGAGAAAGTACGATTATGTGGACTGTACAATATCGTTGGATGTATCCATTTGAAAGGTATGCCAATTTAATTTATATTAGTTCTGTTATTTTTGTTTCATGTAGAAAGTTATGCCCTTTGTAGCTTAGAGATACGATATTTAATTCATTGGTAAGCTGTTGCATCTGCGACTATCCTAGGTATATGAAGATATTCAAAGAATATGTAAAGAATTATGCACAACTTTGAAGCTTGTATAGCCGAAAGTGTTATCTTGGAATGGAGTGTGTTAGGTATTTTGATATTCGTAAGGCCCAAGCAGGCTGAAACAGGATCAGTAAAGCAAAGGCGTGACGAAAACATTCAAAATGGTTCCACACCGGCAAGCACGTCCTCTTTCTAAAGGTGTCCAAGTGCGTATGGATAGTGAGAAGTTAAAGATAGCTCACGAGATATGTGCTTTTTAACACACCCGAAATTGACCCATATATGACGTAAGTATGACATTCATGTTCATTAAAAATGGTCAATCGAGTTAATACTTCATTTTTAATTTTACTTTTATCTTAGAATGCATATGGACGAGTTAAAGTCTGGTGTTGGGAGGGCAATTACCGGTGAAGACCAACTCAACTCCATACGATCGACACATTTGCAGATTGGTTTCAACAAAAGGTATGTTTAGTCCACTCTTAGTCAGATTATGCGACTTAGTATAGTTTAAACACTTGGACATTTCTTTGCTACTGAAAACGCAAATACGTGTGATTGTTTGATTCTGTCACTTGGAACAATCCATGTTAGGCATAGCATCACTATAAATCTAACTTCTCATGCTTAGAGAGAAAATTTAGTTATATTCTTATGTCGAGATTATACATTTGTAGGTTAAGATGCAAATTGAACAAGGCATGTCAGTATCAAACACGGTAGAATGGTTGTCATATGGGCCGTTAGAAAACTGCGTATCATATAAAGGCTTGCTAATCAATGGGTCTAGGTTTATTACGAAGGATGTTAAGAGAGTCACACAAAACAGTGGAGTTTCAATTGAATCAACAACCTTAGTTGCGGGACGGTCGAAACAAGTGGGTTCTACGGTGTTTTAGAAGAAATTCTATTGTTGGACTACAATCATATGTTTCAAATTCCAATATTCAAATGTGATTGGGCTCACACCAGTTTTGGAGTGAAGGTAGAGGATGGCTTTACATTAGTCAATTTAAAGCAGCATAAGAACCAATATTGTAACGATCCATTCATTTTAGCAACACAAGCGCGACAAGTTTTCTATTCTCGAGAGTCAAATACATCTAACTGGTATGTGATGGTGAAACCACCACCTAGGGGTTTCCATGAATTAGAGGAATACAATGAAAAGCATGACACAAATTGCCAACCAGTGGATACTTCAACTCTTGCTTTCCAAATGGATGACGAGAGCGAGAGCTACTTAAGAGAAGATGGTGAATATATCATAGCGGTTAGACAAAGAAGAAGAACAAAAATAAGAAGAAAACAAAGTTCACAAGTTAAGTCGGTATAGTGTATTGTTTTTCTGTATTGAATTTTCTTGTCATAGTCGTTCTTGTTGTATTTCCTTTACTAACACTAGTATTGTTCTTGCAAAATAGACAGTTAACAGCTCCATTTGGGTGCTTAATTTATAAAATGCTAGCTTTTTTACCTTTATAATGTTTGTTCTGAGTAAACACCCATTTTTAACTCTGCCAATGTAAATGATATATCATTTCATTGCCGGTCTCAAGCTTAGGATAAAGGAGGAGAGAAAAATGGACATGTCAGTTGTTATGATTGCTATATTGGCCCACTTAAAATCTGCATTGGACACAACTTTGCATATTTGCTCTACATCTGCTTATATTCGTATATGTATGCTCCCTCCCTTAAAACTTATAAGCTCATAGTATACTTTCCATAATTCCCGAAACTTATTCATGTAGTTCATTGCAGGTATTGATTTGCCTAAAGTTGGTGGTCTTATATAAGCAATTACGTTCTTAGAAATGGACAATTTTTGCAAGTATATGATTGACAAATTCCTAAATGGCATTATTCATTGTTTCAATTCATTAATTATGTGTCTTTGCTTGTGTAAGATACATGATACTTCAGCTCTTGGCATAATCTAATACTTTTTCTGTATATCTGATGGGGTCATTGAAAAGGCGAGTTACAATTTGAGTTATATGGTTTTGGAAGGCGATTACATTTTTTAACTTAACCATCTTTGGTGAGAAGATTGTATATGATTGTTTGAGAGAAGGCTTCGCTGTTTGTTTGCGGCTCGGTCGGTGAGCATTACATTTTGTTTTACAACACTTATGAAGGGTTGTCATAAAGTTAGTGTATCAAAGAACCATAAACTTGTGAGAACTGTGATAGTGTAGCATGGTTAGTTGTGTAGATTTCCACGCCCAAGGTTCAGGATCGAATCCCCCAACCTCATTTTTTCCAACATCATATATTTTTACTTCAACAACACTTATAAGTGTTGTTATAGGTTTTTATTTAAAAAAATAAAAAAAAACATAACTTGTGAACTTAAAGGATGGTTGACGAGCTACACTTCCATGCAGTGGGTTCATGTTCGAATCTCCCCTCTAACATATTTTTCATTATCATATTTTTGTGTTCTTCCACAACACTTGTGAGAGTTGTCATAGGCTAAGTCACTACACTTATAAAACAGAGTTGTTATAGCTAAATGTCGTCACAACTCTTTTCTTAAAGAGTTGTCGTTTTTTTTTTTCTTATCGAAACCCCTTGGTCCTAAGTGTTGGTAGTGATGATATATGACAACTCTTACTTCGAAAACAGTTGTAAAACATATGACTTTCTACGATATATAGCAAAGAGTTGTAAAACCCCAGTTGTAGATGTATATTTTTCCTGTAGTGATATGGGATATAATTGCGTCTTGCTGAGAAGTTTCAAATTCTGCATCTTTCAGTTTGGTATCTTCTCAACTGTCTTAGTGAAAACAGAGAAGAAGAAATAAGACCAAGAAAGAAAGAAAATTACAGAGCTTCACTCAATAGTCATAGTTGGGTACCAGTACAATTTGGCAGTAGAATCCAAAAGTTCTTTAATGTTGGAAACTCTAACTTTCTTATTTTAAATGTGATTTTAAAATATATATATATAAAAAAATGTAAAGGAAAAAACTGAAAATCAGAAAACTAATTTTGACTAACCTTTTTTTTTTTGTGAATTGGTTATATATTAAAAGAGAAAACTGAAAACTAGGAATCAACAGACTGACCCCTAAAAAGAAATTAAGTGTTGGTGATTGTTCCCATCAAGGCGGCTGACGCCCTAATGTTGCAACCTGCCAACAGATGACCTTCCTCGGAAAAAACAGAGTTTTTTAAAGCTGAACTTGACAAAGTATTAGACCTACAATTTAGTTTATCTAAAATTAAAATTGTAGAAAGAAAGTTTGGCATGATTAAACTCCAACTCTGATAAAGAGAATATTTGAAAGCCTCTTTTGCCAATCGATCTGCAGCCTGGTTACCGTCTCTTGGTGTGTAGATAAATCCTAAGAAATCATCACAACCAGATAAAAGAAGCATAGCTTCTTTGAGAATCGATTCATTCTGCCATTTGACTAAGCTGTTATTCCCTTGTTTAAAAGCCAAAATTCTCTCGCAATCCCCTTCCATCCAGAAATACTTTAGGTTCATCTTTTTAGCCCATCTAGCTCCCTACAAAAGAGATAATGCCTCCACCTTTTCTGGACATGTTGCTCTGAAGAATCCTGATTTTTCTCCATGACTGTTCCCTACACAGTTCCTTAAGATTAGACAAAAACCAGAAATCAAGGATTCTGAAACCCAAGCAGCATCAAAATTGATCTTTAATTGGTTTGGTAATGGAGGATTCCAATAACAAATGACTTTCTCAATCTGATGTGAAACATTAGCTCTACTCATATTTGCGTCCTCTGTAGGTTTCCAAAATTGTAAGTGTCTCAAAAATGCAAGGTTAATTCTCAAGGAAGAACTAGATTTATCTTCGAATATTCTGCAACACCTCTCCTTCCATATCAACCAACATTTTGTAGCTGTTGAATGTATGTCAATTGATTTACCTGTAACACTCATCCAAATATTAAAATAATCTATAAAAGGAGTTCCAATTCCCAAGTCGGGACACATACCATCCATTGGAGGTAGCATCCACAAAGACTTGGCAAAGGAACACTCAAAGAACAAATGAGACAAAGTTTCAATTTCAGAATTACAGAAAATACAAGTTTGATCTGAAGAACCAATCTTGTGTCTGATGATGTGACTCAATAATGTTGTAGTAATAAGGTTCGTTGAGACTTGTGAAAGCAAAAGCTTTTAGACTTATAAAAATTAATAATAAAGAAAAATTAACACAAAATTGATTCAAGATATGAGAGAATAACCAAGACACTGATTCCACTATTACACATGAATGAATAACGGTAAACCCAAAACTCTAATTATCTTTTAAATCCCTTGTTTCTTAATTCACAAATAATTAGGCAAATTCCCAAAAATTAATTGTATCCCCTAAGCATAGATTATCTTAATACAAGCATAACCTATCTAATTGAATCACAACTAATGAAAAGAATTTTGCAAACAATTTGAAACTCTGCAAAAGCAGTGATTGAGTGAATTATAAATTATAAATTAGAGAAAATAAAATGGTTACCGCTTATTCATGCGTAAATAGCTTCCTCATTGCCTTGGTTGTGGGAGAATTAGCCGCTCATCATGTTGGAAACACGCTCAAAATTCATTATTATTGCTCAAAAAATGGTTTACAAATGATGAACAAAGGAGAAATGATGAAAACCGGGTTTGCAAAAGTTATAGTTGTTGCAAACTCTGTTACAAACTACGATAGAGATAAAGTGCTTTTGTTACTGTAGCTGCGACCCACGTTTGGTAGTCGTTTGTCACTGTTGAAAAACGACTGTCTTCGATAGTCTGTTCTTCACGTTCTTCAGAGATGCAGCAGCAGAAAATGGTAGTCTCTGCAACTTTGATTTTTGGCTCTTGTAGTGTTCTAAAACCTCCCAAAATCTCCGTCCTCCTTATTATCGACCCCAGCAACCTTTATATACTCAACTGGGACAAGAATCTTCGCTCATTACCTCAAAATAATCCTCTATTACTCGGAAAATATTTTTCTTTCCAGCCACGAGATTTCTTCCCTGAATTAACTTCCCACGATGTCAACGAGTGTTTGATAGTGCTGAAACTTCCCTTTTTTACTTCTTCATGCTTCTGCAGCGTCCAAACACACGTATTACACGTCTAAATCCTATACAATCCCGTGTATATCTCTTCTCGGCACATGCTCTCTGTTTTTCTTCTCGCGAAAATTCCAGCCAAATTTAGACGACCAGTCGACCCATACCAGCCCTGTTAGGCCCAAAGGAAGATACCCAATCAATTTCAGCTATTTAGTCTCACGGGAAAAGCTTCAAAATCGCAACCCTAATTCTGGTTCTTTGAAACCAGATTTTCCCGCCAAAAACCAGGATTTGAAATGGAGAAGAAGGTCACCCCTTATCCAACAGCTGGGGGTGCGAATATCAATTGGGTGCCCCTTAGTAATTGGGTTACCCCTTATCCAAAGTGGGAGTCCGAATATCAAATGTCCTCCGGGGGTGTTCCGAGCAACTTTTCGAGCAGAATTTTCCAACAATCTTTATTTCCAAAAAATACCTACAAACACACAAAACACCATAATAAGGACAGAAACGAGTACTAACAATGCGAAACATTGAGAACAAATTAGACACATAAATGCGTCTATCATCTGACAGGTAGCGAATCATGTAAGCATTTCCACAAAAATACTTTAATTCTTTGAGAGATATTAATTTTCCAAAAGTCCTTCCAAAAAGTGTGTGTTGCCTCAGATGGAGCTACATGCATATTAAGATTATCATAGAAAGACTTTACTGTAAAGACTCCATTATTGGTTAATAACCATCTAATTTTATCTTTTTCTAAACCATCTTCCAGAGAGCTAAACAAGTTAATGTTTAGGATTTTCTTTGCAATAACATGAAGGAAGGTAGCAAAGATTGTGAGTTGGTTCCACTTATAAGTATCAAGGTCAATCAAGTCTGATACAAGTGTTAACAAGGGGTTTGTGTTGAGACCATAGTAACTTAAAGGTAAATCTAAATCAGGAATCCATCTATCGTTCCAAATACTAATAGACTGGCCATCCCCTACCTCCCAACATATGTGATTTTCTATGAAAAACACACCTTGCAAAATGCATTTCCAATTCCATGATGCATTTGTGTTTTTTTTTTTTCTTTTTAAGCCAAAAATGGATTTATTCTTATAATACATAGACTTTAACAACTTAGCCAACCAAGAGTCTGGTTGTGAGACCAATCTCCATGCTATCTTTGCTACCATAGCCTTGTTCATTTTTCCTGCCTCTTTGAAACCCATACCTCCTACAGAAGTTGAGTTACAGAGGAAATCCCAAGCCATAGGATAATGACCCCTAGCGTTAGAATCTTTCCCCCACCAAAAATCCGTTTGAATAGCATTTATCCTTTTTATTATCTTTTTAGGAAGAATGAAACAACCCATTTGAAAAATAGGGAGACTAGATAGAATAGATTTATTGAGGATTACTTTACTCGCCTGTGAGCAAATTTTGCTCATCCAAACTTTTACTCTCTCTTCCATTTTCTTGACAAAAGAGTCGAAAGTTTTGAGCTTAGACCTATCAATGAACAAAGGAGCGCCTAAATAAGAATCTTTAATAGAAATTTTCTTAATCTTAAGAAGTTTTGACATCATTCTTTGTAGTTTAGGATGGGTCTTTTTACTAAAGAAAATGCCAGATTTATTGAAATTTATCATTTGTCCTGAAGCTAAACTAAAGGTTTCTATGATATTTAGAATATTTTTACAGCTTTTTAAATCTGCTTTAGTAAATAAGAGACAATCGTCGGCAAAAAAAAGATGCGACACAGGAGGACTATATCTAGAAATCTTAGTGCCATGGACTACTTTTTCCTTTTCTTTAGCTAGCAAAAGCCTAGAGAAAACTTCCATACAAATCAAAAACAGGTAAGGAGACAGTGGATCTCCTTGCCTTAAACCCCTAGTTGGTTTGAAAAACTCTCCTGGACAACCATTTAACAATACAGCAATATAAGAGGTAGATATACATTGATTAATAAGTTGACACCCTTCACTACTAAAACCTAATGCTAGCATTGCCCTATTTAAGAAATCCCAATTTACCCTATCAAATGCTTTTGACATATCTATCTTAATTCCCAGCCCTCCTATTTTTGATTTTTTTTTCTGAAGTGAATAAATTACTTCATGTGCAACTATGATGTTGTCATATACTTGTATTCCAGTCAAGAAGGCCGACTGAAATGGAGAAATAATTTTAGAGTCGTGTTGTGACGAGATCACCCTCGTGACAGAGTTTATAAAGGTGCACTTTCTAGCCCTTAGGTATCATAAAGATGTATCTCGGGGTAAAAATTCTTATTTTTTCTATAAATATTTTGTATCTCGTATTTAATTTTACTTGTTTCCTAGTCCTCATACTAAATCTAGATACAAATCTGATGCTCGTTAATATAATCCTATTTAATTCTCCTTCGATACATACCATTCATTTATCGACTGTAGACTCATTTTCTACTGATGCGGTCTTAGAGAAAAATACACCGTTACTATTATATTTGATGATCTTGTCGTGGTGTTCTCGATATTGGAAAAAAAGGCAATGCGATCGCAAACGTACATAAAGTTGAATTGCTGATTAACATTAATTGGTAACGAAGCCTAGGACACTTCTAAACATCAGTTAGGAAAACTTAAAAATAAGGACCTAATATCATTGTAGACAACCAGTAATTGTCCATAATACACACTGGTGAGATATTGCAGTGAGTGGCAATGGGAGGAGGAATGAGATAAACAAGAATTGTTGCGTTCAGAGATTGGATCACAACAACAAAACTTATAGAACATAGATTTCGAAGGACAATATACAAGAAGCCCCTATAATTAACTAATCCCCTCAAAAGTTACCAGTTCTTAAAGTCAATCCATCTTCTTAGATCCATAGTCGAATAGATATAAAAACCCCATGGTATTATCTAGGTTTAGCAATTTAGGAAAAGTAAAATTTGATTGGATAAAAAACTCAAGGGGCCTCAAATTTATTTCTTGATTTACTATAAGGATTAAGGAACAAATAAAATTAAATACTGGATATATAAGAAAAAATTAAAAAATATACTTTTTATTTTTTTAAGTCTTTCCGCGAGATACATGCTTATAATATCTAAGGGCTAGAAAGTGCACCCTTACAGATACTGTAACGATGGTGACCTCGTCACAGCATGACTCATAATTTTATCCAAAAGTTTTTTCATTCTATTTGCTAACAACTTAGATAGGATTTTATAAGGTGTATTACATAATCCTATAGGTTTGAAATCACTAGGATCAGTTGGATTTTAATTTTAGGAATAAGGAAAAGAAAAGTTTTGTTTCTAACTATCTGAGAACTTACCAGGTTCCAATTGTGTTTAAAAAAAACTTACTGGAAACTCGTCCGGTCCTGGTGACTTATTCGGTTTCATGGACTTAACTACTTCCCAAATTTCCTCTTTGGAAGGTGTTGGCAATCTTGTGTATAAACTGCAATAAAACAAACAGAGAAGAAGAGAAATGCAAACCCAATTAAACGAAACCAAAGTCGAGGCAAGGATTATATCCTCTAGCCTAAAGACAGATTCACCCCGCACTGGTGCTTACGGATTATCGATGTCTGTCTCCCAGGATACAACGACTATCTTCTCGATGTAGTAGCACTCCAAACTTCGAGAAACGGCGAACCAAACTTAAAGTGATGAACTCTCTCTTAAACACAAACTAAATTGATGATTTTAGAATGCAGTAGGATAATAATCAGATTTCTAAATTGATGTTATCTCTAAGTGTGTGCAGGGTATTTATAGAATTACTAGTACCTCTTCAATGAAGGATCATGATGCTTCAAGGATTCTTCAAGGGGTGTGTCTCTAGAATTCCAATTTGAATTCTCGAAGAGTTGTTTCTCTTCACGCCTGGTTTTAGGTTTCTTACCGTTTCAAAACTTGAAACTATCTTAACCTAATTAATAGGCCAAATTAGAATTAAGCCCATAACTACTAAACCAGCCCAACACCCAAATCCACATGGTACTAGTTCAATGAATTTTCCATTCATAAATAGAAAATCGGATCAATTTTCCAACAATCCCCCATATGAGTGAAGATTCATTGACTAACAATGTGAGTGAAAATGCAGACAGACACTAAAGAGAGTTCAAACGAAAATAAATTGCATGGGGATAGGTAGCTTTCGCCTTGAACCTTCCTTAGTGAATAGCTATCGGGCTTACTACTGGGTCAGTGTGCCAGAGGCTTTGAACTGTCAGTTTTGAAGTGTAAGCCAAGACAATAACTATCACACAATTTATTTCCTCACCAAGTTGGTTCTCATGGTTGTGTTCATTTCGTACCGAAGCAGTTCCCAGAATTCATGAAGCGCTTTTAGATGAACCTAGCCTATCAAAGGTTCTCACGGAAGCGGCCACACTTCTCACTTCATATAGGTGATTTCCTATTTAAGAGTATCCTGCCATACCATATTTGTTATTTCCAAATCTTAGGAATCATTAAAAGCATTGCTTATCCTTAACTACGCGACAGGCAGCACTGTGTCATCATAGGAATGGGTAGAAACATATCTCCATTCATGTTCCCCAGTGCTTCGTGTGAATCGTTCTTAATTTTTGTTTTCCCTTTGAACCTAGATCTTGGGATCTCCAGTCAACTAGGTTGGGTTTCCCTTAATACGATTCGGTCGATGTAGGCTTTAAGCCCATTCCCCTCGATGATCTATAGACTTGCTCTCTGGACAAACCTTTAGTAAATGGATCCGCTAGGTTGTCCTTGGACTTCACATAATCGATCGTAATAATTCCCATTGAGAGCAATTCTTTCACGGTCTTGTGTCTCAATCTTATATGTCGAGACTTACCGTTATATATATCACTCCTTGCTCTGCCAATTGCAGATTGACTATCGCAATGAATACATATTGCAGGCACGGGTTTTGGCCATATCGGAATATCTTCTAAAAAGTTTCAAAGCCACTCTGCTTCTTCCCCTGCTTTATCCAAAGCAATAAACTCAGATTCCATAGTGGATCTGGATATAAGAGTTTGTTTAGAAGATTTCCAAGATACTGCTCCACCACCTATTGTAAACAAATACCCACTAGTGGATTTAACATCTTTAGAATCTGATATCCAATTTGCATCGGAGTATCCTTCTAATACGGATGGATATCTCGTATAGTGCAATCCATAATCACGGGTATATCTCAAGTACTTTAATACCCGGATTATAGCCTTCCAATGGTCTTTTCATGGATTACTCGTAAATCTGCTTAATTTATTTACTGCACAAGCTATGTCCGGACGAGTGCAATTCATTAGATATATTAAGCTACCAATTATACGAGAATACTCTACTTGTGATATGCTTTGACCATGATTTTTCGCTAGATGAAGAGTTGGATCAATAGGTGTTTTTGAAACGCCTCCATCACTCTTCTCAAATTTACTTAGTATGTTCTCAATGTAATGGGATTGAGATAATACCAAGCCGTCTGATGTCTTAGAAATCTTTATTCCTAAAATAACATCAGCAACACCTAGGTCTTTCATATCAAACTTGCTCTTTAGAAGTTTCTTTGTATCGTTAATAACTTCCATGTTATTACCCATGATAAGCATATCATCAACGTAAAGACATAAAATTACACAACCCTTTGGTGTATGCTTGAAATAGACACACTTGTCACATTCGTTTATTTTAAAACCATTTGATATCATCACACTATCAAATTTTTGGTGCCATTGCTTCGGCGCTTGTTTTGACCCATAGAGTGATTTTACCAATTTACAGACTTTCTTTTCTTGACCGGGAACTACCAAACCTTCAGGTTGTTCCATATAGATTTCCTCATCTAATTCACCATTTAAGAAAGCCGTTTTAACATCCATTTGATGTATCTCAAGGTTATATAATGCAGCAATTGCAATTAATACTCGAATTGAGGTTATTCTCGTTACAGGAGAGTATGTATTGAAATAATCTAATCCTTCCTTTTGCTTATAACCTTTTGCTACAAGTCTCGCCTTATACTTGTCTACTGGACCGTTTGGTTTCATCTTTCTTTTAAAAATCCACTTGCAGCCCAAAGGCATACAGCCAAGGGGAAGATCCACCCATTCCCAAGTGTGATTTTGTAAAAGAGATTGAACCTCACTATCTCTAGCCTCTTTCCAGAAAGGTGCTTTCGGAGTCGACATTGCCTCTTTGAAAGTTTGAGGTTCACTTTCTAACAATAATGTTTCAAAATCAGAGCCAAAAGATGTAGATTTTCTCATTCTTTTACTTCGTCTAGGTTCATTAATCTGTAAGTTAGAACTATCTTGATTAGATTGATTTCTATCAATCTGATCAAAAGTTCTCTTGTTACTCAATAGTTCATTTGAGTTACTTACACTAGCACCTTTATTCCTATCTTTACATGGAAAGATATCTTCGAAGAATACGGCATTTCTAGATTCAATTATCGTATTTGTGTGAATATCTGAAATTTTCGATCTATGTACCAGAAATCTATAAGCACTACTATTTTCTGCATATCCAATGAAAATTCCATCGAAGGTTTTTGGACCTATTTTTACCTTCTTAGGTAAAGGAACTTCCACTTTTGCAGGACACCCCCACACCTTTAAGAATTTATAGGAAGGTTTATGGCCTTTCCATAATTCATAAGGGGTACTTTCCTTTTTCTTATGAGGTAGTTTGTTGAGGATATAATTTGCGGTAAGGACAGCTTCCCCCCACAAATTATCTGGCAATCCTGAACTTAGTAAAAGAGCATTCATCATTTCTTTCAACGTACGATTCTTGCGTTCCGCAATACCGTTTGATTGTGGATTATAAGGAGCAGTGGTTTGGTGGATAATTCCATGCTCCGAACAAAATTCCGCAAATGGTGAATCATATATACTCTGTGCCTCTATCACTTTTCAAAATTTTAATCTTTCTGTTCAATTGATTTTCTACCTCATTCTTATAGTGCTTAAATATTTCTATTGCATCGTCTTTCCCTCTCATTAGATAGACGTAGCAATAACGAGTACAATCATCAATAAAAGTTATGAAATATTTTTTTCCATTTCTTGTTTGCACTGATTTAAAGTCACAAATATCGGTATGAACCAAATCTAGTGGTTCCGTATTTCTTTCAACCGGGTGAAAGGATGACCTTGTTAATTTTGCTTCTACGCAAATTTCACATTTATGATTTAAATCAATGTGACACTTTGGTATTAGATCCATGTTAATTAGTTTCCGAATTGAACCATAATTAACATGACCTAGTATACCATGCCATATATTTGATGACTCAACCAAATAAGAAGAAGCAATTTCCTTTTTATTCCCCTTGGGAATTACCGTGAGTGCATTTAATTTAAACAACCCATCACACAAATATCCTTTACCGACATGCATATCACTCTTTGATATGACAACTTTGTCCGACAAACATACAATTTTAAAGCCATGCTTAACTAATAAAGAACACGAGATTAAGTTAATCTGCATACCTGGCGCATGTAAAACGTTATTCAAAGTGAGTTCTTTTCCAGAAATCATTTTGAGAGTGATTTTTCCTTTTCCAATGACTTTTGTTGTCGCAGAATTTCCCATGAAAAGCAGTTCATCGTCCACGGTTTGATAAGACATGAACATGTTTTTATCGGTACAAACATGGCGAGTGGCTCCTCTATCGATCCACCATTCTCTAGGATTTCCAACAAAACTGGATTCCAATACCACAGCCGTCGTATTCATGTAATGTTGTGGTTCCACTGAATCCATTATTGTTTACTGTGCTATAAATTTTTGTCCGTCGGTTCTGTAATGATAGCAAACAAACGCTAACCAGATGGATTCAAAATCAGTCAGTTCTGTAACAATAGCAAACAAAACGCTAAACAGATGGATTCAAAGTTCTCTTGACAAGGGATTATAAACAAAACTAAAGTTCTTGTATATAGTCTGTGACTCTGACTATATATCTCAATAATAAAGACGAAAACTAAAGACCCAGTAGCCAAAATTCAATAATTTTGAATTCCGTAAACTAATGATTAGTTTACCAAAACCAATGCTTTGGTGTTCTTTGTATACGGACTGCTAGTGGGGACTTGAAAGTACTGTAACCAAACAAACAAGGTCAAACGATCCTTGTGTACAAAGATCAACAGTAGCCTCACGTAAATTAATAAAAGACTTCAAGCCAAGAATTAAACCATCAAACTTCACAGAAATATTGGTTAGCATCGAAATCATAGTATACACAATAAAAAGAAAAGTATATGTCTTAAGATTGTTGGCAATATTGTGTATAAACTGCAATAAAACAAACAGAGAAGAAGAGAAATGCAAATCCAATTAAACGAAACCAAAGTCGAGGCAAGGATTATATCCTCTAGCCTAAAGACAGATTCACCCCGCACTGGTGCTTACGGATTATCGATGTCTGTCTCCCAGGATACAACGACTATCTTCTCGATGTAGTAGCACTCAAACTTCGAGAAACGGCGAACCAAACTTAAAGTGATGAACTCTCTCTTAAACACAAACTAAATTGATGATTTTAGAATGCAGTAGGATAATAATCAGATTTCTAAATTGATGTTATCTCTAAGTGTGTGCAGGGTATTTATAGAATTACTAGTACCTCTTCAATGAAGGATCATGATGCTTCAAGGATTCTTCAAGGGGTGTGTCTCTAGAATTCCAATTTGAATTCCCGAAGAGTTGTTTCTCTTCACGCCTGGTTTTAGGTTTCTTACCGTTTCAAAACTTGAAACTATCTTAACCTAATTAATAGGCCAAATTAGAATTAAGCCCATAACTACTAAACCAGCCCAACACCCAAATCCACATGGTACTAGTTCAATGAATTTTCCATTCATAAATAGAAAATCGGATCAATTTTCCAACATAAGGAATTTCCATCAACCTAGTGTTATCTTGCTCATTTATTCCTATCGTTAAATGTTTAAATATCTCATTATCATCTCTTACAAGAGTGGTTGAATAGAGACCACAAAATAGTCTTTTAGGACTACCTTAATCTCATTTTTATCCACTTTCACCTCACCATCAGGAGCTAGCATGCAATCTACAGTAAAACTTCTTTAAAATAATAGCTTCGGGACCGAGAAAAATTATTATTTTAAAAAGAAGAAATTTAGCCTGACCAAGCCTAGTTGGGACTAAAGAATTTTATTATTTTAGAGAGATTATTATTTTAACGAGTATTATTTTAAGAAAGTTTTACTGTATATTATTCATTTTCCTTCTTTTCAAGGTCTTTATATGAAAATACTTTGTATTTCTCTCTCCTACATTGACAATGTTATCTCTAGATATTTGTTTAGCTATCTCTTCTTCTGTATCATAAAGCCTTTCTAAATGATGAAGTTTTTCATTTATTTTTGATTGAACTATAGGAGAGAAACTCTGTTTGTTCAGTTTTTCAATATCAGACAACAAATTCCTAATCTTCTTAGTTCGTAGCCCAAAAACTGATTTTTTCCACAATAATAATTGCACACCCAGTGAGTCTAAATTATTAACTAAGGCTACATAATGATTACTATTCGAAGAATTCCAGTTAGAATGAATAAGATCAATGCAACTCTGCTCTTTGAGCCAAGTATCAAAAAATTTAAATGTAAAGAAATGATTTTGACTAGAGCCAACGTCTAACAATAACATCAGGGGACAATGATCTGATCCCACATGAGCTAAGATCCTGAGGATGGAATTTGGGAATCTAGAAGTTCATTCCACATTTGCCATTCCTATATCTAGCCTTTCCTGAATGTTATTCGGAACATCTCTGTGATTATTCCAAGTGAAATTATTTCCTGCAAAACCTATATCATCTAAGGCAGACCGTTCTAAGAGTCTTTTAAAGGGATCAGCTTCACTTTCAATAAAAGGGAGACCTCCCTTTTTCTCACATTGATTAAAAAGAAGGGCCATACTGTTCACATTGATTTTAAAGGGATGTACAAAGTTGGACGGTATGGTTAGTCTTCCAATGCCTGGCTAAAAACTACTAATAAAAAAGGATTATATCTTTCATTCGCCTTCTAATGCCATTAACAAAATATATATTGATAAGGGATTTTTTTATTTAATTCATAGTGACCTTATCCAAAAATATGGGATGGTCCCCCAAAGAGCACGATAGTCCCCAGAAAATCATTCTTCACTAAAACTTGAAGTTAATTTTTTCTATTAAGTTGAGCAAGTCTGACGGACTGATTGAAGATCCTACGAAGTATAGGTTTTTGGTGGGTTCTTTACATCATCCAACAGAGAGTAGGACTGATATTGCTTATGTTTTTGGTGGGTTTATCGACATATGCAGCATCCAAGGACAACTGGCTTTGCAGCAGCCAAGAGGATTCTCAGCTACATCAAAGTTAGATTACATACAACACTGTCCTTAATGTTTATGTCCAAATATAATTTCACATTTGAACACTCTCGGCAGATAATCAAGTGCAATTGTAATACACATGAATAACATCCATATTCTCTTAACCTGAAAAAAAAAAACATCCACATTCTCTTAACCTAAAAAAACATCCACATTCTCTTAACCTAAAAAATATTGTATTTGCCTTCATTCTGATTAAACCACCAAAATTCATTTTCAGCTTAAATAAAGCAAGGACTAAGAAAAAGAACCACTATGTACAAATAAGCCAAAAAGAGGTGAACAGGCTTTGCTTTATTTAGTGTAGATTTAGATATAGATGAAAGCAATATTGTTTGACATGATTGTGGATATGATTTCAGTCAAAAAATCAGTCAGGCAAAGCTGGCTACTGAGCTATCTTTTGTATCCCCTATATGATTCGAGGAATTTCAGCATTCTGCTCCTTTAAATAAGCCCTTTCCATCCACAGCTTCTTTGAGTTTTCTACCCAAAGCAAACGCTAATGGAGGTGGCACTGCATTTCCAATTTGCCTATGCTTATTAATCGTGTTTCCAGCAAACTTGAAACTGTCCCGAAAACCCTGCATAAGAAAAAATATAATCAAACCCTTAGTATTTTTCATCTTATTTGTTAATTATTGTACTTCGCAATTTAATGAGCAAAGATGTTACAAGGCTTAAGATGGCTATGATAATAATAATGTAAAGAAAGTTGGAAAAATCATGACTTACTTGGGATCTAGCACATTCCCGAACCGTAACAATCCTGTCCTGATCAGGGTGGAAGCACATTCCAACTTTACCCATAGGTTGAGGGTCAGTGACAGAGGTTGGGAAATTACCTCTCCAATCCAATCTTCCAAACAACCCCTTCCATTGATTGTGCCTTTTCGCTGTGTTCGGAAGGCACCATGGTATCAGGTCTACCAATTCTCCTGAAGACAGTTTCACCTACATTCCACAACGAAGCCAATTAACAACACAGCCAATTAAACAATCATCCATAAGGTTTCAATTTCGTTGACCTTATGTTAACCGTAAGTAGAGAAGATCCAACATATGCTTGGTGGCAGTGGCGGAGCCATCACACATCAAGGGACTGCCTACTCTGCTAAGCTGGCTCCTAAGCCTTTTTTCTTTTGTATTATGGGTTCCAAGCCTATTTTTCCACTTTTGCCTACCCTTAAAACTTGGAGATTTTTTTTTCCCTACCCTTGGCTAGTTTCCTAGCTTCGTCCCTGCTTGGTGGGCACTGAAACGGTCAATTTAGTCAGCTTTATAACTAATTTAGAGTGCATAACCACATGCTGAGGCCTAGGTTTGAAGTGGGTTTGTTAGATGCAAATGTTTTAGTGACAAGTTAAAAGCAGATACCTTTTCGTTAGGAAGACATAGCCAATCAGCACCTGGGCGCTTAGGAATTCTCTGACACCGGATAAGATTCAGCTCATTCATTTCCTTCGATATATGATCAGACAAGACCACCATGTCTGCTCGAATTTGTTTTTGGAACCAGGACACAGGTTCATTTTCATACTGTGAAAAACAGAGACAAAGATTAAGAGAACAGGGAAGAAAACGAACTGCTAATCAATAAATAGATTCTAGGAACTTGATTTATAAGAAAAGCCAAATGATACCTCCATCTCAATCTTAGATGCCCCGTTTGAAACAGGTGGGAGATCTCCAATTGTATCTCTTACAGTTATCGCACGGAAAGGGGCTCCAGTAGATGTACTCCGTGCAGCTGCATACTGCACACCTCCCGGCAGTGCAATTTTCAATGCTGGGCTATTGAAAACATGCATTGGCTCAGGCCATTCAGGTAGATTCTCTTCTGGAGAAGCTGCCCATATAAACGCTCGCTTTCTAGACTGAGAAATACCAAACGCGCCAGCTTCTAGAACACCAAATCTCACCTATAACGCAGGATTTTAGTTTTGATTCTAGCATTTCAACCGTTTAAAATACAAACAAATTAGGTGAAAGTACTCAGGGTATAAGCGATAAAAAACAGGTACCTGATAACCCATTTCAAGG
Organism: Papaver armeniacum; assembly: GCA_023531295.1. Classification (NCBI taxonomy): domain Eukaryota; kingdom Viridiplantae; phylum Streptophyta; class Magnoliopsida; order Ranunculales; family Papaveraceae; genus Papaver; species Papaver armeniacum. Next base: position 170,238 of record JAJJWW010001024.1, read on the forward strand.
AGTGAAGCTAAAGTTAAGCGGAATGTCTGTCCTTTGTTGAATGATACGAAGGTCCTCACATTCTCAAGAAGGAAAAACTTAGGCCGAAAGTAATCGGCAAAGGATAGAAATGCTAAGATCATCTCACATTGGACCTTACTCCATGTACTTTGATTAAATCTATTCATTCCAGAAAAACCCTACACGAGAACTATATTCAGTAAAAGTGTAAAGAGTAATATATTATAAATTAGGCTAAACAAGTAGGGTATTAAAGCCAAATCGCATTGTTGGCATGTAAGAGTTTTCACAGACCTGGCACGGAGGACCACCATTGATAAAATCCACCTGACCAGGTAATGGTAAATTGTTGATTTTCTCCTCAGTGAGTTTTGCAGCTAACTCAGCAGCCTCGGGAGTGGAGATACAATCATCTAGGTCCCCACATTTTTCCATTATAGCCCTGCAGCAAGAATCCGTTAGCAAGTGAAAAGGATGCAAACTAGATATGTCAAATGGAAAGTAGATGAAAATAAAATCAAGAAGGCAAGCAATTACCTCAGGATCACATTACAATTATCAACAAACATTAAAGCATCTGGATGATTAAGTTTAAATGCTTCTCCAGCAGGTTGTTCGTATTCAATAGCCCACTTAGTACATGCAACCCCTGTGAATGTGAAAGCAAATGATAGTATATCCAAGTATCTACAAATAAATTGAATAGGAAATTAATAATAGTGAACTTACCAGCTTGTTGTAATCCTTCTGACAACCCACCACAACCAGCAAAAATATCTAAAGTAGCTAAGCGATTTTCCTGAGACATATCTTGTTTGTCAGTAACATCTAATTCATCTTCAATGGCTTTAGCTTTTCCCTTTTTCTTACGGACTGCAGCATCATTAACTACCTTGCCCGGAGAAAACCTAATCTTGATGTTTGGTGTCAACTGTCCATGAAGTGCAAATAGTGAGTGAGAGAGTGAGAGAGAGAGAGAGATGTAAACATAGTTAGCTTAATGGTCACTTACCTGCTTTATAGTTCTTTTAGTGGGGTCATACTGGTGTTCACAAAAGAAGACATGCTCAAACATTCCAGGACCACCAAAAGATGGAAGATCACACTTCTTTCTGATTTCACACTTCCCTTCTAAGGTTGATACAGGCACATGAAGTGTCTCTTCGCTGTAGTACACCTACATTTCCAGATGACAAACTATTAGACGAACAAAGAATAATCTGGCAGGTGTAATGCATATATGCATGAGAGAGGGAGCAAGTGAGAAAGAGAGAGGCTTTTAACTTACTTCCCTAACATCTGATGCATAAGCCTTCTCGAAAGAGGCATCTTCCGGTCTGAAAAATCTCCGGACCTCAACCTCAAAAGACTGTGGGGTAATTTTCTTGGAGTTCTTAGGGAAGTCAACATCGACCAACTGACACACAACGAAAGCTTTCAGACCAACATTTCGGCCCGATTTAAAAGTACCAAGCTCTTCTTCATCTGCTGTGAAGTGTTCAGGGCTGACATAGACAAAGTCGTTAACCATATACTCAACTCCCTTGTAGATGAAGCCAGTATTTGATGAAGCTGCTTTGAGAATATCTTTCTCCTTCTGAGTTTCCATTAATTTGCAGGAATTACAAACCCCGTTTCCAAGACCCAAGCTTTTCAAAGGCAAACTAAGGAAAGCACCTTTTTCGGGCCAATACAAACTCTTGCAGTAGTAGTCCATTGGTAATCCTTTTTTCTTCATCTCCTCTGCTCGTGCCGTGTCAGATTTGTCAGCACTAGCATTATTCTTCCTATACTGATGTCCCCAAGAAATTTTTCTTATTTCCACAACAAACATTTGTTTAATATCACCCAATTCAAATTCGTGACAATTATTTGTCATAAAAACCTCCCTCTCATTAGCAGTGTTACCAAGAACAGTCTCAGATCCTCTCTTCATAACCCTACCATGCACCATTTTTCTTCCATTTGATCTTTCATACATGTATTCCACAAAGCAAATAACCAGCATTTCATCTGAATCATCAAGTTCGAGTCCTACAGTACCTCCAACAACAACCACATCACCACGCACGATAGCCTGTTTGTAAAGAGACTCGCCGGAACAAGTTTTGCCTATAGAATCCCCATCCCATCTGATTTCTTTGTTACTTGACTTAGCTTTAACTGGTTTTGGTGAATGAGACTTCGGAACCTTTTCATCAAGCAATACCACCTTCTCTTCGGCATCCTCCTCTTCAATATCTTCTTCAGCCTCTTCCTCTACCTCTGCATCTTCTTTAACTTCACACATATCTCCTTCGACTGGAACTTCAGGTGAGTAATTTAAATAGTACTCACCCCAAATTTTACTGATCAACCTTGTTGCAGTCGCCTGCATTGCTTGCTTTTTAGATATAATAGGTGCCATTGTTGCCCGAGGGTTCAAGAGTCGCTCATCTTTCTTATGCCGCCCCTTTATTTTCAACTTTGTGTGGCATCTTTGCACCATTTTGGCAGAAAGGCCGGTGACAAAAGCACACTTGTTGATGGATGTATGAGGGTATATAGCAAATAGTTGCAGTATGATCTGTCCATGGACAACCACGAACCTCTCAACTACTGCCAAATTAGATGATACATAAGACGGATTGTCCTTCCCAAACTCAGAAACTCTCTTGATCACATCTGCAAAAGAAAGCCGAGCTACCCGGCTTTGCTCCAATAACAAATTGATGATGCTTATCGCAAGCCTTGCCACTTTGGTAACAGTTTCATACCATGGAGTGTACTGTTTTGATGGTTTCCCAAGTCTATACCTGAAGAAATGAGAACCCAATACATAAATAACTAGTAATTCATATGATAATAATTAACAGGGGGTAGTAAATTCTATATGTAAAAAGCTCCAACTCGAGTATTAGAGGTATATTACTATTTTTACTTAACAGACAAATATAAGCTGACTTACCAAGACAGATCAGTACGTATCATTATCGACATCAGTCCACATCCAAATTCAATACACCATTCCTTTACTGCACTGAGATAAATTGGAACCCCGTCTCCGGCTTGTGCTCCAGAAACACCAGTATCATCACTAAAGAATCCGCCCCCATTATCAGCAGTCATGGCCCCAGAGCCAAACATTGTAACATCAGCTTCAGTGAACTTCATCGGAAGAAGCTCCAAAGAAATAAGTCTGAGATCTACATTGTAGAGCGACCAGTCATGAAGCATGTTTGTTGGGAGTTCAACATTGTCATCCATGTCATGGACTAGATACTCATCAATCTCATCAGGAGATGGTTTGTAGTATGCTGGTAGAGGATAATCATTTGCAATTTCATCTTCACTGATCTTGATGTAATCATTTGCTGATGCAGTGCGCTGATTTTTCCTTGAGTTTTTCATTGTCTTCCAGTCCTCTTCTTCCTGCAGCAACCGTGCATACTTATCATCATCGACTTCCATAGACATGCTATCCAATTTCTCTCCTACATCTCCAATCTTCAAACTTCCACCTGACAATAGTTTGGCAGGTAATCTAACATTGCCCATCTTTGATTCATCTCGAAGAGCAACAAGTACAGGTAACTCGTTAAAGATTTGATCATTTTTGGTGGAAGTTTCATCCAACCCAATCAGTTGTTTATAGATAAAGTCACCTTGTGAGATAACAAATTCCTTAACAGACACTCCAACAGGAAAGCCCTTGATTCCACTCATGGAACGAGTTACTCCAGCAAGCAGTTCATCAAGACTCAAGTCACGGTTCCCTCCATAAGACTTGGTTAACTTTTTGTAAACCTCGATACAAGCCTGAGCCTTGCAGAAGAAAAGGTCATATAAGTTCTTGTAGTTGCTTGCAGGTTTCACACAAACATAGTCTGCTAGCTCAGTTGAGACCCAAACAACAGGAGACCCGTCTTCATAACCCGAGATTGCCCAGGACTCTATCCGACCAAAATCTTCACATCGCACTCCTTTTACTTTTTCTTTGTCGTTCTCTGGATTGTCGTCCAACGTTAAGATCAGACCAGAAATGAACAAATCATCCACTTCTGACATCTCGAGATGCTGTGGTTTCCCATCCCCCTTATGTAATGTGAAATCTGTGAGTCTTCTGTTCGGTCGAGGATTATCTGGGCCAGAAGTAAGACGTATTGCGCTGATTTCATCATTAACAATATGTTCTTCTTTCGCTTCCACGACAGAAGATTTATCAGAGAGGCGAAATGACTTCTCTTGAAAGTTTGAGGGAGCAGCTGCACGTTTTGGCCTTTTCTGAGTAGGCAAAGGATCTTCAACCTTCTTGGAAGCATTTCGCTTCTTCACTTTGGGTACCTCTGCAGCTACAACCTCATCAGCAACTATTTTCTCAAAGTCAGAACTTGTAGATTTCCGGCTACCACTTCTAGTCTTTCTCCTCATTTCTTCTATTAATACATAATTAAAAAGAAAGAAAACAATTAGAATCATATTCATCCATAATTGCTAAGCAACTTAGAAAAGCCAATTTAAAAGGTAAAAAAATAGGGAAGAAGAGAGATATCTGACGAATATAAGTGGTGATACGTCATCGACAAAATTTAGAAAGGCACGAATCAGAAGAATATTCCACACAGATATATATATAACAAAGGTAATATTATGAGATTAAATAACAAGAAAGTAAGCCTTTTGGGAACCTATCCGGGTACTTTTAAGATCCCCTAAAAGAATAAAGGGAAAAAAAGGAATAAATGATGTTTATAGAGGAAGTGCCGGACCACGTATCTTTTCTAATCAAAGAAAAAACTTATATAAAAAGAAGTGACGGGTAGTTTAAGGGCCTTAGCAATATACCCCTATAAGATGCAAATATGCAGCCCATTTGAGCATGCAGTCAACATAAAGTGCAGGATAAGATTTTGATTCAATAACTCAACCAAGAGTATATACTTAAACCACGTTCGAGAGTGCTCAAAACAATATGATAATTAGTTACTTAATCAAGATTGACAGGATGAGAAACTCTAATGAAAAACTAATAAATACAGTAAGATGACAAAAGTGGGAACACTATGATGCACCATAAATATGCTTGTTAGACAACATCTGAAAAAATGTGTGCTAAATCTAACCTAAAAACTACGGAAACAAACGGAAAATGCAACAGGGAACAAAGGAGTAGGAATCATTAAGACAAAAAGTAAGAATGAGCTATCTAACACCGAAACTCAAAACCGAACTGTGTAGTACTGAATAAATGCCAGAAAATGCAATAGCAAACTACTAATAACTAAACAGGCATTAACGTAAATATATCGGAATTAAGCAAATGTATCAACCAACTGTGCATTAAAACTGACAGAAAACGGTCAATTGATATATGAAGTGGTAGGTATTCCCGCAAATCAGTTATACCACATCAACTGCTAAAAACCCTACATGAGTTCTACTACTCAGCATCTTGATATACGCAAAGTTTCAACAACCTAAACTGTGTCTAAAAGAAACCTATTGAAATGAAGTGTGGCGAACACCCACATGCGAACAAACAAATAAGTGTCAGGTCTTTTTGGTATATAGACATTCGAACACCCACGTGCTTTAACTTAAAGAAAGTTGTTTGATTACAGACATTTCATAATAGAACCAACGATAAGTTTAAGAGAGGTAATCATCTGCTATCTCCAATTCAAGCTTCTCAAGGATAAAGATCTCTTCAAAGAACAGGTAAGGTTCAAAAACTCAAATCTGGAATTAATTCGTGTACAGAGAAGCGGGGATAACTTATCAGACAGTTTTACTCTTTTGCAAATATCAACACTAAATTGTGCAGAATCAAGAATGGCATCAAACAAATATTACTCAAGAAATCTGCTAAGAAAAATTAGCATGTGCTGTCAAGTTACACAAAAAAAAAAATTGTGAACAGATTATACCAAAGATAACGTTGAAAAACACATAACTCAACGAGTGAACAGTATCAGGAAAAGCAAATTGACCTTTCTTTTGATAACTCAAAAAGAAAATAGATCATAAGCAATAAAAACAGAAAAGAGAATTAAAAAGCAGAAAAGAGGATTGAATAAGTGTTAGGTATTGCCATAGTACCGTATATCCTGCTAAAACTCTTAACCTTGCGAGGAGGGAACGTTACAACAGTTAAACGTCTGCAATCTGATCTATAACTAAACGAGAAAAACTATCCCAAAGATGAATTTGACAAACAAAAGAGATGCCAGATATCTTTGGTTTACCCACGTATGGCAGTATAATAACAAGTAACAAAGCATCCCTCCCTATTTATATGCAACGAGCATGATGTTTGTAAGTTAGATTTGGGACAAATACAATTCACCTTAGGGATATCAATTTCCAGGTCATAATATCTATAAAAGACAATGTCATAATTGCAGGATTCAAAATTCTTCAAATATGAACAATGCACAATTAAAGCTAAAAATCCACCAACAATATACCTACTTTACATATAAAGCTGTTAGATACTTCTAGCAAAACCTAAAAAGGAACCCCGAGATAGAACTAATAACATAGAAGACAAGATTCCACGGAATTGAGGTTTTTGATTGTAATAAATCCACAATTAATATCTTTCCAAAAAGATCACCCCACGACATGGAACAATAACTAGAGGCGTGCATCGGGATTAACGTACAATAAATGAATGCTCAATGATAATAACGACAACTCAAAAATCAAATTTTGCTTAAAAAAAACCATTATCATCCCAATAAATTATTTTAGAGATACTACTAAGAACCACCAAGAACAAAACACACATAAACTGTAAACTCAACACATAGTCACCTATCACAAATGATAGAGATCTTCTTGCAGGAGAATAACCTTCCATACAAGATGAATAAATAAACCTTGTCATGCCTAGATGTATAGAAACAGTTATACATGCAATGGTAAAACAAACAAGAAGATGCTATTACGAAATGAATTGAACCAACCCTAACAAACGTAACATAAGTAATACATACTTGTTAGAAAGCCCTGGCAACAAAAGTTACTGCAAATCAGAACAAAAGTTACTTCTGGTAAACGAGCAAATTAGGTTAGATGCGTTACTGCAAAACCCTAACAAACAGTTTAATGATATCTTACTTTTGCAATCCTACCTGAATCTTCGAAGTCTGGTGAGAAAATTCAAGCAAATTAGGGGAAATCACAGATGACAACAAACCCTAACTCTAACTCCAAAACCAAACATACATGTAATATAGAGTTTGGGTAGAGTGAGATTATACCTGAAGCGTTGCAACTATCAGCACCATCGGACGCGACGATTGGTTTGGGATCCAATAGAGCTGCAGATCCCATTTTGATAAACGAAAAGAAACCCTAGAAAATCAAAAATGAGAGACCAATTTGAAATATGACCCTCAGAATGTTCGATCTGGGGAGACCGAGAGGGAGAATGGAATTCTGGAACCCTTGTTCTAAGATATTTAGTAGATTTGGACCGCACTTTACATTATATACTGGAAGAGTAAAGAGGATGATGGCGGGAAAGAGTTCAGTATTCGCGCCAAGTTGTGAAAAGGAAAAATAAATAAAACCCTGAAAACATTTGAATTTTCAATGAGTTTCTGGTTTCAGGGTAAAATAGATAGATATTGACACTGGGAGTGAAATACTCGTGTGACGTGTCCGATAAAATATTGACACTGGGAGTGAAATACTCGTGTGACGTGTCCGATAAATGCAGTATGGTCACGCACGCACGATATTCATGGTTGGGATGGAATTAGGCTTAACTTTTGTGAATGTGAATATAATTTCAGGTTCTTCATAGTTCATAGATTTTTTTTCGGATGGAATGAGGGGCATAAAAAAATCCTGAGATTTAAATCGAGGTCTGGATTGCTACGTAAAGGTGGTAAAAAAACATACCCATCTGTTACATGATTATATATTGCACATTCATACAACTAATTTACAATGTGAATTCTTTGATCGAAAAAACATGAAAGAATCTAACCGAATCTTTGAATCAATAAGATATAGATCATTAATTAATTGGGTTTTCCATTTTACCTTAGCCATCAAAGAAGTTGTATCAAAATCAATATTCTCATATCCCCATATTCTTCCAGTATTAACATGAATAACCTTCCACATAATAATTGAATCTTTTGTAAGAAGCTTGTGATTCTCCAAAATTTCTTCCAAAAAAAATCAGTGATATCTGAAGTTGCCCAAAAGTTATTGACTGAGAGATTACTGGAACATAATTTCGCCCAAAAATTTCTTCCATATTTTTGAGTCTATCATTAATAAATCGTTATAACATAGCATAAAACACTAAATGGCTTGAAGTAGGCATGGACAATATTTATTTAAAGCAAATAAGAAACCAGAAATCTAAAACCTATAATGACAATAATTTGTCTCATTGAAATTCAAATTTACTAATTACGGAAACCCTAATCTATTTGGCAAATCTGAAATCTCAGATAAATCCGAGCAAATCTAGATTTGAAAATGCAATAATTTATAAGAGAAGTTTTGGATAATTGAAAGAAAAAATGGTTTTACAGAGGGAGAGAGAAAAAAGGGGATAAGGAAAATGTATTTCAGTAGACACTAAGTGTTACTATTTAAGTTTCAAATATATATGTTTGTTTCATGTGTAGTTATTTAAGTTTTAGGGTTTAATTTTTATTAAAATATTATAATATTTTTGGTCAGTTCAACTGAGAAATAGTCTTTAGTTGATATTTTTATGTGTCAAGAACATACTAATCCAGCATGCTTCAAAATAGTACTTGTTAAGGTTCGTTGAAATTTAAAATACACCACTTCCTAATCATTAGTACAAAACAAAGCTAGGATAAGTTTGCCTTTGTTAGTGGTGGTTGATTTGTCCGACAAGGATAAATCGGCGGTCACAGGTTCGTGTGCCACCCCTACAACTCGCATGTGTGGCGTTAATTCCAATATTATGAATGAAAATGAATACTCCAAGTCAAGATATGTATTTTTCAAAAATTATAACGGAGGTTCAACTCATGACCTATTTGTGTCATAAGAGTGTCCTCTAACAGTTGTTCCACCTTGGTTGGAATTAATAAAAAGATAAATCAAGCAGAGTGGTTTGTTCAACTTAAATATCATAATTGATTTATTAATTAGTGTTTCCTAATTGCACATCCTCAACTTAAAGTGTTTTATTAATAATTTCTACATTTTTTGGTGTGTTCTTAATTAATGTCCATTTTTATCTATTAATAAGTAATTTCCGTTTATAGACATACATTTTTCCCTTAAACTATCAAATATACCCTTTATTTTTATAATCATAAAATCATTTTTAATATCCAAATCTTAAATAATATCACCATATTTATGGAAAAAAAAACTTACTCGTTATCTTTGGTCAATATCTTTGTAATAATTGTCATTCCTTTTTTTTAAATAAAAACATTTATGAATCTACATTATTTTATAAAAATTCTTAATAAACTTCTACTTATTTTAACACTAATAATTTAGTTTTGGTAATAATATAACATTAAATAGGCTAGTTATTGAAAATTTAAGGGGGGCTAGTCATGACAATGTGGTGGTGGATAAAAAAATTTATTTCAAAATATCTTGACTTAGTCAAAGCGGACTCTTAATTTAGGACGGAGGGAGTAATATTTTTGGTCAGTTCAACTGAGAAATAGTCTTTAGTTGATATTTTTATGTGTCAAGAACATACTAATCCAGCATGCTTCAAAATAGTACTTGTTAAGGTTCGTTGAAATTTAAAATACACCACTTCCTAATACTTTTACAAAGAATAAAAAATGAAGGTCATTTTAAATTATTCTCCTTGTATATAAAATTTGTATTTCTTTTTTATTGGTTTATTTTTTATTGTCGAAATAAGATTTTATTAGGAAAATGAGTATTAAAGACTTATACCACCCAAGAAAAACTCAATGATAAGATAAACGAAAAAAATAATAATTGTGTGTTCATATATTTTGATCTATCAACATCCCGACCAACCATTTTAAGATATGAAGGGCATTCAATCAATGTGGCTAACTTGGAAAAGTTTTCATTTAGCAAGTGTATTTATAAATATTATCTTTGATATATCAAATAATGCATGAACAACACGCTAACAAATATATTTCCAGGAGAAATTAAAAAACTAGTCGAAAACAAATAAAAAATAATAATAATAATAAAATAACGAATGGAAGTTCAAAGTACACTTATATTGATAACATACTCGGATACACCTCTCGAATTGTTTTATATGCCCTAGACCATGCTCTTTTGTATCCTTAGATTGGAATGCGTGAGAGTTTCTATCGCTCCAAATACTCCAAAAATGTGTATGATATTCTACAACTCACAAGTAGAGTGCACGTGCGTTGCACGTCGGCAAACAACAATTTTTTCTTGGATATTTTGCATTTTCAAATTCCAGACCCTCAATCTTTTTTGTTGGGTATTTACATAATTGGCCTATCTAGCCCCTATAATGATATTAAACGCACATAGACAATACAATACACAGTTAAGAATGTGCTCTCATGGTACTTGTATAACTGCGAAGAATGGGAATTTTCCTTAAAACAAAAGTCACATCTTGGTATCAATTTCATCCACTAAAGACACTTGCCTGTCCAATTCCTGCACGTACAATTTTTTTTCAATCAATCATTGTGTTTCAAAACAAACAAAATGCAAATTCTGTAAGAAAGGAACAATTACAAATAAGTAACATTATAGAAAGTGAAAGAAGAACATAAGTTGAGAAATATGGCACTTTAAAATCTCAGGAATGTGAAAAAGTTTCTGGAAGAAAAGAGAGAAGTGGTGCCATACACACATCAGCTGGAGTTTGCAGAAAAAAGATTCGATGATGCCCAATTGTCAATTGGTATTAATTATAGTTTCTAAGGCCGCAAATAACATCACTTCAGTTTATTATAGGCTAATCTGATGTGAACACCCTAAGTCAGCTTTAAAGAACATCCTATGGGAAATCACTTATTCGTTGCTTACTACTGTCAATTGAATCTCACCAATGAACCAAAACGCCTATATCATAAGAAAATATTAAACTATGACCAAAACAGATCTTCATTAGAATAGAATAAGAAAGAATTCATGGCATCTAGTGGATATTATTCAATACAAATAATTCTACCAATTATTTTCAAAATACGATTCACAATCAACACAAAGAATAGTGTTTCAAAGGTTCCATTAGCTAAGCACTCAGAATTCTTCCTCAAGCTTCTACGTCAACAAATTTAAACAATTTCAAGGCAAATTTCTTATCCCAGGTCATGAAAAGGCTTCTATTTGTGCTTCCAATAGGCTACTATTCTTAAGAGCTCTCCGCATCTGTGAAGTTTACTATTGAAACTTAAAAAGAAATCTTTAGTTTTTGGTGATTCTTATTTCTTATAACTCACCTTCGGATCCTGTAGCCTCGTAAATGCATATAGATCTCCACTAATATCTCATTTACTTGATTTCACACATACCCACTATCTCCACTAAAGTATAGTATCCATCTCTGTTGGCTTGGATTCACCCTGTACAACATAACCAAACCAAATCAATCCAAATGCAATTTGACTTAATCGAATCTCTTGTTCTCTATCAAGTGGTATAATATGAATTTAAGAATCCGGAGAGATGTAACAATCTGTAAAACAATGATTTTCTCTTGAGCATTTACACAAACATGTATGTTCAAAAACGTAATCTTTTAATACAAAATCTAACTATGCGATTCAACTCACACCCAAAACTAAAAATCAGAGGAGTTTCTAGGTTTTAACTGAAATCAAAATTGGGGAAAAAGAATATACCTGTTTCAAGAGGGGAAACATGAATTGAATTTTTTTGCACCTGTCTCAATCGAAATTGAATTATAAATAGAAAATGGTAAAATTGAAAACGATAATCGAAATTGGGAGAGATGTAACAATCGTACCTGAAGTAAATTGGTGTTGCTGGTGGTGATTGTAGTGGTGGTGGCGGCGGAAGAGGATGTTGGTGGTGACAGAAATTAAAGGAGGAACTTGAGAATATATGTTAAAATCAAAAAATTGAAGAAATTGAGATTGGTAAACAGAATAAGAATTCAGTGGTAGATGTTGGTGTTGATGGTAGTGGCGGGGGTGATGGTGGTTTTGGTGGCGCCGGTAACCATGGGGTGGTGATGGAACTGAAGAGTGATAGAAAAAATTGCGCTTTAGAAAAGATGAAGGGCAATTTCGTCGAGTAACGAAAAAAATGCCACGGAAAGTATATCTGTGACGGGAATTTTTTATGGTATATTCCATTATCAAACGGTCTAGATTTTAAAGAACTGGAAATCCAACGGCCGCTGCCACTTAACTCTTAAACTTTTGTTTAGTCTTGCTCTCATTAAAGGGGGAGGAGATGTTGTCAAATATAGAGAAAGATGTATCACAACTTTTGGCAGAATGAAATTTCAATTTAAAACTTCAAGAAAGTGATTTTGAACCTGATTCTTTTATCATTTTTGCAACCATCCAAAATATGTTTTGAAAGTTATGCTAAAGTCGTAAAAAAAAATTGTCTTAAAACTAATAATTATGGGAATCTAAATTGTTATTTTTGGTCGATTATTGGGATCCAAATACCCTCTCATGTTTTGCAATTTACATATATAACATGAAAATCTATTGGAATTACAATCCACCGTGATCATTAATAAGTTATACGGTTCATTATTGTCATTACTTAAAAACTACTTAATTTTTATTCAATTGCTAACTCCTAACAGTGTGCTACATTTTTTGGGTGGTTTAGACATTCTTTTTAATGACGCGTAATGATTTGGAACCTCACTTGTTAAAACTATAAAGGTATATAGACATATTTTTTTCCAGATCGATATGTCTGAATAAGGCAAAACCATTAAGTAATACAACTCGTTTAAGTCTATAAAAAACTTCTTGTTAAAACCATAAAACCCTAGCGCAGTAAATAGTGGGGTAGTTATATCACTCTCGATCGTACCACTAAATAGTAAGAAAATACCAATAACTTTGCATTGGTTAATCTAAATTCAACAACACATACCGCTATCAACCTAAAACGAATTTGTAAGGGAGTAATGATGTATATAGTCTGAAAATTAGAACAAGATTTATCGATCAAAGGCACAAATTAGTCGTTATGTTCCAGTAAAAGTTTGTTTTATTAGTGACCACACATAGTTTATTTTAAAACCTTCTCCACGGATATAATGAAGGAAAAAATTATAGCGAATTGTGACTACTCATAGTTGTATATGCACAATACACGAGGAGTATTTTGTGTCTCATGTTGTGTTGTGCCAAAATATTAAGTGTGCCACGTTGTGTTGTGCTTTTAAAAATAATTGTGATGTGTTGTGCTCCGTCGGTACACTTATTTCATACTTGATGGAATAAATATTTTAATTGTGGCCCAAAATCTTTATCCCGATCTTTAATCTGCAACTGTAAACCGAAGCTTATTTAGTTGTTATAATAAAGCGTTGTGACTCAAAATTTACTTGGCCAAAAAATTGCCGCTTAAACCAAAATCTGCATTGCAACTCAAAATATGTGAGATGACCTAAAATCTCAATTTTAACCTAGGACCAACCTAATGGCCAAAAAATTTACCACAAACTAAAACCTACAATTGTGACCCAAAATTTATTACATGACAAAAGTTCCCTTATATCCAATATTTGTTTGTAACATGCCGGTTTAAACACAAAGTCTATCATTATAACCTAAATTTTGTTCGGTATTGGTGTAAGAGCACTGCTCGGTCGAACTCGCAAGCGTTGCTATCTCAAGCTTTTTTGTCAAGTATAGTTGTCAAAACTATAAGTCTTGATTTCTAGTCTACTTATAGCTAAGTCGCGGATTAGGATAAAAAGTGTAGTTGAGCTTTAGACTTCACAGCGTTCATCGATTGAAGACGAAGAACTACTAAGGGGAACTTGTGGAACTTCATCAACAAAAGGTATGTGGAGACTTGAACTCATCTATCACTCAAAAGTCTATCTACTATGTCTCTTATTTGAGAAAAAAGTCGTATAAGTATATAGACTTCAATTATACACATTTGATATTTCGAGCTGAGTTTAACTCGCTTACATATTTCTCAAAATATGTGTTGGTAAGCATTCACTTTAACCAATTTCATCTTATATTCTTGACGAAAGACAAAAGATGATCATGTGAAAATCACCTGGTAACATCTTATATGAGACAGTGTAGACTCGAAATGTTTCGTGTTGATCATTCGATCACTTGAAAATTGCTTTGAAGCTAATAGTTTGTGTGAGACATCTATTCCCGTCTTATAAGAATGTTTCAATGATTGAAATGGGAGTTTCGAACAATTAACCATTAATTGGATATAGCACAGTATGCGTACTTGTATGCTAACTGTTGCAAGTTGTTCCAAGTTTGGGAACCATAGTATGCATACCCGTATGCGTACTGGTTGGTTAGTTGAAGTCCGAGAACTTAGTATGCATACACGTATGCGTACCGGCGTAAGTTCAAGTCCGGGAATTCAAGTGAGTTTGGTGGTGTACGACAGTATGCGTACCCGTTAGCATATTGGCGAACCCAGACCAAGTCCGGCTACTTAGGTATGCGTACACGTTTGCATACTTGAGTAGGTTATGTTCCAATATCGGTTTGTTCATTAACTAATACATTTATAAATTAAGGAATGCAATCTTTTGCAAACCGTGGCTATAATGATCATGAATTGATTCGAGTGAATCAAAATCGATTTTGCTTCAATTGTGTCTTGTATACTTCTATGGGAATATAAACAATTGAACAACTCTATAACTAATTTCATTTGAGTCATTTGAACTAGTTGTGATTAAGATGAACAAGGTTGATTTGAAAGTGATCATATGGCTAACTTCGGTTAACTATTGTTGAACCAATAAAGTGTCCATGTTTAGGTACAATTACCCATATCTAAATGAAGTCACTTTTTATTTGTATGTAATAAGCTAAGTTCGATCTAACGTTTGAAATATATTAGCTCGAGTCTAATTAGGTTTTCATCTAACGGTGAATAATGAATGCTTTGTTACCAAGGTATCATTGATTGCAAACCCTGATTTGAAGAATATATAAAGGAGAACTCTAGCAACTGGGAAACCTAATCCCCACACCTCTTGTGTGATACTAGTTGCGGCTATAGTCGATTCTCCTTTAACCTAGGTTTTTCGTAAAACCATTATACGTGAACGACTTAAATACTTCATTGGGATTGTGAAGACACACCCAACTATTTTCTCTGTAGTTGCGTGTTTTGATCTTGCTTTGTTCTATCTAATTGAGTATTATCTTTTCTAAGATTTGCTCGAGATTTAATCTTCGATAGGCAAGATAAAAAATAGTCACAAACATCTTCGTCTCATCGTTTGTGATTCCACAATATCGTGTTTCGCTACCATACGATTAAGATTATTGTGAGGTGATTGATATTACTAGGTTATTCTTAGGGAATATAAGTCCCGTTTATCAATTGGTTCCTGTTCACCTTGATTTATCAAAAGACGGAACAAAACTCATAGGTATTTATGTGGAAGACAGATTTATCTATTCAATAGACTTTTCTGTGCGATACAAATTTATTTATCAAGTCTTCGACTTTGGGTCGTAGCAACTCTTAGTTGTGGGTGAGATCAGCTAAGGGAATCAAGTGCGTAGAGTCCTGCTGGGATTCGGAGGCGTAAGGAACACGACTGTAACTTGATCAATGTGATATTGGTTAGGGCTCAACTACATTATAGTCCGAAGTTAACTTGCAGTACGCTAGTGTCTGTAGCGGCTTAATACAGTGTGGTGTTCAAATTTGGACTAGGTCTCAGGGTTTTTCTGCATTTGCGGTTTCCTCGTTAACAAAACTTCTGATGTCTGTATTATTTCTTTTCCGCATTATATTTTCTTATATAATTGGAATATCATAGGTTGTGGGTAGTTCAATCATGGTTGATAAATCCGACCTTATTTGTTGGATAAGGGTCACAGACTCTCTAATTGTTTTCTGACCCTTATCATTAATTAGTTGACAACTAGAGAATCTGTGACCCTTATCCAACAAACAAGGTCGAATTTATCAACTGTGATTGAACTACGCACAACCTGTGATATTCTAATTATATAAACAAATATAATGCGGAAAAGAAATAACACAGACATAAGAAGTTTTGTTAACGAGTAAATCACAAATGCATAAAAACCCCGGGACCTAGTCCAGATTTGAACACCACGATGTATTAAGCCATTACAGACTCTAGCCTACTACAAGTTAATTTCGGACTGGACTGTAGTTGAGCCATAACCAAGTCTCACACCGATTAAGGTACAGTCGCGTTCCTGAAGCCTCTAGTACCACGCCGGATTCTGCGCACTTGATTCCCTTAGCGGATCTCACCCACAACTAAGAGTTGCTACGACCCAAAGTATGAGACTTATAAACAAATTTGTTTCCCGCAGATATGTTTATCCTTTATTCTAAATATTCCGTCTTTTGATACAAAGATCAAGGTGAACAAGAATCAACTAATAATCCGGTCTTATACTCCCGAATAGCAGCCTAGAAATATTAGTCACCTCACAATAACCTAATTGATTAACATAAGAAGTTATTGCGGAATCACAAGAGTCTAAGACGAAGAACTATTGTGATTACTTTTTATATCTTACCTATCGTAGATGAATCTCGAGTAAATCTTAGAGAAGATAAAACTCAATATGATAGAACAAGTAAGATCAGAATATGCAACTACAAAGAAAATAGTTGGATCTGGCTTCACGAATCCCAAATAAAGTCTTCGATTCGTTAACCTAATAATGGTTTTGGAAAACCAGGGTTAAAGGAGAATCGAATCTAGTTTGCAACTAGGACACACTGAAGTGTCGGGATTAGGTTTCCCAGATGCTAGAGTTTTCCATTATATAGTCATTCAAATCAGGGTTGCTTACAACCATAACTAATATAGTTTTGTAACAAAGCATTTAATATTCACCGTTAGATGAACTCCTGATTTAAGATTCAAGCTAAGTCTGCTTAGAAATTAAGCAATCAATCTCCACCGTTAGATGGTATTAGCTTGATACACACAAATGAAATATACCTATATTTAGATATGGATGAACCGTACCCAAATGTGTATACTTTGTTGGTTCAATAATAGTTAACCGAAGTTAGCCATATTAACACTTATAACTTAGCCATAACACTTCTAGATCAAATATGATGATCATTCAATTATGATAGATAATCAAACGAATATAAATGTGTTTCAAGAGAGTTGTTCAAATGTTCATCATTCCATAGAAATATATATATGAACCATTCGAAACAAAATCGGTTTGGTTTGTAATTGTACAAAGTACTTATACAAGAACCAATTCATGAACATAATGCCACGGTTTTTAAAACTAGTTTACATTCCTTAATACATTAAAGTTCCAGGGACTTTAGTTTGCAAACTGAGTTTGCAAACGAACCTGAGTTCATGAGTATGAAAATCCATACTTGCCGATTTTAGAACTTAACCACTATTTGTTCGCAAACTAAGTACGCGAACAAGAGTTTCGGAATTTGGCTTTGTTCGCAAACAAGGTACGCGAACAATTGTTCTGGACATGGCCTTGTCTAGCCCATTCGCAAACAAGGTACGTGAACAACAACTCCGGACCATTACAGGTACACCAGTTCATAAACAAGGTTCGTGATGTGATTGTAGATAGTGATAAAAAGATATTTTGGTTATCAGACTTGTGAAGGATACCTTTAGACTTAAATTTTGAAACTAAACTAGAAAACTCACTAAAAATTATAACAAACTCAGATGAGATGATATCAATATTAAAAGAACACTGAGGCTAAGATTCCACTATTCCAATTTCAAAGTGATTAAATTCAATATTTATATTTAGGCAATTTTTACGTTTAATTTGATTCTAAACTATTGCAACATGTAGATTTTCAAAATAACAAGTGTGAATCCAAAGTATAGAGCATCAAAAACCTATGGCCAAGCATGCTCTATCAAAAGAAATAACAATTGTTTAACAAAAATCATTCAAACAATTTTCGATCAAGGGAAATAATCATAAAATAATTAAAATAAATAAGAATATACCACTTTTTGTTGGAAAAATAGCTTCCTTTGTCGCCTCAGAAATGGGGTTTAGATCCTCATATCAATCAATTGCTAAAAATACATGTTTATATCTTAGAAGTTGATTAAAAGAATAAAAAGCCATAAGGCAATGTGTTTTGTAACAAATATAATTGTTACAAAACATAATATTACAGAGAACTCTAACATAATTGTTACAAACTGGAAGTAATTGTTGCCAGAATTGCTACAAAGAGCATTGAGTTTGAAAGAAAAGGTCACGCTTCATGAGATTGTTCTTAACAGCTGTTTTCTATTTTTCTTCTTCTTCTCGACCATGTCCTCTCCGAATAGACGTCTCCACCATAAACAACAAGAAATGAAGTTTGCCTGCACTACACCAAATTCCCGGATTCGTATAGCATGGCAACGGCTATGTGGCGTTACAAATGTTTTAAAATATTTAAGTAGGCAAGGAGTAATTTTTAAAAATTTAGAAGTAACAGAGTGTAGCCACGTTTTTTTTTTATAAGCGCGTGAGTCACACGCTTGGTCACACTTGGGTCGTAACACCTGTTAAATGTGCGTGTGCCATTCACATGTGTGGTATTATGTTTCCACTCACGATGAGTTATACCAGAGGATATTTCTTCCCCTGCGTGTGCGATTCACATGCGTGCTTATGAGTTTATCTTAGCAGTCGAGAAGAGTTATCACTTTCTTCTTTTTTTTCCTTTCTCTCTTCTTCTGCTCCTGCTCTCTCCTCTCCTCTCAGGCGATGAAACTAGGGTTTCATCCCAGAAATCGTATTAGCCGAGAAACCATCACAAAATATTTTCAATAGCCTTTAATCATCGATCTGTGTAAGTATTAATCATTATAGGTTTCGATTTTTAGGTTTTCATCGTTTTTTCAATCGATCTGTTTTTTAAGGGTTCATTTCATCTATTTTTTTGGGGATTCATTTCAATCGACATGTTTCATAATCGATATGTTTCATGTTAGTTTCGTTTTGTTAATCTTCTTCATGTAAATTTGATTCGATTTCTTTTTTCTAATTTCCTGTTAGGGTTTGAAGAAATTTGAAGACTTGAAGAACTCTGAAGAAATTTGAAGACTTAGAAGGTATAAAGTTTCGAAAACTTGAACTAATTTTAGGGTTTTATGTTAATTTTTATTTTAGGGATCGTAATGTTTACATCTATTTGAAGTTGACAATGCTCAGTCACTGTTTGATAAAATGGCTTAAAGAACTGCAAAGACTTGAAAAGCGACTACGGTTTGAATATTTTGAAGAGGTTTTGAATCTTGTGATAGTCGGGTTTTGTTTATATATGGTTCTAGAGTATTGGGTCCTCATTATAATTGCTTCGTTTATATAGACTGTTAGAGTTTTTAACTCTAATACTTCATGTTCGACTGTTTGAATCTACTTGTACCACTTGTTGAATGATTCTACGAACCCTATCACTCTTGAATCTTGTCAGTCCCTGGTTAGGAAGGATTTTGGGTTTATCTTTTGAAATTGTTTATTGTGATGTCATTAGACTAAAAATTGTTAAAGGCTGGTTTTATGAATCTTTGAACCACCATGAAATTTGGGTTCTAGGAGGAGGTTGTTGGATTGAATTAAACAACATATTTTTTTGAAATATCTTGTGTTTTCCTGTGAATTTTGGCCTGATCCTAAACATTTTAGAAAAAGACCGGAATTGAGTGTTCTTCTCTCAAATTTCAGTCCTTTGAAAGACAAATCAAATGTGTTAATATGTGTTGTGACCTGAGCTACTTGATGTAAGAGATGCCTAATTCAATAACTATTATTCAACACTCTTGACTAATTCTTCTCAGTGAATTTGACATATATACATCTTAAGTTGTTTAAGATTTCTATCGACAAGATTAGTTCATCTTCTGAACAAGAGTTCCAGCATGACTTTTGATGGTTAAGTTAATACTATGCCTTTGTATTATGTCAGTTTCTGTTTCAACTGTTGGACACTTCTGGTAGTTCAGATGCCGAGGAATTTGTCAATGTATAGCTATTTCAGCTTCAGTTTCTACTGTTAATGCTTGGAGCTTTGTCTAGTGCTTCTATTTTGATCTCTAATGTTATAGTTTGTGTTATAGGATAGGGTTATAGTCAGTGCAGTTGTTTTGTCGTTCTTATAGGACGATTTCTTTTGGTTTGTTCTATATCTTAATCTAGCTTCTATGTGTTTAAGGTGTCTCTTGTATCGACGGACGGTCGACAGAGCTTCAGGTTTGATTAGCGGTTTGAGGTGGGAATTTCCACTACTCTTATGCAACCATTGATGTCTTTTCGCAAAACTATGCATGTTCACTTAAGCAAATTCATGCATCGTTTTCTCTACCCACGCGTTATTGTTGTACAACTATAAATTATGTCTTATAAAATGTGGTGGAACTACACCTACGTTGATTCAGATTTTTTGGAAGGGTACTTTTAGAATGAGGGCAGCAAATCTAGTTTGGTCTTCACTGTGATTTCTAGACTTACAGTGGAGTTGGCATCAACTTATAGTAAGTATCCACTGTGATTTCTAGACTTAGTGGCCTATTAATTCACCTTGCTGCTCTAACTTCTAAGGTTCGATGCAAAACCATGCTTCTCATCTTAACACATTACTATTTAAGTTGTATTAAGCACTCAACATTTTCTCTACCTCATTTTTATGGTGTTGGACCCTATCTATACTCATATGTTTTCACTTGATTGCAACAAAACTGTATAGAACTTTACTTTTCTTTTTTTCCCTTTATAATTAATGTTTAGAGCAAAGGACTAAGGTTGATTGTTAACACCATTTCATGTGCATGAAGGACTAAGTTCGATTATTTTTTGTTGTGTCTTTAAATGGACTCCAGTCTCAGTAGTGCAAAATCTCTGTTTGTTGTTATTTGTCATTCACAGTTTCAGTTACCTTGTTGTCTCCAACTCCCTATCCTTGAACTGATGATCAGTTACTTTGTGATATTTTTGAATCTGAAAGTAGAGTTTTTAATCATATTGTGTTACTAAATTTGGGTTTTGTTTATTTGTTTTGATTGAAGGGTTGTGAGTATTGGTTGAAGGGTTGATATCTCTTGTTTTTCCTAGAGAGCCAGCGGATTTACAAAGGGTATGTCAATAAATTTTTTTGAACAGGTGGAAGTTCTAGCTGCAGTAATCACTTCAATTGCAAGAAGTGCTGGAGCACATGTAATTTTGCAATACTCTCTTTATTGTATTTATATTCTTTTTATTAGGTCTTGTAAATTATCGAATGATTCCAGATTTATGCTTATGGTAGGGAGATTCCCTAATGTGTTTTGAAGGCATGATTTATTTTTTCCTTTTGTTCAAACCTTGAGCATGTGGTTCTAATAGAGGCTTGTGTAGAAAATGATGGTCTCTACCGTGCATAACCATGGCCTGTTGAACTTAGGGAGAAATATATATCCTATGTTTTTAGCTGATTTTGTTGTTGATACTGTAACTTGTTGGTTCGGCTAAGAAAGTGTCTGTGGACTGTTTTCCATTGAGCTTTTCTAACTGATATAATTTGCAATCCTTGGCACCATGTGGATGTAATTTTGTTTCTGTTTTTTGAATTCGCTCAGGTACCAGCTCACTTCCTCTAGGTGCTAAGGCATATTGTTAGAGCAGGTGAGGCAAAGTGTTGCAGATTTGAGAGCAAAACATTAAGCAAGAACAGAGACTGTTATGTGAGTTTTGTGCTTGTTTTGTTTTATTCTTATATGTTCTTAGCTGTAAACAGTTGTTGTATGAGCTTTATGCATCACATAACTTATAAGTTTTTACTTATTTTAGTATTTTCAAGTTTAAATTAGCCTGTTAGAGACATCGTACAATAATATTTTGTATTGTCTTTTTTTTCAGAGTTGATGGGGTCAGTTGTCTCTCAGTCCAAGGAATCAACGCTTCCAAGGAATCAGCATGTCTAATTTTGCATGGCTGCTTGTATTTCAGGCCATTTGGAAGGCTTTGGTGGGACTACTTCTAATTCTTTAGCCAATCAGGTGAATCTACTTCTATTTTTACTCAATTTTTATTATTATTGGATGGAGTGTTTTAAACTTAGATAATAAGTACTATAACTAGCTAGTTGTATGTCATGTTTGCGACATGTGTTTTATTCTCAAGCATATCCTAATGTCATAGAGATGTTTGGTCTTTTTATCACATCAGTTAGGTTAATCTGAAATGTAAGTTTAGGTTATTATACTGCACAACACCTTGGGTAGTGAAAGCTACTGAATGAGAAGGCATATGAGATTTTCCTCATAGTAAAAATCTGATGTTGAAACATAACGTGACCGAGAAATGAGAGGGGTTTTCTTCTTTAAGAGATATGTTTTGAGGACTCAAAAGTTTGACTGTTGATATAAAATCCGACGACTCTGTTGTGGGTGAGATGGGATGCACCATTTTATTGGTAAGTTAACAACTTGGAAAATCACTCATTTCTCATTCCACAGTTGAGTCATGGTTATTTAGCTGATATTTGGAGTTCTTTTTGTGGTGTATAGACGCGCTCAGGTACACCAATAACATGTATGCCTTGTAGATAAGATAGAATTAGTAGGATTGTTGTCATTCATGTGCTGGAAATCAGGTCGGAAATGTTTTCTTCTTTTTTTAGTAGGATTATTATCATGGTTCTGATGTTGCGATCAAGCTCAGTACAGACAACAATAACATGTATGCCCTGTAGATAAGATCTCCATTTATTGTATTTGTATGTGAAGTTGTCGGCATTGACAAGAATCATAACTTATATAAAGAAAAATGTTTCGCTCAATTTTGTATCATTTATATACTGTAGCCGTCAGAAAGATGTTCACATGAAGCTTGACTTTCTCTCTTGAAGTGGGTCCCTGCTCCAGATTTTTGTAGCTTTATGGCATGTGCTAATTGTCCGTATTCAAAATGATGGTGATGGTTTTGTGATTGCAGGAGCAGAAAAAGGTACATGATCAAGCTGTTACTAGATAAGTGGAACTAGGTAGGCCTAGAGAAATACAAAGAGTGATAATCCTTATTGGGTAATGTATCCAATTTTGACATAGACTTCTAATCAGATTAGTGTGTATCGTTCTTCCTTTAGATATATCCTAGTACTGGTTCTCTAGCTCTTGAAAAAAGTGATCTTTATATGGCAATACGGTTTACTTTTGCACAGCTTTGTTGTGACCTTTCTTGGAATGACAAGCAAGTGTTATCTTTAGTAGTTTTTGTTACGTGTTTGTTTTCTTATCATCTTGTTGCACCCTTTGCTTGTGTATTTAAGATTGGCTAGTAAATAATCTTAGAAGTTAAGAACTAAGCGAAGAAGCGCTGCATTCTACTCTATTTAGCATCCAGTAATTGGTTTTTGAGCACTGTTCAAAAGAGCTAATGGTGTTCTATGTCTTGGTCTTTGCAGAGCCAGGAGAGGATCCTTTTGCCAAGGGACAAACAAAAAAGAAGCAGCGTGTTGAAAAGAATTAAAAGAACCGGTTACGGAATCTGAAGCAAGCTGCGAAAGTTGGTGCTTTGCCAAGGTATGAGATAGATAAGATAACATAAGTTTTTCTTAAAAAACGTTAACTTGTATGTCCACTTGACATACATTCATTGGTATTAAAAGATGCTAAACTACAAAGTAGATGACTGTGTATACTTCCGTGAGATAGATACATCTACTTTGTAATTTAGCTATATTTTGAACATTATTTCTTCCACTTTACTTGTCATAATAATGTTGCATGTTGTATTTTGCAGGATTGCCTACATCGAGTTTTCTGATGCCCAAGCTTTCAACAAAGCAAGCCTGCAAAGGATATAACGAACTAGCTGTTGTTATTTGAATAATGTAGAACAAAGGAGCTTCACGCTTTGTAAGTTCCATGTATTCAAGTTTTGTAGGCAGTAAGTTTGTATTTGTATGTATTCCTTTAGAAAGTTTCTTTGAGAAATTTGGTACTTAGAGAAATTTCAGTTTCTTTGTTATATGAACCTGAGATGAATTGAATGAATGGTCTTTTGCATAGATTGAAGAAATTGTTGTTGAGTGTGGTCATGAATGTATTGAATTTAGAATTCGACGACTTATCACGGCCGCCTTGACTGGTCAAGGTAATTTTTGTTGTTACAAAAAGTTCGTAACGACTCTAAGTCATTCTGATGACTCTCCGTTGCAAAAAAAAAATCGTAACGGCCCCGAGTGTTACCACGGCAAATTGTTGGCTCAAGCTCACATTACGAGGGCGTTAAAAAAAATTAAATGCTTGACCACAAAGCCGTTACAAAAAAAATGTAACACCCACTTTTGCAACATGCGAGGGCCGTTACAACCCGTTTTAGTAACGGCCTGGTTCTGTTTCTAATCCCAGAATTTGGTGTAGTGCTGGCTCTTAGGGTAGTTTGCTAAAAATGCAAACTTAAGTATTTATAGACCTGTTGATGGTGGTTTTCAGCTCAGGGCTAAAATCGTGAAACCCTGTATTTAATGCGTTGTCATCCTGCAAAGGAATAAAAGCTATTTAAAAAAAAGTGATGAGTGTTCAAACCTCTTTACTTATATATGTATTGAGTAATTCGACATATTTATGAAATTTATCAGAATGGTACGTGCAACAACAATCCCAAATATTCTGTGAATTCTGTTAGCATTATTAATTAATGTATGATTTGCCTAGTATTTTCCGTGCTATGGTCTCAACTGAACTCTCATCATTGACATAACATGACGATTAAGTGTTCACTCTCAGCAGAGTAACATGAATCTCCCGAAGTGCCAATATTGAGATCTGCATGAAATACCCACACAAGCTGCATCACTCTCTGACAAAGAGAGTCTTGTATCGACGCGCTTCTAATTAAAGGACAACTCGATCGAACATGTTTAATTTCCTTAAGGGAAATCTAGACTGTCCATATCAGACTCAGAAACGATCACGGCCACACAATTTGGCCGCACAATTTAACAAGCCTAACCAAACCCTGGCAGGAATAGGCAATCGTCGTGATGACCATCGGCGGGCCCACTAATGCCTTAACCGACCGAACAACACCCATGCATCTCCCATTGATGTCAAACGCCAACCCTAGATAGGGTAGTCGCGTTGTTTTGGAGAAGCTTGGTCGAGTATAGACTGTCCAAGACAGTCTTAAAATCATCGCAACCGTCCAACTTCGCCAGCTTGGTTGGACGGATTAGATCATCCCATGAGTGATTAGGGAAACACCGGCATGCACACTAGCGGCCCCACTTTCCCCTCACTCGAACGGCTTGCCCACGATAAGGCCCTAGGATGATGAATCGATTGCCAAAAACATGGCAGGCATGATGCTTCTAAGCCCTAATTTGGGTCGCGGAAGTATACTAGCGTCTTAAATCGATCACGACCATCCAACTTAGCCAACCTATTTGGATGGCTTATATCGCATTTTAGACCATCAGGAAGGTGCACATAAGTTCACCGCCAGCCCAATATTGTCCCCACATGATCGATTCCCCCAAGGGAAGCCGACGGCATGCCAAACCGCTTGGTCAAACTCTCGTGGACGTGGCTGTCTCAAAACCCTAATTAGGGTTTACGGCAATATGTTTCTGTCGAAAATTGATCACGATCATCCATCTTCGCCAGCCTAAACGGATGGTGTAGATATAGATTCAAGTGGTCCCAAAGGTGTTAACATGTCCACCATTGGCCCACCTTTACATGTGACCGGCCAGCCTGTGCAAACCAGGGCCAGACGTCTCGAAACTCACTACTGTGTTGTCAGGAATACTGCCTCAACACGTTTTGTTCTTCGTGTTGAGACGTACAAATTTCTCAACACTCTCTATTGTGTTGTCAGGCATACTGCCTCAACACGTTTCCCTCTCCGTGTTAAGACGTGCAAATTCCTCAACACTCGCTACTATGTTGTCAGGCATACTGCCTCAACACGTTTCCCTCTCCGTGTTGAGACGTGCAAATTCCTCAACACTCGCTACTGTGTTGTCAGGCATACTGCCTCAACACGTTTCCCTCTTCGTGTTGAGATGTGCAAATTCCTCAACAATCACTGCCGTGTTGTCAGGCACACTGCCTCAACACGTTTCCCTCTTCGTGTTGAGACGTGCAAATTCATCAACACTCACTGCTGTGTTGCCAGAAAAATTGCCTCAACACATCCTTCCTCTTAGTGTTGAGACGTGCTAATTCCTCAACACTCACCATTGTGTTGTCAGGCAAATTGCCTCAACACATCCTTCCTCTTAGTGTTGAGTGCTAATTCCTCAACACTCACCATTGTGTTGTCAGGCGTAATGCCTCAACACGTTTTCCTCTTAGTGTTGAGACGTTCTAATTCCTCAACACTCACTGCTGTATTGTCAGGAATACTGCCTCAACACGTTTCCCTCTTCGTGTTGAGACGTGCAAATTCCTCAACACTCACCGTTGTGTTGTCAGGCGTACTGCCTCAACACGTTTCCTCTTCGTGTTGAGACATGCAAATTCCTCAACACTCACCGCTGTGTTGTCAGGCGTACTGCCTCAACACGTTTCCTCTTCGTGTTGAGATGTGCAAATTACTTAACACTCACCATTGTGTTGTCAGGCGTACTGCCTCAACACGTTTCCTCTTCGTGTTGAGATGTGCAAATTCCTCAACACTCACCACTGTGTTGCCAGGAAAATTGCCTCAACACATCCTTCCTCTTAGTGTTAAGACGTGATAATTCCTCAACACTCACCATTGTGTTGTCAGGCGTAATGCCTCAACACGTTTTCCTTTTAGTGTTGAGACGTTCTAATTCCTCAACACTCACTGCTGTGTTGTCAGGCATATTGCCTCAACATGTTTCCTCTTCGTGTTGAGACGTGCAAATTCCTCAACAGTCACTACTGTGTTGTCGGCATACTGCCTCAACACGTTTCGTTCTTCGTGTTGAGACGTACAAATTCCTCAAAACTCGATATTGTGTTGTCAGGCATACTGCCTCAACACGTTTCCCTCTCCGTGTTGAGACGTGCAAATTCCTCAACACTCGCTACTGTGTTGTCAGGCATACTGCCTCAACACGTTTCCCTCTCCGTGTTGAGACGTGCAAATTCCTCAACACTCGCTATTGTGTTGTCAGGCATACTGCCTCAACACGTTTCCCTCTTCATGTTGAGACGTTTAAATTCCTCAACACTCGTTGTTGTGTTGTCAGGCGTACTGCCTCAACACGTTTCCTCTTCGTGTTGAGACGTGCAAATTCCTCAACACTCACCGCTGTGTTGTCAGGCGTACTGCCTTAACACGTTTCCTCTTCGTGTTGAGACGTGCAAATTCCTCAACACTCACCGCTGTGTTGTCAGGCATACTGCCTCAACACGTTTTCCTCTTCGTGTTGAGACGTGCAAATTCCTCAACACTCACTACTGTGTTGCTAGGAAGACTGCCTCAACACATCTTTCCTCTTAGTATCGAAACGATCAAATCTCCCAACACTCTTCTTTGTATTCAAGGCTCGACTGCCTTAACACTCATCGGTCGAGATTCCACTAATTAAATACCTCATCTTAGTGTTCTCGGCATTAACGTGCTAGAAGGGTGATGGCTACTTTCCTTGACGTTTCATTAAACATGTTATGCTCAAAGGCCAAGCCGGCCTATCTCCTGGTAACGTCTGCTTACTCTCGTCATGAACTTTATTTTCATATGTCACCATCTAGTGCTTACCCTGCAATAGCGTCACTATTACGTCCTAAGCAGGGGACTTAATGTTGATGGTGGTTTTCAATTCAGAGCTAAAATCGTGAAACCCTGTATTTAATGCGTTGTCATCCTGCAAAGGAATAAAAGTTATTTAAAAAAAGTGATGAGTCTTCAAATTTCTTTCCTTATATATATGTATTGAGTAATTCGACATATTTATGAAATTTATCAGAATGGTACGTGCAACAGCAATCCCAAATATTCTGTGAATTCTGTTAGCATTATTAATTAATGTATGATTTGCCTAGTATTTTCCGTGCTATGTTCTCAGCCGAACTCTCATCATTGACATAACATGTGTAGTAGCAGGATTTCCCACACTACACCCCTTACTCAATTTTGCTTAATTAATCCATTGAAAGATGTAAGATCAAGAATATTTATTGATTGAATTAATGAAATGTTTACGGGATAATGAATTACACTTAGAAATTAAAACACTCTTAAACTTTCTCTCTCCTAATGACTTGCCTCACCATTCCAAAAAGATCTCTCCCTATTAGGACTCATTTAGCCCTTTATATAGGGTAATACATAGTGGATGACAGCTAAGCTCCCCTTTATTTTCGGGAATGTCTCGCGAAGTGTCGCAGATGCACAAACATTCACTCTCGCGACACTTCTTAACCCTCGCCAGGTCTCACATCTTCTTTGTGTTTTCCCTGTCGTTATTCATTGCGTCGTTTATTTTAGCTCCCTGCGACTCCCTCGCGACACCGTCGTTCATTAATCCCGCGAGCCTTGTACATTGCGATATTATGATCCTACATCTTGCCTCTTTTTCCTTGAATATTGCTTGAAGAGCGATTTGAAGGAAAAATTCATTGTTGTCATATTCCTTGGTTTCAATTGGTGAAGGAACGAGCGAAAGAATACTTTTCTTAAAAAGTACGTACTTGCCTCTATTCTTTTGTGAAGTTCCGAAGCTTCTTTGTAATACATATGCGAAGTGTCATTTCTTGCCTCATGAATTACAGAAAATAATCAATTTCGCAAGCTATTCTCGCCTATTAGGAAATATGTTGTATATTTGGATTCTACTAAAGTTCTTTTCGTCTTGCTTCCTTGGATTTAGTAGTGACCGTTTACACGTGTCCATATTTACCTCTTTTACCGGTGCATTTAATGTTAACCGGTCACAACATTTTTTCTCGTCTATTTATAGGAGCATCCCCTGTGAAGAATTTCCCTTTTCCTTTTCATCTTCTTCATCGTCTGCAAGTGTTCTTTTTCTTCATCGTTCTGCAAGTGTTTGCCTATTATTGTCTCTTACCGTCTTCTTCACTATTTTTGCTATTCCCTAGCAGTGGTTACTCTCATGGCGTCCAGGTTTGTTAATTTTGCCATATCTGGCTGATTTTGTGGTTGATCAAATTAGCTTTTCTTGTTGAAATCACTTTGGTATGATTAACTTTGTAGTTCTCTTTCTCGCCATTGTTGTTTAGCAAGAACCAATCCAGAAATAGGTTTACCGTGAAGGACCCTCTTCTTTCTTTGGGCTCGCCACCGAAACCTACTTCGCAACAAGAATCCCTCATGCAACAAAAGCCCTCTTCGCGAGCAAAATCTATGGCTTCAAAAAGACAGTCTGTGAGTGACAAGGTATCTAAGAAACATTTGTTCTACAATGCATTGTTGCCTCTGTTTCTTATTTAATTTGTCATTCGCAGGATGATAAAACTACTGGTAATACTCCCAAAAGGCTCCGCCTCTCTAAACCTGTTACCCCCAACGTTCCATTTCCTCCATTCACACCTTCATCTCCTGCTGCGAAATCTTCGCAAGATAATTTTGTGCCCCCCTTCCCCTGGTAATACTACCAACGACAATATTTCTATACCTCAACTCCTCATAGACCAAGTTCCTTATAACTGTCCTACTACAAACGATCTTATACCTCCTCCTGCTATCAATATCCCTGCTATTTCTCCAATCACTTCTCTCCCTGAAACCTCCTCTTCTCATGAGGTTCCTTTGACAAAGGACGACTCGTCTTCTTTGTTTGAACAAATTCCTCTAAGCTGGAAAATTTGGAGGGGATAGATGTGGCCTTTAAGGTCCTTTCTGATCTCGTGAATGATGCCAAAAAGACTTCTACTGATCCTGTCAAATCGAATGTCTGCGAGATTTTAAGTAAGCATCTTGGTCTGAGAGGATCTCGCAAGCACCTTTAGTTCAAGAGATTAATAAGCTGAAGGATGATCTCCAAGTTATGGTCGTGAAGTGCAATAATCTCCACCTTGAAAATCAAAAATTTCTCGATTATCTCACTAGATCGTGATAATCTTCGCAAGAAGAATGAAGAATTAAAGGTATGCTCTCGCCATCCCCCATTTTTTTTTTTTTTTTTTTTTTACAACTCAAACCCTTGCTCGTCCTCAAAGTATTAAACCAGAAACGAATAATGGAGATATATCAGACGGAGTCTATCGTTGAAGAAGTTCGAGTTGAAAGAGATGCTTGGATGGAGCAGTATAATCTCTTAGATAATCTTCATACTTATGCAGCTGATCAAATAAATAACTTGTCTAAAGAGAATTTTGATTTATCGCAAAAGCAAGTCTCATTAAGTAATGACTTATCTCGCCTCTCTTATGCTTTGACTAAAACTAATTTGGAGTTGGAAACTTTATCAGATGAGAATCGAACTCTTTCTCAAGAGAAACGTTCTCTGTTGAATAAGATGGCGAGCTACTCGCAGCAGTATAATGCTTGTCAAAAGTTATGTGAAGAACACGAACAAGCTAAACATACTTTGAAAAACCAACTTGAAGAAATTACTGCCGAGAGAGATAAACTTATTCAAGGTAGAATAACGTTGAGTGTAAAAGCGAAGCAATTCCAAGAACAATGTGTCAAATTAGAAAAATCCAACTCTACTCTGGCGACCGAAAACTCCATACTTGTTTCCAATGAAAAGAATTTGCGATCTCGATTGAAAGGCTTAGTGGGAGATTCATTTGATGATGTCATGGACCGCTTGGGGAATAATTTCGCAGCTTTAATTCAACATCTTACTTCTCAAAAGGAAGGTAGTCAAATTATTTGACTATCTTAATTTATGTATTTATTCCATGAATGCTTTATTACCCTGAAAATGCCAATAATGTTCGATAAGAATTTTCTCTGATCTTGTGTATTTGTTATGCAGACTCTGAGAGAAAGCTTCGCTCCACTATCTCCACCCTCAGGTCTGATTATTCTAAAATTCGCAAGGAAAACGGACTACTCTCCGCGTCTCTTGCTCGTTCTCGCGACCGTGCAGAGCGAAGATTTGATTATATGTCTTATTGTAAGGAATTGATAGTAAGAATCGTCAAAAGGCATTGCTTCGCCAATTCCCTCTTAAAGCGGAAGTTCTTGTGAATAATATTTTCTTTGTCCAAGTCTCTTGATCCTATACATGTTGATCCTCTGGAAGTAAGTGATGATGAAGTCCCTAATCCTCCTGATAGTGATTATGACTATGAAAGCGGCGAAGATCTCTCTGATAAGGAAGTCGTCGATGAAGATCCGAATAGAAAAATTTCTGATGAAAGTCCAAAGAATTGGCGAGAACAAAGGTGATGAAAACATTTCGAAGAAAATCCATCAATCGGCGGATGTGAAGGCTGATAAAGGCGCAGAAAAGCCTCAACCATCCTCGTATTTGATAATCATTGATGTAGAGAGTTAAATTCTCTTTGTAATTTGTTAGAATTCTTTGTTGTTTGAGTGACTTAACTCTTTTGATTGAGTAATTTCCATATTTCTTTCTTCCTTTCTTAGTTAAGACCACCTTGCGAGCATGTTCGCTCATTGAATTTTTTATTAAGTAAATCCATCCCAATCGGGATTTGATTTTAATTCTTCTCACTGCGACAAAGTCATGAAGCCGCCTTTACATTTTCATGCAGAGGCCCATTGACCTTGCCTTATCATTTTGTGTGGTCTTCCAAGTTAGACCTCCCTAGTTAGAGGTCTTCCCCGCCACCTTTTCATCGCGACAAAATCGCAGGACGTCTTTACACTTGCATGTAAAGACCCATTGATCTTGCCTTATCATTTTCCAAGTATTTTTGCCTCTGCAGGATGTTTTAGTTGCGACAATATGACAGGCCTATATATCCTTGCGAACACATAGCCCCATGACATTGCAGTCGTGCGACGAAATCGCGGGACGTCCGTACACTTTCGTGTAAAGACCCATTGATCTCGCCTTACCCTCGCGTTAGTATTATTGCCTCTGCAGGATCATTGCACAAATATGACAAGCCTAGATATCCTTGCGAACATAAAGTCCCATGACATTTGCGTCTGTTTTGACACCCCTAATGGAGAGCGTCGCCCTTATCATCTCCTTGGTTGCCCCTTCAAGGAGGCGAAACATCGGCCATACAAGACTAGCTCCTCCCATCCGGTCTTAACAACAACTGATTGTTTTCGCAGCCTCTTATCCCTTATACCTATATGGTTTATGGTTACGAGACTGCACCCTAAGTGGAGTTTTCTTCGGGCAAGTGCAACATATGCCAAGACTTGCCAAGAATGGCCAGGGTAGGTTCATCCATCCCGGGCACTCTGGCTCAACCGTGTACCTCGGCGCCTTGAGCATACATCGACTCCTTGGAAGAGACCCTCGGTCGCCCAACCAGGTGGTATAACCTTATATAGTTGGGAATCCAAGGTATCTCTAGGATAGGCTTTCATGGGCCCCAAATTTTCATGACTCGGGCTTCGGGAGCGGTGTAACCTTCCCCCGAGCCATGTCGAGAGATACCCCCTTATATGACGCACTTTAGGTCTTACATTTGCCTCTTACGAAATGTTATTCGCGAACTAGGGTGTACGCCATAAAGGTTCGTCCCATTCATTCATTCTTTTATTCAATCATTCTTCATCATTTGCTATTTTGCTTGCGAGATATTCGCCAATTCATTCATTTAATCATTCGTTATCTCTTGTTGTTTTGTTAAGCCATTCATGACTTTTTTGTTATTCTTGTCGCGAGATCTTCGCGTATTTTCTCTCTTTGCATTTTCTTGAATGTCGCAAATATCTTGCGAAGAAGTACTTCATCTTGATTCCTTTTTCCTCTCTCATTTTTACGGGTAATATTTCTTTAGATATAACCTATTCCATGGTCTATCCAACTTTTTGTCCCACATCTCTTCCTTCGGGATCCATCAATCTATATGCCCCTGTACCAACTACTTCTTTGATGATATACGGTCCATCCCATTTTCTCGCCAATTTGCCTCCACTTTCACGTTGATATATTGGGGTTTCTCGCAACACCAAGTCTCTGGGTTGGAACTCACGTATTTTGACACGCTTGTTATATTCTCTAGCCAGTCTTGATAATTCTCCATGTGTCGCAAGGCCTTTCTCGTTTTTCTTCCAATTCATCCAACTTGATTAGAATGTTTACTGCGCTAAGATTTTTCTCCCAGACCTCTTTTTTGGTTGTCGGAATCACGACCTGTTGGGAGTAATCTTGCTTCCACTCCGTAAGTTAAGCAAAAGGGGACATTCCTGTGGCTTCTCTTCTAGTTGTATTATAGGCCCATACTGCATTGGGTACTTGTTCGCACCATCCCCTATTGTGTCCTTCCAACTTTTTCTTCAATATATCGGCAATTGTTTTGTTTGTTGCCTCCGCTTGACCATTAGCTTGTGGATATAATGGAGTTGATTTTCCACATCTTATCTGAAATGCATTGAGTAGCAACTCTATATTTTGCCCTTCAAACTGCTTCCCGTTATCAGATACCAATTGTGTAGGAATCCCAAATCTGCATATAATATTTTCAAATATGAAAGTAAAAATATCCTTATCGCGAATGTGCTGGACCGCTTTCACCTCTGCCCATTTTGTGAAGTAGTCTGTTGCGACAATTAAGTATCTTCTTTGTCCTGTTCCCGGTAAGAATGGTCCCACAATGTCTAAACCCCATTTTCCAAAAGGCCACACACTTCTCGAAGAATTTAACGGTGCTCTGGTGCATGTATCTTCTTCCCGTGTCTTTGACAATCTTCGCAGCGTCGGATATTGCTTTCGCGTCCTCATGCATATATGGCCAATAATATCCTTGCGTCTTTGCCTTATATGCCAAAGATCTCCCGCCGCTATGATTTAGGCATCCCCACTATGCAAGCATCTTCAATATGGTTTCTCCTTCTTTCCTTGATAGACATCGAAGCGAGGTCCCTCAAAAGAACGCCGATAAAGCACGCCATCTCGCAATTCATAATTTGTTGCCCGGCTCTTTAACT
This sequence comes from Papaver armeniacum, assembly GCA_023531295.1. Classification (NCBI taxonomy): domain Eukaryota; kingdom Viridiplantae; phylum Streptophyta; class Magnoliopsida; order Ranunculales; family Papaveraceae; genus Papaver; species Papaver armeniacum. Next base: position 204,386 of record JAJJWW010001024.1, read on the forward strand.
TGTGTGCTTCCAATCTATTTCTTGGTACCTCGCCTTTCATTAAGTACGTGTGAAGTTCCACTCTCCAGTCTTCCTCGCGACCTTGCATTTCATCTACCACCATCATTATATCTGCTTCTTGTCCTTCCTCTTTATTAATTGATGGCCCGATGGCGTACGTATTTTGATATTCCTCGCGGTTGGGTCTGTCATCATACTTGATATAAAGGCAAAAGCGTCTGCGAGTCTATTATCTCTCCTTGATATGTGCCTCCATTTTATTTTTGGTATCTGTCTTTGACAACACTTCTACAAGCTTCTGTATTTACGCAGAGATGGATCATTTGTAGCATACTTCTCGTTATCGACAAATTGCCAATTGCGAGTCACTGGTAATCCTCACATTCTCCGAGTTTCATTTCTATTGCGAATCGTAGAGCATGTATTATAGCTTCATACTCCGTTTCATTATTGGTAGACTCAAATTCCAATCTAAAAGCAAAAGCTAACTTATTGCCTTCGGCGAAATCACAACAATTCCCACTCCTTTTCCTTCTCCGTTTGATGATCCATCCACTAATATTTCCCACCGATCTGGCTCAGTTAACAAGTCTTTTGGATCTCCATGCTCTTCTTCTACATCCATCATTTCATCCATTGCTTCATCTTCCTCCAAAGGAAACTGCGAGAAAGTCTGCGACAACCTGTGACTTTGTTGAAGATAATATTTCATACTTGAGTTTGCAATGGCTTATTTGTGCATTCCATCTTTCGACTCTTCCTGATCTTTTTGAATTTTTCATTACTGACTCAATTGGTACCTTTGTTACCACTCTAACAGTATGTGCCTAAAAATATATGCGAAGTTTAAACGACGCATAGACTAACGCCAGGATTAGTTTTTCAATCTTTGAATAATTTCTTTCCGCAGCATTAAAAGTTTTGCTGATATAATAGATTGGTTTTTCTACTCCTGCGTCCGTTCGTGAGTAAAAGCCGCACTTAAGGCATGCGATGTTGTCGCGAGATATATTAATAATTCCTCTCACGTTTCGCATACGCATAATGGATATATCCATTAAATGCTCTTTGATCCCTTGTAAAGCCTTTTCACATTCGTCCGTCACTTAAACTTCGATCCTTTTTTCTAACACTTTGAAAAAGTGTTTACACTGTCATCGATGACCGCGAGATGAACCTTCCTAGTGATGCTAGTAACCCATTCGACTTTTGAACATCCTTTACTTGTCGCAGTGTCGGCATATCGCGAATCTGCTTTTACTTTCTCCGGGTCAACATGTATTCCTTCCTTTGATATAATGTAACCCAAGAACTTTCCGACGCTTACTCCAAAGGTACATTTCTGGATTGACTTTGATGTTGAAACGCCTCATTTGTTCAAAAATTTCTTTCAAGTCTCGCACATGATCTTCTCGCCTTTTTACTTTTTACTAGCATGTCATCTACGTATACCTCTAATGTTTTATGTATCCATTCTGCGAATACTTTTTCTACCATCCTTTGATACGTTGCTCCAAACATTTCGCAAACCAAACGGCATTTTAGTATAGAAAAGTATAATCCTCTTGGAGCGAAGAAAGCGGTGTGCTCTTGGTCTTCTTCGGCGAGGGAATTTGATTGTAACCTTTGTATCCGTCCCGATGATACTCTTTCATTCCCGGCCGATCGATTCGACTAATTGTGGGATGTCTGCAGTAATGGAAAACTGTCTTTAGGGCAAGCTTTATTTAGATCGGTGAAATCAATGCAAATCCTTATTCCCTTGTTCTTCTTTGGAACTATAACCATATTCGCTATCCACTCAGGGTATTTTGCTTGTCTAATAATTCCTGCGTCTAGCATCTTCTGCAGTTCTTCTTCTATCTCGAGTGTGATATCTTTGTTGCTATCTTTCTAATTCTTTGTTTGAATGGCTTCACATTTTTATCGATCTCCAACTTGTGACAGGCTACTGATGGATCTATACCAGGCACTTCATCCATATCCCACGCGAAGATATCTTTATAATCCCGCAATAGATCGACGGTTCTTTTCTCTTCATCCGCTCCCATGTTAGTTCCAATCTTTAGCATCTGGGGTTTTTCCTTAGTTCCGACATTCACTTCTTTGGTTTGCTCTGCTGCGACGTAACTGGCCTTCGGTTCTCCCATGGGAGTCGGTCCTTTTGGTTCTTTCGCCAGATCATTTTCTTCTCCTGAGATCTCGCTAGGTATGCCTTTTCCTTCCTTCGCTCTTATCATGTAAACTCTGAATTCTTCTTCTTTCTTAGCCACCTTTGCTAGCTTTTTGCGATATTTTGATATACTCCTTCGCTTGTTTACTTGTTCTTCGCAACACTTTACTTCATTTTGATAGTATATTCTTCCTTTAGCATGACATCTCCTTTGATCTCGCCGACTCCGGTTGGTGTAGGAAATTTGATACATTGATGAAGCGTCGACGCCACAGCTTTTATTGCATGTACCCATGGTCTTCCTAGTAATATGTTATACGGCGATTCCATATCCACTACACTCAGCGTCTTTGTGTTTCAATTTCCCCTAACGGAATATGTATTTTTATCTCCCCTTTAACTTTTGTTATAGATTTACCAAAACCTTGAATATTGTACGCCGCGAAAATCATATCTTCGTCTTTATATCCCATCTTTTTGTAAGCGTGATAAAACATGATGTTTACCAGACTCCCTGTATCAATTAAAACTCCATTCACTACCCATGTTTTTCTTTGTGTTCTCTAGTTCCTCTCTTTCCTTGTACGCGTTTATTGCGATTACCAGTGGAGATGCGTGATCCAAGTTTTCTTTGGATATTTCCTCCGTCGTAAAAGTTATCTCTTGCTTTTCCCAATCCTTCAAAGGTGATGTTATTTCTCTATCTGTAATCTTCTTTCCTTCAAAATCTCGTTTGTGTATTCTTCCTCTGATATTTTCATGAAATTCACTAATCATTACTCTGTGTATCTGTGCTGCATGCCATATCTTTTTCATTCAATTTAAGATTTTCCTTTCTCATTTTCCTGATTCAAACAACTTTAATTGCAATTTTCTCTCCTTTACAAATGATCGTTCCCTGTTTCTAGCGCATATGTAGTAGCAGGATTTCCCACACTACACCCCTTACTCAATTTTGCTTAATTAATCCATTGAAAGATGTAAGATCAAGAATATTTATTGATTGAATTAATGAAATGTTTACACAGGATAATAGAATTACACTTAGAAATTAAAACACTCTTAAACTTTCTCTCTCCTATTGACTTGCCTCACCATTCCAAAAAGATCTCTCCCTCTTACAGACTCATTTAGCCCTTTATATAGGGTAATACATAGTGGATGACAGCTAAGCTCCCCTTTATTTTCGGGAATGTCTCGCGAAGTGTCGCAGATGCACAAACATTCACTCTCGCGACACTTCTTAACCCTCGCCAGGTCTCACATCTTCTTTGTGTTTTCCCTGTCGTTATTCATTGCGTCGTTTATTTTAGCTCCCTGCGACTCCCTCGCGACACCGTCGTTCATTAATCCCGCGAGCCTTGTACATTGCGATATTATGATCCTACAACATGACGATTAAGTGTTCACTCTCAGCAGAGTAGCATGAATCTCCCGAAGTGCCAATATTGAGATCTGCATGAAATACCCACACAGACTACATCACTCTCTGACAAAGAGAGTCTCGTATCGACGCGCTTCTAATTAAAGGACAGCTCGATCTAACATGTTTAATTCCTTAAGGGAAATCTAGACTGTCCATATCAGTCTCAGAAAAGATCATGCCCACACAATTTGGCCGCACAATTTAACAAGCCTAACCAAACCCTGGCAGGAATAGGCAATCGTCGTGATGACCACCGGCGGGCCCACTAATGCCCTTACCGACCGAACAACACCCATGCATCTCCCAGTGCTGTCAAACGCCAACCCTAGGTAGGGTGGTCGTGCTATTTTGGAGAAGCTCGATCGAGCATAGACTGTCCTAGACAGTCTTAAAATCATCGCAACCGTCCAACTTCGCAAGCTTGGTTGGACGGATTAGATCATCTCATGAGTGATTAGGGAAGCACTGGCATGCACACTGGCGGCCCCACTTTCCCCTCACTCGAACGGCTTGCCCACGGCAAGGCCATAGGATGATGAATCGATTGCCAGAAACATGGCAGGCGTGATGCTTCTAAGCCCTAATTTGGGTTGCGGAAGTATACTAGCGTCTTAAATCGATCACGACCATCCAACTTAGCCAGCCTATTTGGATGGCTTAGATCGCATTTTGGACCATCAGGAAGGTGCATATAAGTTCATCGCCGGCCCAATATTGTCCCCACATGATCGATTCCCCCAAGGGAAGCCGACGGCATGCCAAACCGCTTGGTCAAACTCGCGTGGACGTGGCTGTCTCAAAACCCTAATTAGGGTTTACGGCAACATGTTTCTGTCGAAAATTGATCACGATCATCCATCTTCGCTAGCCTAAACGGATGGTGTAGATATAGATTCAAGTGGTCCCAAAGGTGTTAACATGTCCACCATTGGCCCACCTTTACATGTGACCGGCCGGCCTGTGCAAACCAGGGCCAGACGCCTCGAAACGCACGCCTAAATGTGATAGGTCACACGGCCTTCAAACCCTAATTTGTGCTTTGCGGCAATGTATTTCTGTCGTAAATCATCTCGTCCATCCAACTTTGCATGCATAGTTGGATGATGTAGGTTTATTTCCAGCAAACCTGCAAAGCAGCATGACAACCACCAGCCGCCTCTCTTTCACGGGGAGTGATCGACCAAGTGACGGCTTGTTTACACAGCCCTCAAACGATCGCCCAAAGATAGTCTGGCATGCTGCCATTTTAAGACACTCAATCCGCGACTTATTAAATCAAGCTTTAAAACAATGATGCTTCATACACATCGATTAGTTTGAGCTGCTTAAATGCGATGCTTCACATGCATCAAATACATACAATATTTTATATTGGCCTCATAAACAACTTAGTTGTTTCACCTAATAGCACCATGCTATTCTCCGAGGCGGGTCCCACGACTTGACCCACTTATTCGAGACATCAAACATGTCACAAACTGGGGTATTGGTCTGGCGGTTTACAACGTGCGGTGTGCAACGCGCCCATTACGAGAACGTGTTAGGAAAAGATGGACGGTTAACAATGATGGAGTAGTTGGTGAAGGTGTGATCACGCAATGATCACCACCTCTTACACAACTCCATTACTCCACCACTTCCTACGAGATCAGGGTTGCGCTCAAATGATTTCGAAAGACAGAACACAAGTGTTATCAACACAAGTATCCAAAAACCATTTTTTGATACGCAAGTCATAAACAGCCATACCTTCAACACTCTGATCTCAAACACCTTCTCCGCTTCCCTCTGTAAGATCAACCCTTCTCCTTCACCTTGTGACCGAATTGAATCTGGAACGACCATTTCTTGGTTTAGGCCAGAGTCTTACAGATTGATCTCTCGAACCTAAAAAGCATTCCCATGCAGTGCATTTGTTTAGGGTTTGAATTCGTTTCTCATAAACACACCCCAAATTACCAAAAACAGCAGAATCAGTTTTTACCCCAAAATAAGACCAAGGATGTTTGGACACTAAGGAATTTCCAAAACCGAAGATATTATCAAGTTATGCAATGAATGGAAAAATTCAGTTTTCCTAATTCCAATAAATGCTTTGTCCAATATTTCCGAAATCTCTCAATAGAGAATCTCCAATTAGTAAATGCACATTACTAATTTTTAATCTCTAGAGCTATGCATTAATTGCTGGTAATTAAAGCATATAAAATCAAAACCTTAATTAAAAGATTCTTAATTTATTTCGGCACAAGATCACCTTGAGTACCAAGTAAAATCTTTGAAAAATAAGAGCTATTGCTCGTGTTCAAAGTATGCTGACATATTTTCACTGCAAATCCTTATTTCATATTTACATGGATTTGCATTCTTGGAATCGATTATACCACACTTCCAAACAAGTTTAGAATTGGTTTGCCTGTATTCCAAGACTACTATGTGATTGATCATATCAAATCATGTATATGGGTTCAATCGGTTCTACCAATTACTAAGATTGATTATACCTAAGTATGGATATACTTGTGATCGGTCAAACCAGTCACTAGGATCGGTTACACCAGTTACAAGGATCGCTCCATATACACATGGTATTACTTGTGATCGGTCGCACCAGTTACCAAGACCAGTTACACAAATTACAAGGATTGGTCACACACACTCATCATCGGCCACACCAATTACAAGGATCGATCATACCATCACATGGTGATTACTTAGGATCAGTTACACCAATTGACAAAACAGGTCATACCAAATCATAAGTCAGGCATTGTGAATAGTTATACCAAGATACATAACCAAAGTTAAGATCGGTTCTACCATTTCACACATATTGGGCATCCAAAGATTTGCAATGAATAGTCGGACCAATAAGCTTATTGATTTCCCTTTCGATTCACAAAAAAAGTTCATGAATGTACTTCCTTTAAACAAATGTAAAACATTGTTTCATATGATAAAATCTCCACCATAACCCGTTCACATAATCATAACAATATATACACGATTATGTCGATGTCATATCTACGAAGTTCAAAAGATAAGTGTTATACTTCGTAGTTTAATTCCTTAATACTATGACCATACTATTATGATCATGTCACATCACTAGAGTTATACAATATGTACAGTATGTACAGCTTCACAGTTATGTTTTCAATATAGCACGACTTGAAAGATACGTTAGGAATGAAAGAGTTCATGTCAATATTACTAACCTCAATTGGAAGGATGATGTCATCGTTGTAATTCGTTACTTTTTCAGATTCTTCAGGTCTTCAGAGTAATACTTGTATGTCTCAACATTCCCAGACTTTCTTGTCTAACTTAAACGAAGTTGACTCTAGTATTTAATCAAGCGACTCTAGATGATTTTTGATACTAAAATATGACAACCAAACTTGACATACCAACGCTTAGTGAATTCAACCGAGATATGCTCTAACAATTATAATCCAACTTTTTTTTTTCCTTTAGTGTGTCTTCAAAAGAAGTTAATCAGACAATCTTACTCTCTTCAGGTTGTAGTTCCCACCCAAGGGAAAGATGAGAACCAGCCAGCGGACCATTGCAAAGAACAATTTCTCCCACTAAGTGGAGGGTTAGATGGTTTTTCAATAATAGAGAAGTTATTTAGAAAACTCTTAGTCGTGTCACGTGCGATACCTTTCCTCATAAACCAAGGGGTCAAGAATATAGTCATAGTTAAAGACTGTGTTTGTCTCTTCACGTTCCGTAACTTGTATCTTGAGACTTTAATAAAGCCCCGTATACCATGAATAAGTCCATCTCGCTTTATAGATTTGCCTCGTTTGGTTTGCGAGTTTTCTTTATCTTCAAAGGGTGGGGAGTATGAGAACATTGATTCCTCTGAGATCTGGTTCTCAAAACACATTGATCATCTGTGTGACCTCATTATGTACACAAAGAGCATTAAGAGATGTTTCGTGCGATTGCAAATAGATTGGTATTCCTTCAAAATGGGGATGAAGGAATTATGATAATAAACGTGTTTGAGGATTCATGCTGAACATTCTTATGAGGATTTCTCGATTTGAGTCGATTCTTCTCATTATGAACTTTGAGGTCATAAATAAGCTTATTAGTTCTTATTTGTTCCCTTTTAATTTAACCCAACTAACATTACATATTTTCAATCTTTTTAAAGGGAGACTCCTCTTCCAGTTGGAAATTAACCTTGATTGAGTGAGTTTATTCTATTAAGAGATTAATCTACCCTTTTAGAGTAGGCAAGTTGTATTATGAAGAACTGACGGTGTTCTTAGAATCATAAACATGATCGTCAACAAAGTAAGTCATATACTCAGCCTTACAAGTATGATCATGTATCGGATAATAATTTAGAATGGCCATAAAGGCTTTAGCTTTCTTACAAAACTCCTTGTTGGGAAATACAGAGATATGATGTCCAAAACCAAAGACATTTGGAATAGAGAGGAGTGTTTTTATCCCGAACCATACTGTTCTTTTAATTTCTTGAAGAAGAAGACTTTTTAAGAGATATTCTTTTACTCTATGTGCTCTCGTAAACTGTTGTTCCCATCTTCCTTATCAATTGATTTAGGTTAAAGAGTAACCGAGATGTCATCATAATTAATAACAGCATTACCATAATTGAGACTGTTGTCTCCGTTATATAGTCGGTTATCAAAGATATTTAACTTTCCGACGAGACTGCTCTGGATAGTGTTGCAAGATCGTTTCCTTTAGTGATGGCATGTTTCTTAGACTCGTATCGAGCTGGAAAAATTCTCGATTTTTATCACAACTTCTCTTTCGAAAATAATCCTACCTAACGCATGAGAGACATTCACTATCTTAGATAACTTGTGATTAAATTCCTCCAACGAATCTTTATCAGCCTGTTTATGGGTAAAAATCGTTTCTGCCGATTTCGGTAAATTCGGTAGGTGAGTGAGAAACTGGTTCAAACCCTAAACAAATGTGCTGCACGTGAGCACTTTATAGATTCGAGAGATCAATCTGTACAAGTCCGGCCTAAACCAAGAAATGGCCGTTCCGGACTTGCTTCGGTCACAAAGTGGAGGAGAAGGGTTGATTTGGGGAGGAAGCAAAGAAAGGTGTTGAGGAGAGTAGTATCTCGACTTGTATCGAAAGTGAAAGCTTAGGAAGCTTGCAAGAGATGAAAGCTTTTGGAGAGCTTGCAAAGTTGCCTTTCGGAGAGTGTAAGTGTAGTATATTTCTCCCGACCGAGACTCGTTGTTATGCGGTGGAAATAGGTAAGACCTATTTATACAAGTCGAGATTGAAACGTACCACTGGCCTCATGAAGAAAGAGAGTAAAGGGTGAAATAATGGGAGGAGGTGGTAACCGCATGGTTTAATGGGTGAAAACGTTTTTCACCATTATTTCCTCTTTTATTTGACCGCTTTATTCCTATTCACGCTTTCTTAATGTGAGCGTAGTGTACGCTGCATGCTGTGACCGCCAAACCAAAACCCTAAAGAAGCATCCCCCAGTTTTGTGTTGATATCTCGTTGGTTGCGCCTTGAGTGCAAGTGGTGCTGCCATTGGCGCGCGTGTGGCATGTGCCAATGGCATGTGCGGAATGCCTTGGTGGTAGGTTGCATGGTTTGCAAGTTAGGCTACCACCGTGTGTGTTTGGCATGTGCCAATGGCATGTGCGGAATGCCTTGGTGGTAGGTTGCACGGTTTGCAAGTTAGGCTACCAGCGTGTGTGTTTGGCATGTGCCAATGGCACGTACGGCCATGTTGACCTAGTTGCAAGTCTTGCAAGCCTAGGGCGCTATATTTGGCGTGTGCCAATGGCATAGCGGCTTGGAATATGGCTTGCGGCACGTGTTGGCATGTGCCAATGGCATGTGCGGCCATGTTGACCTAGTTGCAAGTCTTGCAAGCCTAGGGCGCTACATTTGGCGTGTGCCAATGGCATAGCGACTTGGAATATGGCTTGCGGCACGTATTGGCATGTGCCAATGGCATGTGCGGCCATGTTGACCTAGTTGCAAGTCTTGCAAGCCTAGGGCGCTACATTTGGCGTGTGCCAATGGCATAGCGACTTGGAATATGGCTTGCGGCACGTATTGGCATGTGCCAATGGCATGTGCGGCCATGTTGACCTAGTTGCAAGTCTTGCAAGCCTAGGGCGCTATATTTGGCGTGTGCCAATGGCATAGCGACTTGGAATATGGCTTGGCACGTATTGTCATGTGCCAATGGCATGTGCGGCCATGTTGACCTAGTTGCAAGTCTTGCAAGCCTAGGGGCGCTATATTTGGCGTGTGCCAATGGCATAGCGACTTGGAATATGGCTTGCGGCACGTATTGGCATGTGCCAATGGCATGTGCGGCCATGTTGACCTAGTTGCAAGTCTTGCAAGCCTAGGGCGCTATATTTGGCGTGTGCCAATGGCATAGCGACTTGGAATATGGCTTGCGGCACGTATTGGCATGTGCCAATGGCATGTGCGGCCATGTTGACCTAGTTGCAAGTCTTGCAAGCCTAAGGCGCTACATCTGGCGTGTGCCAATAGCATAGCGGCTTGGAGATTTGGCATTGTTGCCATGGTGTGCAGTATGCGGCTTGGTTTGGCATTGTTGCCAATGATGCGCAGTATGCGGCTTGGTTTGGCATTGCTGCCATGGTGCGCAGAGTGCGGCTTGGTTTGGCATGGTTGCCATGATGCGAAGAGTGCGGCTTGGTTTGGCATTGCTTTGCCATGGTGCGCGAGTGCGGCTTGGTTTGGCATTCTTGCCATGGTGCGCAGAGTGCGGCTTGGTTTGGCATTGCTGCCATGGTGCGCAGAGTGCGGCTTGGTTTGGCATTGTTGCCAATGATGCGCAGAGTGCGGCTTGGTTTGGCATGGTTGCCATGATGCGCAGAGTGCGGCTTGGTTTGGCATGGTTGCCATGATGCGCAGAGTGCGGCTTTGTTTTTGGAATTAGGGTTCTGTGTCGAAAACCCTAATCTAGTATTTTGAAAAAATACCCCTATTAATTGTTTACATCTGAGTTAAATGCTCTTAGTTAATGTGTTGCGGGTAACACTAGGTCATGGGATTTTACGATTTTGTCCTTTGTCTAAAAACCACCATCAACATTAAGTCCCCTGCTTAGCTCGGAACAGGGGCTTTGTTGCGAGGTAAGCATAAGATGGTGACAAACTATTAACAACAAGAAAGTAAAGAAAATTGAAAAAGGCTTGTCGACCTTTTATAAATAGGATTTGGAATCCTTGCCTCCGGTAGTTTTGCACAAATCGGGAGGTCGGCATAATTGGTGGGCCCGTGCGGCTTAGGCGACGTTGGGAAGTTGGCGTGAGTTGGGAAACCGAGTTGGCTAGTTTGGTGGGACCGGCGCAAAGTGTAGAAGCGTGTGTGTGCTTGCGGGTCGGTGCAATTGGTGGGGCGGTGCAGCTTGGGCGACGTTGGGAAGTTGGCGTGAGTTGGGAGGCCGAGTTGGCTAGTTGGTGGGACCGAGCGCAAAGTGTAGAAACCGTGTTTGCGGGCGTGACTTTGGGCGGCATTGGGAAGTCGCACCCTTTGTGGGCCGTTTCTTACACGCGTGATTTTGGTGAAAAGGGGAATCCTTCCTTACTTCAAAGTCTTTCACGCCTATATATGTATATATATATACATAAAGCCCCTTTCTCCCCCTCATGCGCTTTATTCTTTCCTCTTTTCATACTAGCGGCAAAGAGAAACCAGCTTCTAGGTATGACTTCGAGTACTCTTCTCTTTTTTTTTTTTTTTTTTTTTTTTTTTCACATAGGTATAAACCTTAAGAGTAGGCGCTTCCACAATCCTTGTATATGATTCCTTAGCGTGCCTCTTGTAGAAAATATTGTACGTATGCAACCAAGGGAATCTGCGCATATATTGTTTGAACCCGTGGGAAATATTGCATATATGAATTTTGGTTACGAAAGAAATATTTGAACCACTGAAGAAAATCTTTGCGTGTGTATTTCGAACCCGTAGAGAACCATGTATGAATCCCGAAGAAGAATAATGTATATATGCTTCATATGACTTGAACCCGCGGAAATATTGTATATATGATTTTTGCTTCTTGAGAGAAGTACCACGCGCGTGATTTTGAACCAATAGAAAAATGCTCCATATATATTTTTGAACCCGAAGAAAGATACGTAGACACACTTGTACCCGTATAGAATGCCGCGTATATAGTCTCGAACCCGAAGAAAATACGTCTTCCTACCCCTTTCTCTTTTTTTTTTTTGTTGGGTACGATTATGTGTCAGGGAGATAACTTCGCCTTTCTTCGTTTGTTTTGTGCAGATATCTTATTACCAAATTGTTATGAAGGAATTCGATAAGATGTTACACAACCAAATTTCACTTCGTCGAAGGATGCTCATAATTCCAAGCCGAACATAGATGATGAATTCTTCACTAGAGCCCTCGCCCTGCTCGGAAGAATCACCCGGGTTTCGTGCCAATTTTGCTAACCGGTGGTGAGGATGACAGGAGGACACGTTCGATCGCCCGAGAGCACCATTCGGTTTGTCTTCATAAAGGGGTATATTCCTCTTCCAACATTGACTTCGAGGATGTGTCAAAGTCCATTGCGTTCTTTTGTGAGATGGGTTGAGTTCATGGTGAGCGAGGAGCGTATAAATACCAACTTGACTCGAGCTCGGGTCATTGATCTTTGTCAAGACTTGATAAATCTCCAGTTAGGAAGGACATCCCGGGCTTGGTTGCTTTACTCTCCGAGATGGTGCTCGGTCACCCATACAATCATATGTAGATGGGGCGAGATAACTTTCTCCTTGGAGAGTGTGGCTCTCTTCTTTGAATCTTCCGAATCGGGAATCTTAAAATCCAATTATCCGAAAGTGAGGTGAAGATGCGGGATGACCTTGCCGCTAAGTTGGGGAATTTTGCTCGGAAAGACTCCATTGCGAAGTCGAAGGACTGCCGGAAAGAGGATGAGAGGTGCCCTTACGGTTGGTGGATATCTCAATGGTTTTAGGACGAGTTGGAGCACGAACAGAAAAGCGGTGATCTTCATGTCGCAGCGTTTTTGGCTCTCTCTGGTTGTCTAGAGACATTTTTGATGACGGCTACGGCAAGAAAGGAATAAGACCGAGTTGTTAGCGATTGCTGTGAAGTTGGCAAAGGGTGAAGTTCTTCCCATTGGCAAGTTGTTCCTTGGTTCCCTGTATGTGCATCGGATCACCTAGTTGCGAACATGCGAGTTTCGAATGGTTTCATGAAAGTGGATTCATATGTGCACGTTGCTTTTACGCAAGTCCGGCTATGGGAGCACTTTGAGAAATATGCTCCGAAACCGTTGCCTTCGCTTCCCGCATGAGTTGGGGTGGCTCCGAATTCTTCGATGGGTGAACAGGCGTCCAAGAGTTGGCGTGAGCTTGGTTAGTTTTCTTGACAAGTTGCACGAAATCAATTTCCGTCCATGGGAGCCGGTCCATAAATCAGTGGCTCAAATTGACACTTTTGTTTATGCTCCGCTCATGTCTTTGTCTTCTGATGGCGATTTGAGCGTTGGTGAAAAACTGTTTATTCAAAGCTGCTTGCCCGGTTATATGCCGTCTTTCTTCGTGGGGTCTTTCCGAGATAGCTTCTTACAATATTGACCGTCTTGCTCGTCACATGGGTTTCGATCAAGGGGTACCTCTTGCTTACCAGTAGGTGCTTCCTAAGGATTCGTTGCGTGCTGCCCTCAATGCCGGTGCCCTCGAGCGGGCATCCGTCTTCCCTTCTTACAAATGGGAAGAGTAACTTCGACGACCTTTGGCTATAATGAGTTACGGTGCGACGAGTTTACCATGATCCAAGCTTTTGTGAATAACGTGGTAGAAAATGTTCGTTGCAAACCTTCCCCATTTCTTAAGGAGTATCCAATGTTGAGAGATCCCAAGCGAAAGCTGCCTAGCGGTCGGAAAGTCCCCAGGCCAAGGAACGGAGAACGAAAAATCGTCTTTGGCGGGTTCGGACGGTTTCACAAGATCCTCTCACGGCTCTTGTGTCTTTCGATTCTTCCAATAACCGGTATGTGTCGCCTCTTCTTTGGTTTGTCTCAAAATACGCGAATTTGGTGAGAATATGTGTCTTGTTTCCTTCGGGGCTTCGGTAGTGTTAATGCTTTTTGCTCTTGCACGTTGCCGAGGAGACGACAATTTCTTCAAAGAACTCCAGTGAGCATTGAGCCTTCTCGTAGCGATGATGAGTCGAGAGAGAAGAGGGTTCGACAAGTGAGAGTGATTCCTCCGTGAAAGACTGTGCGGTTCTGTTCGGGAAGTGGTTCGGTGAGTTTCGCACTTCTTTTCTTTCTTCTTTTGTTTCCTCTTTTGGGAAAATATCGACTCAAGTTCGCGGGAGGAATCCGATCCAGGAGGATGATTCTGGGGTAGAGGCACACGAAAGCTTGCCTTTGGTGACCACCGTAGTGACTTGGAGATGGGCGTTAGCCAATTGCGGGCACAGATGTGGCTCAAACGGCGGATGATTCTCGATGGTTGTTGTCGTAGACATGGAGGAAGACCCTCTGCGAGTCGTGAGGCCTGAGTGCGGCGCCATTTTGATCCTCCGTACTTGGTTCCTCATCCAGGTCATGTCTTTGGTTGGCGGCTTTGACGTCCGGCTAAGCACAAGGCGTTGTACACGAGAATGCGGGAGAAATACGGACATATGGCCACAACCAAGAAAGTCACTAGTCGATTTGCCTTTGGTTAAGCGTGTGGAAGAGGCTTTATCTTCCATCGAGGATATGCGTGAGGTGATTTGGTCACACCGTTTCGAAGACGTTATTGCCGACGGGAGCACCATCGCGACGTGTGCGTAGAAAAGGAGTTCAACACTTCGTGGTTTGTCGAAGGCCTTCTTTGAGATCCAAAAGTTGAAAGATGCGGCAATCGAAAGCCTTTCCTCCGAGGAGATTGCACGACGGGAGGTGGAACTCGAAGAGCTTTCCAAGATGTTGACTATGAAGAGAGCGGCTCTCGAAGATGCAAAATTGACTTTCTCCAAGAAGAAGCGGACTTGTTGGATAATTTTCCTTGAACGTTTCTCTGCTAAACTTTCATTTAGGTTTTTTTTTTTTTTTGAAAGATATATTGGATGTCCGGTTCAAGGTTTGACCGAGTTTTGGTAGGCATTTGGTAGCTTTTGAGGATATTGGATTATTTCGGGATGAATGGTTTTGATAATATAACTCGATTATGTTTTGGGAAAGGAATATTGCTTTTATGAAAGTGTGTGCTAGCAATAGGCACAATACTCGGTAGTATAATGGTTTTACTAAAAACCTAAAACAAATCATATATCTTGCGTAGTCCGAATTTACTCACTTCATAGGTTTTTGCGAACATGCCCATCTTCATGTAAAAAGGCGGTTTCTTTGGTAGCATTGACAAGTCCCCAATCACTGGCAACATCTTGGCGAGTCCCCGGTTTTCTTGTGTAGTTTTTACAACCGGTAAGGGTTGTCCGGTAGTTGCATCGGATTGAGTCGCCTTCCCCTACCATATTGACATACGGGTCGAAGAACGAGATCGACAAGTCGACATTGTAGCCGATAGATCAATCCTCATTGTGGTCGCCAATTGTTTATGGGTAAAAATCGTTTACGCCGATTTCGGTAAATTCGGTAGGTGAGTGAGAAACTGGTTCAAACCCTAAACAAATGTGTTGCACGTGAGCACTTTATAGATTCGAGAGATCAATCTGTACAAGTCCGGCCTAAACCAAGAAATGGCCGTTCCCGGACTTGCTTCGGTCACAAAGTGGAGGAGAAGGGTTGATTTGGGGAGGAAGCAAAGAAAGGTGTTGAGGAGAGTAGTATCTCGACTTGTATCGAGAAAGTGAAAGCTTAGGAAGCTTGCAAGAGATGAAAGCTTTTTGGAGAGCTTGCAAAGTTGCCTTTACGAGAGTGTAAGTGTAGTATATTTCTCGACCGAGACACATGTTATGCGGTGGAAATAGGTAAGACCTATTTATACAAGTCGAGATTGAAACGTACCCTGGCCTCATGAAGGAAGAGAGTAAAGGGTGAAATAATGGGAGGAGGTGGTAACCGCATGGTTTAATGGGTGAAAACGTTTTTCACCATTATTTCCTCTTTTATTTGACCGCTTTATTCCTATTCACGCTTTCTTAATGTGAGCGTAGTGTATGCCGCATCTTTGTGACCGCCAAACCAAAACCCTAAAGAAGCATCCCCAGTTTTGTGTTGATATCTCGTTGGTTGCGCCTTGAGTGCAAGTGGTGCTGCTCTTTGGCGCGTGTGGCATGTGGGGAATGCCTCGGTGGTTGGTTGCACGGTTTGCATGTTAGGCTACCAGCGTGTGTGTTTGGCATGTGCCAATGGCACGAATGCCTTGGCCATGTTGACCTAGCAAGTTTACAAGTCTTGCAAGCCAATGGCGCATATATTTGGCGTGTGTCCAATGGCATATTTAGCGGCTTGGAATATGGCTTGCGGCACGTGTTGGCATGTGCCAATGGCATGTGCGGCCATGTTGACCTAGTTGCAAGTCTTGCAAGCCTAGGGCGCTACATTTGGCGTGTGCCAATGGCATAGCGACTTGGAATATGGCTTGCGGCACGAATTGGCATGTGCGGCCATGTTGACCTAGTTGCAAGTCTTGCAAGCCTAGGGCGCTACATTTGGCGTGTGCCAATGGCATAGCGACTTGGAATATGGCTTGCGGCACGTATTGGCATGTGCCAATGGCATGTGCGGCCATGTTGACCTAGTTGCAAGTCTTGCAAGCCTAGGGCGCTATATTTGGCGTGTGCCAATGGCATAGCGACTTGGAATATGGCTTGCGGCACGTATTGGCATGTGCCAATGGCATGTGCGGCCATGTTGACCTAGTTGCAAGTCTTGCAAGCCTAGGGCGCTATATTTGGCGTGTGCCAATGGCTTAGCGACTTGGAATATGGCTTGCAAGGCACGTATTGGCATGCCAATGGCATGACTTGCGGCCATGTTGACCTAGTTGCAAGTCTTGCAAGCCTAAGGCGCTACATCGGCGTGTGCCAATAGCATAGCGGCTTGGAGATTTGGCATTGTTGCCATGGTGTGCGATATGCGGCTTGGTTTGGCATTGTTGCCAATGATGCATGCGATATGCGGCTTGGTTTGGCATTCTTGCCATGGTGCGCTTGCAGAGTGCGGCTTGGTTTGGCATTGCTTTGCCATGGTGCAGAGTGCGGCTTGGTTTGGCATGGTTGCCATGATGCGCGAGTGCGGCTTGGTTTGGCATTGGGTGCCATGGAGCGCAGTGCGGCTTGGTTTGGCATTCTTTGCCATGGTGCGCAGTGCGGCTTGGTTTGGCATTCTTTGCCATGGTGCGCGAGTGCGGCTTGGTTTGGCATTGTTGCCAATGATGCGCATAGTGCGGCTTGGTTTGGCATGGTTGCCATGATGCGCAGAGTGCGGCTTGGTTTGGCATGGTTGCCATGATGCGCAGAGTGCGGCTTTGTTTTTGGAATTAGGGTTCTGTGTCGAAAACCCTAATTTGGTATTTTGAAAAAATACCCCTATTAATTGTTTACATCTGAGTTAAATGCTCTTAGTTAATGTGTTGCGGGTAACACTAGGTCATGGGATTTTACGATTTTGTCCTTTGTCTAAAAACCACCATCAACACAGCCATATAAAGGTTTTTCCAGTCAGAAGTTAGGTTTTGAAGCCTTGCTTCCTTTTTTGCGATATACCCTTCAAACACGGTTTCTAAGATATCCCAAGCTTGATTCGACGTAGTACACGTAGATGTTGAAGATATTGGCTTATGGCAAAGATAATAGCATTCCATCCATCATAATTATGCTTTGCAAGACTGATTTCATCTTCGCTAAAAATAATTATACCCTTAGCAAAAATAGTTTCGCTTTCTCGAACTGTTAGAGGATTATACCCATTTATGACAAGCACCACATGATTGAAAGTCATGAGTTTGAAGGAAGGAGAGCCTAACTATTTCCACCATAAGTAATATGTGTCATCTAAGGATGGTGGTACGTTAATAGAGATTGAACTCTTGTCCGTAGATTTAGATCGCCTCAAACAAACTTGTTAGGTCTAATGATATTTGCTTGCTCTGGTACCAATTGAAAAGGTGAGGCTACCAAGTACACCATCAACTTTTTTGTTCAGAAACGTGTATAGACAAAACATAATGTAATTGTAAGTAAATCCAAATTATAGATACTTGAGCAATATGTATATATATAGAGTCTCTTGAACCTATCAACCTAAGTGAATACTTTTGATACCAATATGCCTCTAACTGACAAGTCTATTAGATTTCACTTTTAATATTTCGATCTGGGTTTGGAAATCTATTTGCAATAGAAAAATTCCAACAAACCTCACAAATCCATAACTCTTACACTCAGTTAGCTAAGGATCCAGGATTACTAACCACATATTTAGATATCTATCTTGAGGAATCACATAGTGTAAGAAGAAAAAAACTTCTCGATTTCTATTTATCTCGTTCATGATCGGAGATTAACAAAAATCTCAACATTCAATAAGAACAAGATCAGGATACATGAACTATCAGATAAAAGATAATCGGACCTGGCTTCACGAATCCGTAAGTGAAGTCTTCAAGTCGTAAACCTAATTATGTTTCTTAGAGAAAACCTAGGTTAATAGAGGACGACTCTAGTTTTCAACTAGGACATCGAAGTGTCGGGCATTAAGAATTCAAGTTGCAAGAGCATATCTATTTATATGCAGCTTTGAACCCAAGTTAAGATAACTTGAGATTCAAGCAACCACTTTCTCATTTTAGATGAAATTATTATTAAGAATTCATGTAAGTGTGTGACAATTTCATATTGAAATTACACAAAAGAATATACACTATGGTCAAGTGTATTGGAACCGTGTACAATGATAGTTCATGACAAATATACATTAAGAACTCATAAGCATAATCGTGTATAGTGACACTCAAGACTCAAACCATGTTTCACAAGCATATGGTGATTTAGTGAACAAAGTTTTCGTAGAAGTGTTAAAGAGAGTTGTAGCAATGCCAAACATATTTGTGAAAATAGTTTATGAGCATCTGCACAGTTCGATATTGAGTAAGTATGTGTAGGGGTACGCGTACCTATAAACCAATCTGTGAGATGAGGCTCCTGGGTACGCGTACTTGGTATGCATAACTCTAGACATTCACGAACTCAGGTCCTTGGAGTACGCATAATATGTACACATAGCTTCCCCCATTCACAGAATCAGAACCTTAGTGAAAACTTAGGGGAGACCAAATACACCCAACTTTTTCGTTTGGCAATTTGTGTAGACAAAACTTAATACAATAACAAGAAGACCAACTGAATGATCCTTGGACAATGTGTATATATATTTTATATCTCAACCTCTACTCAATCAGTATGTGTATAAACACAGAGTCCGTGAACCTGATTGTTAAGCAGAGTACTTGGACGATCTCAAAAATTAGTATCCAAGATCACTCTAGTTGT
Organism: Papaver armeniacum; assembly: GCA_023531295.1. Classification (NCBI taxonomy): domain Eukaryota; kingdom Viridiplantae; phylum Streptophyta; class Magnoliopsida; order Ranunculales; family Papaveraceae; genus Papaver; species Papaver armeniacum. Next base: position 223,483 of record JAJJWW010001024.1, read on the forward strand.
ATCCAAATAATCCAATCGGAATTCTGCCAAGTGATTAAACTTGTTATCTGTCTTTTAAGATATAAATTCTACAAGAAACAAGTCTCGTAATCAATTACAATTAAGCGGATGTATCTACTTAGATTGATTACGTACAAACTTGTGTAAATCCAATTATAATAATGCGTAAAAGGAAAAACACAAGACAATATAAATTTTGCTAACGAGGAAACTGCAATAGCAGATAACCCCAAGGATCTCGTCCAGATTTGAACACCAAACTGTATTAAGCTGCTACAGATTTTAGCCTACTATAAGACTTCATACTAGAATGTAGTTGAGACCGAACCCACCCTCCAAGCGATTCAGTTACAGTCGCGTTCGTTACGTCTCTTGAACCTCGCAAGGCTCTACGTAATTGATTAACTTAGTTGATGTCCTTTACAGACTAAGAATTTCTTCAGCCAAAGTGAAGGCTTTTGATACCAATCTGCCTCTAACAGATAAGGCTATTTGATTTTCATTTAGATCAAAGATTAAAGTGAGGAAATCTGTTTGCAATAAACAACCTAGCAAACCTCACAAGTCCAGAATTTATGACTCCCGATGAGCAACCTAAATTCTTAACCACTTCTCAAGAATAATCATCAAAAGATCAATTAAGATCAGTTCTCAGATATCTATCTTGAGGAATCACAAAATCTGAGACGAAGAATTTACGATTACCATCTATCTTTCCTAAAAGAGATTACAAAATCCCCGATAATAGAAACGAAAGATCAGCATACACGAACTATCAATGTAAAGATAGTAGAACACGACTTCACGAATCCCCAAAGAGAAGTGTTTTAGTCGTAGACCTATATATGTTTCTCAGAGAAAACCTAGGTTAATAGAGGACGACTCAAGAATCATCTAGGACACGAAGTGTCAGGGATTTAATTTCCTAGTTCAAAGAGCATCTTAATTTATAGTTTTTTCAAGACTAGGGGTCACGTAGAATTCAAGCTAAGATAATTTGAGAATCAAGCAAACATTATTCTTGAAATATACAATAGAAGAATATACACTTTGGTCCGGTTACAGAACCGTGTATAACGACTGTTTGGTTTGGCAACTTAGCCAAAGAACTAAAAACAATTTGATGTTCATTTAAACACCCAAGAGTTTAATCATGATGCACACACATAAGTGTTTAAGTGATCAATAAAGTATTAGAAGTGTTGAAGAGAGTTCTAACAATGCCAAACATATTAAAAATAAGTATTTCAGCATTTGCTAAATATAAACTGGTATAGTTGGTAGAGCGATTCGTGAACCATAAGGCTTTTTTACGAGTCAGGGTGCAACCATTTGTGAACAGGGTTCGCCAATCCTACTAGACTACCGAACTCAGTTGACAACGGTTTGTGAACCGGTTTCGCCAACTGCTAGCCTATTATACCAACTTTGAAATTCAGTTTAGCACTGGTTCGTGAACTGTACCCAACTGAACTTGTGGTTGGCGAACCAATATTTCTGAAACTCAAATTGAAAAAGCGGGGGTACAACAACCACACCCAATATTTCGTTCGGCAATCTGTATGGACTAACTCCGATATAATTCCAAGAAAATCAACTAGATAGTCAGACTCAATCAAGGAAAATAATCCAAGAGTTATATCTCTGTTTCTCAAAGTAATCAGCAAATCAACCAGATAAGAATCCATGAGCCTGATTATTATGAGAAACAACTTGAACGGTACCAAAGACAAATGTTCAAGTGTCAATCAAATTGAATCAACAACCAAAGGTTGGATTTACCAATTGATTGAACTACACACAACTTGTGATATTTCAATTATATAAGCAAATATAATGCAGAAAAGAAATAACACAAACACCAGAAGTTTTGTTAACGAGGAAACCGCAAATGCATAAAAACCGCGGGACATAGTCCAGATTTGAACACCACACTATATTAAGCCGCTACAGACTCTAGCCTACAACAAGTTAACTTCGGACTAGAGTGTAGTGGATCCCTAACCAAGTCTCACACCGATTAAGGTACAGTCGCGTTCCTGACGCCTATAGTACCACGCCGGATTCTGCGCACTTGATTCCCTTAACTGATCTCACCCACAACTAAGAGTTGTTACGACCCAAAGTCGAAGACTTTATAAACAAATCCGTATCCCACAGAAAAGTCTATTCTGATAGATAAATTTGTCTCCCACAGAAATACCTACGAAGTTTTTGTTTTGTCTTTTGATAAATCAAGGTGAACAAGAACCAATTGATAATCCGGTCTTATATTCCCGAAGAACAGCCTAGAAATATCAATCACCTCATAATAACTTAACTATATGGTAGTTGAACAAGTTATTGAGGAATCACAAAGAATGAGACGAAGAGCTTTGTGATTAGTTTTTATATCTTACCCATCAGAGATAAATCTCGAGTAAATCTTAGAGAACATAGTACTTAATACGATAGAACAAGTAAGATCAGAACACGCAACTATAGAGAAAATAGTTGGGTCTAGCTTCAGAATCCCAATGAAGTCTTCAAGTCGTTAACCTATAATGGTTTTACGAAAAACCTAGGTTAAAGGAGAATCTACTCTAGTCGAAACTAGTATCACATAGAAGGTGTGGGATTAGGTTTCCCAGTTGCTAGAGTTCTCCCTTATATAGACTTGCAAATCAGGGTTTGCATTCTAAGTTATCTTACTAACAAAGCAATCAATATTCACGGTTAGATGAAAACCTGATTTAAGATTGCTTAAACCAAGGAAATATCTCTCCACCGTTAGATGGTCTTGGCTCGTTACACACAAATAAAATATACCTTCATTGAGATACGGGTAACCGTACCTAAACGTGTATATTGAGTTGGCTCAACAATAGTTAACCGAAGTTAGCCATATGAACAATTTTGTGTTAATCTTATTCATCTTAACACTTCAGGATCAAACGATAATCAAATGAATCTAATTGTGTTACTCATATAGTTGTTTAATTGTTTATATTCTCATAGAAGTATACAAGACACAATTGAAGCAAAATCAGATTTGATTCACAAAAATCAATTCATGAACATTTAGCCACGGTTTGCAAAGATTGCATTCCTTAATATATAAATGTATTTGTTCATGAGTATGAAATCATACTTAACCGATTTTAGAACTTAACAACATAAGTTTGCAAACGGGTACGCAAACTTAAGTTCTGAACTTTAACAGTTCGCATACGGGTATGCATACTTGGTTCCCGGATCTGAATCATTCTTACAATAGTTTGCATACGGGTATGCATACTTTGCTATATCCAGACAATAGTTAATTGTTCTAAACTCCCATTTTAATCATTGAAACATCCTTATAAGACAACAATAGTTGTCTCACACAAACAATTAGCTTATAAGTATTTTCAAGTGATCGAATGACCATCACCAATACGAAACATTCCAAGTCTACATCAAATGACTGTCTCACACAAATCATGTAAGATGTTACAAGGCGATTTTCACATGATCATATTTTGACTTTTATCAAGAATAATGATGAACGTGGTTAAAGCAAAAAGCTTTCCGACACATATTTCGAGTAAAATATAAGCGAGTTAAACTTAGCTCTAAATATCAAATGTGGATAATGTAAAAGTCTATATAGCTATACGACTTAGTCTTAATAGGAGATATAATAGAATAGACTTATGAGTTCAAGTCTCCACATACCTTTTGTTGATGAAGTTCCTCCAAGATCCCCTTAGTATATCTTCGTCTTCAATCGATGAACGCCGTGAAGTCTAAAGCTCAACTACACATTATATCCTAATCCGAGACATAGCTATAAGTAGACTAGAAATCAAGACTTATTGTTTTGACACTCAAACTTGACAAACAAGCTTGAGATAACAATGCTTGCAAGTTCGACCGAGCAGTACTCTAACACAAATATCTATGGTTAGCGAACTGGTTCGTCAACCTACCCAGAGTAGAAATATCAAATGTTCATATTCCTCTCTTATGATGTTTGAAACATTTTCAAGTGATAAAATCATTTGTATGGCAATTTTCAATTGATCCACATAACTAATATTGTTAAGAACTGTTAAACATCTTTGTTAAATCATATTTTGAGATTTTTCACAAGATAAGCTTGACTCGTAACTGCTTCTTTGTAAATCTACTGAAAGTCATACGACATAGTCTTGACAGATAAAATGGTGTAAGATAGTGACTAAAATAGAATGGTTCAGTGTTCATATACCTGATACAGAAGTTCTCAAAATGTCTTCACCGATCTTCAGTCTTAAAGGGTGATCTCTAATACCCAACTACAAATTCTAACCTAGTCCGAGACTTGACTTAGTATACTAGAAATCAAGATATAGTTTTGATCAACAAACATTGACAACAAGATTGAGATAAAAAAACTTGTGGGTTCAACAAAGCAATGCTCTAATACTTGGGTATACGTACTGGATATGTATACCTATCCTGTTTTGGAACTCATATTCGAGGGTACGCGTATTGGGTATGCGTACCTACCATGTGTAGATAAATCAATAGTTCTGAAAACTCTCTTTGAACAATTTAAAACATTCAATAAATATCATTGCTTTGGCAACTTCCAAATGATCGTTTTGAAACAAAAATAGTTTATGAACAATAAATTGTTTTTAACCAAGATTGCTAAGGATCTATGAGCATCCATTGTTTGAATCATATTTCGAGAGATTTATCAAGACAAGCTTGACTCGAAATTTCTTATTTGCAATATTAAATCTACTAAAATCATACGACATAGTCTCATAAACATAGAATGGTAAATGCCTTGAGTAAATAAGATAGTTCAGTCTTCACATAGGTATTTGTTGATGAAGTTCTTCAAATGTGTTCGTTTGTGCTTCACTCTCCAATCTTAAAGGTTATTCAATGATATCTGATACTCAACTACCATACTAATCTTAATTAAAGACTTGATTTTAGTAGATTAGAAATCAAGATATAGATTTGTGCATCTAACATTGACAACAAGCTTGAGCTAGCAAAACTATTGTGAGTTCGACCAGACAATGCTCTAACATAAACATATCTTAAAATAGGCAGTACAAAATCAAGAGATGATCTAACATATAAAAACATTATTTTTTAGCCATCAACTAACTCCTAAATTATGAAACCTAATTGTTGGAATTTCTTGATTGAGGAAAAACAAAAAATTAAAACCTACTATATTAAACCCTAATTATAACTAAGAATCATAATGAGTTTCTTATTAGTTCACGCATCAAACTTAAAATAAAACAAATATAACTTAAAATAAAATAACTATCTTATGAGTTTTATTTTAAAATAAAACTAAAAGTAACAGTAAACTCGTTTCAATAATTGTTGATGGTGGTTTTTTAACAAGGAGAAAGCTTGTAAATCTACTTATGAACCTGTATCAGAGACGATATAAATACATTTATGTGCTTGGGCTTCACCCAGCTGAATTCTCAATATTATATATATATATATATATATATATATATATATATATATATATATATGTATGGAGTATTCTAGTATCTATATTGTAATCATCTCGATATTGAATCTACTATGATTGGACAATTCCTAGATGGATTAGCCACTAGTATAGAACAATATTATCCTTAGAGTGCCACTGATGCTGGTTGCAATTCCTCTCCAGATGTTTTCTGGCTATACATAATATATGTTCAAGACATACACTTGTTCCTATTGAACCCGTTCTAAGTTGCAATAATTCCACAAATGAATTTAATTAGAATTACTCCAAAACCGTATTGATCAAAAAAATTAAAATGATAATGACTTTGAAACTGAATTTGTATAAAAGAGTGCTACCGCTTACAATTTAAAATTTATTAACAATTTCTAAATCATAAGTTTTTGACTACTTAAAGCTTCAATACCAAGTTGAAGGCAAGATTTCACTATCTATGCTTTTTTATCAGGACATAGGAGAAAGGATCAACGTTGAAAGCTACCTTCAGTTGCAAGCAAGAACCAAAAACAGGCTGCAAGGTCAACGAGAAAGTATATTATAAATCAAGGAACATGAAATGTGACAGCCAAAACAGAGGAGAGGCCATCGGGACCAATAGTTTGGAAGGACATCAAAATCATTTAAGTTGTGGTAGAAGACAAGCAAGCATCTTTAAGTTGGTAGTTGAATTACGGTTGGTGCTGCAATGTCAAAAGCCGGGCATACATCTTAATTAAGAGACTGAATACCAACCTACAATAGCAAACAAAAAAAAAGAAATATTAGTTCGTTAGTAGATTCTAAATAAATAAATAAAACTTCGTAAAATGTGACATCGTATAAATAATACACTTTGTTGAAAGAAGACACCAAAAGAAAGAGAAATTAGAGACATATTGCTGATTTTTACTTCCGTTAGACTTTTCAAAGAAGTTGTGTTCAGCAAGTACCAAAAACTCAACCAATAAGCATGTTAAAATCAATATATATTAGTTCACAAACCTCACAGTTGTCAACGGACAGTGACTTGAGAACCGGGCACCACCCTCATCAATAAAAATTTCACAAATAGAATTCATTAGAGCTTATCAATTATTAAGGTCAAATTCTAGAAAAGAGTTGCCTTTCTACACCTGAGTATTCATGGTTTTCACAACCAAAGTCTGATTCTACTATTCCACAGAATGAATATATTTAAAAAATTCAAATCGTGAAATTAATAATTCACCTGACAGAAATATGAGGTTGGCGAAACTTTATAATCTGGAGATGCCGCAATCTCTCATTGTTCACGGGTATCTCTTCGGGTGTTTTCCTTCCAATCATCCGAGAAAGTGCTCAGCTGGCGAATTCAACCAAAGGTTTTAGTCGTAAAATGTCACCAGCAAACGTCAACTCACATAACCCTTTCGGATCAATTCGGATGAACTTTTGATAAAATGTTGTTGATGGTGGATTTTCGTTTAAGGTTAAATTTGTAAAAACCAGAAAAAATCATGCGCTGACATCTTGTAAAAGATAAAGCCATTTATAAGTGTTGATACTCCCCTCACTTAATTCACCAAGAATGGAGCATGTGGCAACAATCCCATTCTCGTGAATACATGAAATTCCTCCAGGTTGGAGCATGTGGCAACAATCCTTCCCCGTGAATTTCATATCAGCCTTTGTATTTCCATTACTCATTATCAAAGTGTGGCATGACGATCGAGTGTTACTCTTAAGGAGTAACACGAACCTCCAAGCACTATAATGAAACCATGTACGAAATACCCGTACAGCCGACTCTCTGTGTTATACTAGCCCGATTGAGACCTCTCGGTGTGTTATACTAGCCTCGATTGAGCATCCGGACCGACCGTATCAGTCCGGATATGATTCGATCGCAGTCATCCAACTCCATAAGCATGATTGGATGACCCCGCATCAATTCCATCACTCCCAAGCAGGTATGGAATACCCACGGCCGACCCCGCATGGACGTCATTGGCCTAGCTTGCCAAGAAACCGTTCATACCAAGCATTATGGACGGAAAACCCTAAATTAGGGTTTCGGCATATTACATGTGTTGCAAAGTGCCTCAAACATCCATCTTCGCAGTATAGATGGAGGGTGTAGATGAAGATTCAAAGGGCCCAGAGCATGTCAACACGATCACCGTGGGCTCCGTATTCACACACTTGACCAATCGGTCAAGACCAACCATGCTTGGTTGCAACAAATTCGTACGCCCAAAGGGAGCATGGTCACACGGCTATGAAAGCCAAAATTAGGGTTTCAAGCCATCACGCGCGTCCATCTTCTCCGGCACGAATGGAGGGTCACAGATTAGATTAAACAGTCCGGCCATACCAAAGATGACTACCGTGGGCCCGTCTATCCCCTCACTTGATCGGCCAAGGCATATCATGCCCGGCCATCCCAAAACGTACGTCCAAACTTGCGTGGTCACACCTCCCAAACCGCAACTAATCTCGACCGCTCAACTTCGTCGGACGATTTGAGTGGTTCGATCATGTTTTCATGGGATAATCGGGTGTAGGCGTGAACATCAGCCTACCACCTTCACGCCAGCCAATCGACCAATTCCGACCAAGATTGGTCGTCTTTGGAACGCGCCTCGAAGAGGGCGTGATGAGCGCCCTTGCGGCATTGGTTTTCTATCGCAAATTGATCCCGACCACTCGATTTCACCGGATGAATTGAGTGACCCGAGATCATACTTTCGTGAGGGAATGGAGTATGTGCGCTACACCGTCATGCCGTCTCACACGCATGTATGGTCGGCCCGGCCAAAATTGTATCCCATGCTTGGTTTCGACCAAGTCAAGAGTGTTGCTCGCGCACCTCTTCAAAACCCTAATTTCATTAATCGGCCGCAGATGAGTGTCTCAAAGATCATCTCATCCGTCCAACTTCACCACTTGGTTATACAACCCCGGTCGTGAGTTAATTGGTTAGTGAGGCGTCATTACCCATCACTTTACCACACCATGATGCGCATCGCATTAAAATACACACGATACTTCACAAGTATCGACTTCCCGAATAACACAATTATTCAATTCAAAGATTACATGCTATCTTTCGTGGACCCACGATCCACACATTCCAGACATCAATCATGTCACAAATCGGGGGATACATACCGGGGTATTGGTCCGGCGGTTTAAAAGCGTGCAACAGGTAACGCGCCATCACAAGAACGTGTCAGAAGTCATGGACGGTTAGAGATGAACAGGAGAAGTGGGCAAGACTGGTCGTGTGACACCGACGCACAACTCCACTATTCCATCACTCCACTTCCTCCACTTCCCACGAGAGATGTGAATAAGGCTCAATGACTTGTATAAATAGGTTCTCCGCCCTATTTCAAACGACAACACAAGTCCAGACGAGACAGAAAACCAAGTGTTAATACAAAACGCATTCAAACACCTGTGGCTTGTTGGCATCAATCACAAGCCCGCTCACCTTCGTTACAAGTCATAAGCAAGCCAACACCTTCACAATCTCAACACCTTCTTCGCTTCCCTCCCTAAGATCAACCCCATCTCCTTCACTTTGTGACCGAAACAAGTCCGGAAACGGCCATTTCTTGGTTTAGGCCGGACTTGCACGTATTGATCTCTCGAATCTACAAGCACTCACCGCAACAAAGGCATTTATTTAAGTTTTAAATTCATTCCTCATCCACACCCCAAATTACCAAATTCTGCAGGAGTAGTTTTCACCCATAAACAATTGGCGACAGCAGACGTCAACTTACCAGCAACAGTCGAGTACTAAGCTTAATATAGTTGTATTTACTCTTGTTCAGGTGAAATAACGCAGTTGTTATACACAAAAGAGAACAACGTTGAAAGCTACATCGATTGCAAGCAGGAATCGGAAACAGGTTGAGTTCAACGAGAAAGTGTAAGGAACGAAAAATGTGATATCCAACACAGAGAAGAGGCCATCATGACCAATAGTTTGGCAGGACATCAAAATCATTTTCTCGATAAGAGGGCAAGCAACAATTGTGGCGACGGACAAGCAATCAACTTTCATTTGGCTGTCGAATTACAGTGATCAGTTTTCTGACCCCAATATGATAGATAGAGAATAGCCACACAAGTAGAATTAAAGTACTAGTAATTTGTAATAGAACACGTTAATTATATTGCTTAAGAGTAAGAATTTACAACGTTTACCTTTAGGTTTATTTTCTGCCCTAGGTATTGCTTCTTCCTCTTGGTTTGTTTTCTGTTCGTATTCCTCTAGCTTTCTGCCGTGTGTTCTACAAGTACTCAAGGTACCTATTTATAGTTTCAAGACTCAACTAAAACTAGTAATACCCATATTTGGTAATTTTATCTATTTGTGTAACCTTCTAGGAATAGAACTTTACTTTACCTTCTAGGAATAGAACTCTACTTCTAGAATTACTTGGAGAGTAATTCTGTGGGGTTTTGGACCTAGGTTTAGGGTATTCTAATGGGCCTATACCTAAAAACGGATCAGACCTCCCCCATTAGGAGGCTTTTGGTCCCTCAAAAGCATTGAGTTAAGATGCAGGAAAGTTTAGCTTGCAGCCGCACTCTTGAGTACCACTTTGCACGCTTTAAACTCTTCCCGTTGCGACCTTCTTGGAACAATTCTTGTTTTCCAACTCTAGTCATCTCTGTCTTCTTGCTAAGAATCAGATCTTCTTTTGTTACTTCCCTTAGAGCTAAGTCTTGCGCAACTTGTAATGATGACGACTCATTTTGCTCGTCAAGTCGCTTGATTTCTGGCTCCACGCGTTGTTTTGGTGGTACCTTCTGCGACTATTGCAGGGTGTGTTCAAACCCTTCTAACAACTGTTGCAGATCGTTCTTTTCGGTTTTAGTGCACTCACAAGAGTTTGCACAAACCAATTCACTGTGTTCTTTGACGCCTTTGTTTAACCGTGAGTAGACTAAACTTCGATTAGTGTTGAGTAGACTAAACTTCGATTGGTGTTTACTAAATGTCACAATTTAAGTTGTAGTTTCTTCTTTTCTTTAGAAGCTAGAATATGAAATCTTTTTCCATCTTTTACCAGCTTCCAAATATTTTCTCTTCTTAAGTACGTTGCATCTTTGTCCCATAGGTATGGACTACCTAAAACAATGTGACACACATCTAATGGGACAACATCGCATGTTACCTGATCCATATATTTCCCGTTAATGGAGAATTTGAAGGTACATTGAACCGCCACTTGCATTTCTGTATCCTTCTTCAACCATCCTAATGGGTATGGCTTAGAGTGTGGTGTTGTCTTCAAAATCAGTTTCTTCACAAGTTGTTCAGATATCAAATTTTGTTGTGGTCCGCTATCAAGTAAAGTAAGGACCTGTGTCTTGTCGACTTGAGCATAAACCCAAAATAGCTCTTCTTTAACAGATTCTGGTGTGGCCGGTTCTGAACCACTGGATTTTTCTGTTGTGGTAGTTGCGACCCCTTTTCTTGTCATCATCAGAATTTTGTGATCAGGTTGAGGTGAACCGTCAATTACCTCATCTTCCTCTTCTTCGTTTTCTTCTTTATTATAGATGGTTGTGGCAGTTTGCTTACGGTCTTTCCACCATGCTGGTTTCAACTCCGGATGCAATTTCCAACATCCTTCCTTCGAGTGTCGATCGGTTTTGCGGTTTGTACAAAAGATTGGTTGGTTTTTTTTTTGACATAACATGATATGTCCTCCCCTCTTTATGAGTAGTGCTCACAATCTCTCCTTCGTTTCTTGATTGCTTTGCTCCATAGGGTTGATTTTTCATCTCGATGTACACAGCTTTCTTGCGTGCATCATCGATATCTAAGCATCGGAAATAGTGCTAATTCTGTACGTATAGAAAAAGGCAAACCTCCTTTATATTTCTTAATAGTCTCGGAATCTCTCATATTCACGTTTAATGCTATAGCTTGCTTGCGAAATTCAGTAGTGTATTCTTGGACGTTCTGCCCTTTTACTTGTCGCAAGAATTGCCATTGTTCGCGTAGTCGTTCTTTATAACCAATTGGGTAAAACTGATTTTGGATAGCAGTTGTGAATTGCTTCCAAGTAGTTACTGGTGCTTCATTGCTAAGGACCAAACCTGAAGTATATGCTTCCCACCAAATTAAGGCATGTCCATCAAGTCTTAGCCTAGCGAAACTTACCGTTGCTCTTCAAGAAATCCCTTGGTGTCAAGTAAACCTCCATAGATTTGAGCCAACCATCTAATTTTTTCTGGATTCGATCCCCATCGTATGTCGGGATTTCAATTCTTGCCTCCACTTTGAACGGCGAACTGTCTATGAACCCTACTTGTTTTCCCATGTTCATAATTAAATCAGAGCCATCTGTTGATTTGGTATGTGAAAGCTGTAATCCTTTTATCATCTCTTTTAGCTCAGCCATATCTTTCTTCATTGTTTTCATATCTTCCTCCAATTTCTCCATTGCTTTTTCTGGTAGATTGGATGATGATGATGAGACAGATGTTTTCTTTCTTCTATCAATATTGGGATCTAACTGTAATACCTTGTTACCCTTGGATCGAAGCCCTTCCATTCATCGCCGGAAACATTGCTTACTTAACTTCTTGCTCGATACCACCGATCGCTTTTTCGACCCCAATATGATAGATAGAGAATAGCCACACAAGTAGAATTAAAGTACTAGTAATTTGCAATAGAACACGTTAATTATATTGCTTAAGAGTAAGAATTTACAACGTTTACCTTTAGGTTTATTTTCTGCCCTAGGTATTGCTTCTTCCTCTTGGTTTGTTTTCTGTTTGTATTCCTCTAGCTTTCTGCCGTGTGTTCTACAAGTACTCAAGGTACCTATTTATAGTTTCAAGACTCAACTAAAACTAGTAATACCCATATTTGGTAATTCTCTCTATTTGTGTAACCTTCTAGGAATAGAACTCTACTTTACCTTTTAGGAATAGAACTCTACTTCTAGAATTACTTGGAGAGTAATTCTGTGGGGTTTTGGACCTAGGTTTAGGGTATTCTAATGGGCCTATACCTAAAAACGGATCATACAGATACTATATTGAGCACAACAACTTTAAGAGTAAAAGTAAATGAAGTGAAAAGAAAGAGCATTACCCACAAAAAGAAGCATTTAACGTTATCAGATGGGGACAATGAATGGACTACACAAGCAAGAAAAGTTCTAATATTATAAGTATTGCATCACATATTATTTGGCACTTAGGAATGAATTTGTTGTGACAAGGGAAGGCATCGTCACTCAATTCTGTGATCAGTGATTTAAGACAACCGAAGGCTAGCTGTTAATGCTATCATATGTCATGAGTTTACCCAAATTTCTGTCATATGTCAAGATAGGAATAACAATAATGATTAAACGATCATATTAATACTCACCAGAGTTTAAGCCAACATAATGTATGTGCGCAGCATGTCCAGATATAGATGCCAATCTTCCCGGATATGGATCTTAAAGGTTAAATCCTTGCATATAAACATGAACTCCACATCAATACTACAGAGTAGATATAAATATTAGAATAAAGTTATGTCAAGTCAAATTACATATTACCAAATAGGAAATTGAAGTCCACTAGGAATCTGCCATTAAGCTAGTTGGTTAACTTTTTTAAGCGCACAAGATGTAAATGAAAACAAATCTTATAACTGAAAGCTCACATTGGCGATTCTTGCGCTTCCATGGTCCTTTACAAGCCTGATTAGGTATATTTGGTACTCACCATATACGATCTTCATCTTCATCCTAATCAGAAGGCCTACCAAAGTCCTGCAATACAAATTGATGCAGTCGAAAATCAAAGACTAACTTGCGAAAAAAGAGAACAATCATCAAACAGACTACAGAAGTCAGAATATTTACCATCATTAGAGCATAACCACACATCCACAACATCATCAACATATATTACACATAAATTGGTAAGAGAACCCATCCATCTAAGAAATTCCATCACTGAAAAGATGAGACAACAGAACACCCATACCAAAATTTAATTACTAGTAACAATATAAACAATTAAAATCAATTAAAAATATCTAAATCCACGTATTGGAACCCAAATAAGCAAAACCAGTTAAGATTAAAGAAACCCCAATTTAAGAAATTGAAATCAGATGAAGTAATAATGCTTGAATACCTTAGAAGTTGTTTCTCATGAAATTGTTGGAGCAATTTATCCAAAATCCTTTTCACCACCATCCAAACTGGAATTTTTTAGGATTCTATTTATAAATTGATACCTACGAATGATAAAAAAATTACTCCAGTCTTTAGTTACAATCTACACAAAATCTAAACAGAAAGACTACGATTTGGATAACAAAATTAACAATAAAATAAAACCCACTTCTTATATTTTGATCTCTAAGACTACTAATTTCTCCTCCTTCACCATCCTATTATGTAATTTAATCATTCGATCCAAAAGATGCAACAACTAGTACCTTGATTTAGATCTACAAGGTTATAGAACATCTAATTTAAAATCATTTGATCCAGTTCTTTCATAATTACCAGCAGTATTGTCAGATTGCAACTGGATTTGGTGGATTCAAATCCTCATCGATGTAAACAGGTGCAGGTTTTCATGGTGAAAAGAATTGTTTCGATTTTTGTTATGATATAGAAACTTAGGGTTTCGATGATGAATCTGAGTGTAAGGAAGATGAGAGAAGAAGATGAGAAACCGAGATTCATCAGGAGAATAACATTTAGGTTCAGTTTGGGTTTTCTTTCATTTCCACTAGTGAAATATTGGAACTCATTTCCTTTATTAATATTTAGATTTCCGTTGAACAAATTAAACATCTTCTCGAGTCGCAGAACTTCCATGGTTGAACTCCTCGAAGATGTTCCATACACAAATACAGTCTCGTCCAAGCATGATGCCAACACCTGCTCTCACCCCAACAATTAAGAAGCCTTAAGTAGGCCATAGGCATGGCCACGACACTTGCAAGTGTCAGCGCCGATGTCGGGCTAAGTTTCAAGCGACAGACCAAGTTCCCAACAACGCTGGACAAATTTTCAGCCCCTGGCCAAGTTGCTAATCCAACTTGGCCAACGCTAGCAGGCCCGTGCTATCCGCACTAGAAGATCCGCACTATCTGTGTCAACAACCAAGTTCGCCTGCAACAGCAGCAGCCAAGGCGCGTCCCCAGCAACAGCTCACACCGTTCTCGCCAGAAGTAATGTTTGGCTGTTCCCGCTAGCATCTATAATGGTCGTTCCTGCTAGCATCAATGTTTGGTCGCTTCCGCGAGCGGTCATGATTGTCATCCCCCCCAGCATCCATGATGGCCGTTCCCGCGAGCAACCATGCTAGCCTTTCCTGCCAGCAACAATGTTTGGTAGTCCCCAGCAGCGGCCAGTCTTCTCGTCCGCGACAACAAATCCTATCTCTACACCTGTGCCATTTCTCATCTCTTGTCAATCTTGGCCAAGCAAGCCTAGCCATTTTTACTTCTCGACCTCCGCCGAGCTTGGCCATCCAAAACAATAAGTAGCCCACAACTCCACTAATTCTCACGAGAAATCAAAACATGTTACATGAGGGAATTCTTCATAGGGTATTGGTATGATGGTTTACAATAACATACGGCTTGGCAACACCACATGATGAGAAATTAACGAGTAGTGGTGACAGTTTAGAGTAGTTGAAGAGATGATGGAGTGGCAGTCTAGAAGCTTCCCTAGGAAAGTGGACATGACTGCTACATCCATGATCTCCACCTCAAAATTCCTTCACTACTTCCACACTACTCACGAGGAAACAGTGTGCGACCCTTACAACTATAAATAAACTCTTTTGTCTATTCATAAGAACAAAACAAGCTTACCATTTAGATCTTTGCTTCTTCATAGTTATCGACAATTTTACTCACTCACAATTCATCACCACTGTGATTCCTCAATTTTCGTTGCTTCCCTCCCCTAAGATCAACCCATATTCTTTAGGGTATAATTTTGATTCCCAAACCTAAATACGCAAACGGCCATATATTATTTTATTTTAGGTTATTAATATCACGTTATTTTCTATATGATTTTGATTTGGGACTAATTTTTTTATTAATATATAGAGTTTATTAAACCTAAATAAATACTTTGGATGCACCTTCTTAGAACCACATTTTAGGTACAAACGGTAATCAACGACTAAAGTTGGCTCGTTAACGTTTATTCTCGTTGAATTTACCTTGGGTTCGAAGTTCGAACAATCCAACACTGTTGCAAGACTTTCCATATATCTTCGTGTTGTCAAGGTGATAATCACCCCCGTTTAGATGAGAGTTTTTTTGCAAGAGAAATAGGAGGAAATGATAATTAGACTGACACGTGTTAGTTTATCTTCCCAGATAGTAGAAGATAAATAGAGAGAATTCTAAGAGGCGGGTCGCGTGTCTGTGTGGGACAGACAAGCGACGAAATCAAACACAGTGAAAACTAACAATGGCAGTAGTAGTCTCCAACTGCTACAACTACAGAAGCACCATCACCACCACCACTACGACGCCGTTAAAGTACCATTCTTCTCAATTTCTTGGACGTTCATCATCCCTTCATCTTACAAGACGAAATCAAACTCCAACTAATGTTAATTTGTCGAAAATCAGTGCCATCTTTTGGGGGCAAAAGAAACCTGCTGCACCACAACCACATGAAATGGAAGTCTCTCTTGGGACATTTACACTTGCAGCCCCAGAATCAGACTCACAGGTGTTTTCATACTTTCTACCGGATTGGATTTATTAGGTACTCTTGATTTATTTATTTTTTGTTTAATATTTTTCTTTTTTTGGATAATTACTAGGGTGTGTCAACGAATGAGACGGTGAGACCTCAGAAATTATCTCTTTCAGTGGTTTCTTCAATTTCAGAGATTCCATCTGAAGAATGGGATGCATGTGCAATTGAAGCTACTGGTCCTGATAAAATGAATCCATTTCTTACACATGGATTTCTTTCTAGCTTAGAGGAAACTGGCTGCGCTGTCAAGGTTATTCTTATGGTTAACCCTTTTAAAATTCACTTGCATTAGTGGAATGTTTTGTTGTTTGTACTTCATTATCTCCAATTAATTTTAAACTGAAAATGTTCTTATGAAGATCGTATGCTTGTGCGTCAATCATAAGCATCTTAAGGTGGTAGAAAAAGAATAGACATGTGCAAATAAAGAGCAAAAAGGACGAAATTTGCAATGTTTAATTCAAACCTTAGGTAATGGGATAAATGGTAAATTAATTATGAGATCATAAGACCATAAGCAGAAGGCACACTGAAGACGATCAGCTTTCCTTTTGTATTTGAATGCTTCAGCTATTAGAGCATGTGCTATTCCCATTTATACTGTCAGTTGGCAAGAAATAATTTTATTGCCAAGAAGATTAGATAATTGGCCAAAGGGGGGAGGATGAACTTTGTTTTCTTGCTGCACCACAGAGGAGAATTTGTAAAACAAAATTTTGTCCACCTTTAGTGAGGAATGATCTCTTTATAATCTGATAGCATTGCCTGACTTACTTTCAGGAAACAGGATGGTCTCCTGTGCATATTGTTGCTCGAAACGAATTCGAAGAAATTTTAGGTGTTGTTCCTCTTTATCTTAAAAGGTCCAACATCTTCAGAGACCATGTACACATTTTTCTCCTTTTATTTTCCATTTAGTTGCTATCTTTTTGGTTGTGGCTTAGCTATTTGAATTTGGGTTTGCAGCAATTCTTATGGAGAATTCGTATTTGACCATTCTTGGGCAGATGCCTACTACAGATGTGGTGTACCCTATTACCCAAAACTACAGTCCTGTGTACCTTTTACTCCAGTTACTGGTCAGAGGATATTACTTCGTAACACATGTTATAAAGATCAGGTTTTTGAGAAGTTAGTTGAGGCGTTGAAGGATCTTACTGCTAAGGTATGTAGGAGTTCAACTGTCAATTCTCCTATTCAAAATGGTGATGCTTAAGAATTGATTGACATGTTATTAACCGATGGATACGTCAACCCCTTGTCTTCTTCACAATTTGAAAATGGGAGTTATAAGTTGAATTAACTCTTCTCATTGAAGTGAGAACACTGGTTTTTTACGTTCATCATTACTGAGGAGATCTATGGTAACCAGGAATCAGGTAGAGATTTATTAGAGGATAGAGGGTCAATTATGAACAGTCTTCGGTTTGCACAAACCCCCTCTTTAAAATCTTGGTACAAATTCACCATTGATGAATTTCTCAAAATGTCGGATATCCTTGCTTCTTTATTTATGCGCCATGTTGAATTTATTTAAGTTTCCAGCCAAGAAAAGTGGGAGCCTTGACTACTTGTGATTATGCTTGCATGGTTTATATCTAAATTGGAAAATTATGAAAAACTTCATTAATCATGTAAACCAAACATGCTTGACTAATTTACAATTTTTTAAAAGTTACCGTGGCTGTATTTTTGCCAGTTCAAGGTCTCATCTCTACATATTACCTTCCCATCTGAAAATGAGTGGCTCAAAATGAAGGACCATGGATTTCTGCAGAGAGTTGGATTGCAATATCACTGGAGAAATCGCGATTATAAGAAGTGAGTTTAGCTCAGCTTACCAATTCACCTTCCTTCTTTTTTCTGCTTTTGAATTTTTAGTATATTTTGCTTTTAGTGGAATATTATGTCTTCTAGGTATCCATTACAGTGTAGGATATGGGTGTGCTGCATCTTAGTTTGTTGTTATATTTTTCCCTCTATTACTAAGAGCTCTTATCTTACGCCACAGTTTTGACGAGTTTCTTATGGACATGAAACAAAGTAAACGAAAAAATGTTCGTCAAGAGCGCAAAAAGGTTAGCATAAATCAAGGTTCTATTTGGTGCTGAAATTTATGTTAAAACAAGGTGTTGGTAACATCTAAGCTAATTCTTGTGGTAGTTTAGTTGCTTTTCAAAGTAATTTAGTGCTGGAAACTTGGTTGGCTGGTCAGCGTTCCTTAATTTTGGGTAGTCATCTAACTTTAAATTTAAAATGGATTAGACACTGATCCTAGAGCACTGCGAGACTGCTTGGTCAGATTCAAGAGGATTTTCTTGAAAGACTCCAATCCTAACACTATTGAGATCTGAAAGATACACAGATAGTAATCTGTAGTTTTTCCACCCCAAGAAATGGTCAAACATATTATGTCGAAAGGTGCCCTTGTCATGCCAAAGTGCTGAATGAAAGCACTCTCTATATGCCAAAGTGCTGAAGTAGCATGTTGTTAATTGTTTGACAAATCTTTCTCGTGCAGATCTCTACACAAAATTTGACAATGAAACGCCTCCGTGGGCATGAAATAAAGGTACTTAATATTTTATTTTTGTTTTAGGTACATGGATTCTTGTTCTTATTACATGTATTTTGGGTGATATTGTGACAGGATAAGCATTGGGATTCCTTCTACCATTTCTACAGGAGCACCACTGATGACAAGTTTGTAACACTTCTCTACAATTTATACGTATACGCTTTGCATAGTTCTTCTATATTAGTTATCTTGATTCCGCATACACCGTTGTAATCTCATCCTCAGCAAACATTAGAGTTTATTAGTCGTGTCTTTCTTATCAGATGAAGAATACCGTGTAAGAATCTTGGACGTTGAGTAACTTGTATTCGGTTTTCTTTTCAATTAATCACGATATTAGGTGGAAACGTAATTTCGTCTTTGATATATCTATAGGTGGGGTAGAGCTTACCTAACTAGGGACTTCTTTCATGTGATGGGAGAGAAGATGGGAGACCAGGTGTTGCTAGTTGTTGCTGAAGATGGCGATGATCTTGTTGCAGGTGCTCTTAATCTTATCGGAGGGGATACAATATATGGGCGGTTATGGGGCTGCCTTTCACAAGCCTATTATCCCAGTTTGCATTTTGAAGCGTGTTATTACCAGGTATTTATACAGTTTGCCTAGTAGTCAAAGTTAGGGTTCATGATCCGCTCATGCTCCAAAAAATTGATAATAGCATCGGTTTGTATTTATAGTAGACAAACACATTATTATTATTATTGCGATTACTATACTTACAAGATGCTCAAGTTGTCAAGTGCGCAATTATTATTCTCGATGGGGACTGTTATTGTGAGAATTTGTCCCTACTGTCATTTGGTTAAGTGAGATCGTCCACTTATCCTTATGGATGAAAAAACACTCTTCTCTCTTCGGTATGACCCACTATCATATATCACTATAACGGATACTTCAAAACAACAGTTGCAGTTGCAGTTCATGTTTATATTTTATTTCGCGTTACAAAGCAGTAATTGCAGCACTAGTTCATTAATACCATTTTCTGCATGTTTGTTCCCTCATTCAAACATCACTAGATATTTTATCCGTGCATTTAATAACATTACTAAACTCATTTTGAGGATCTAATAGTGAATTATTTCCAACACCAATCTTCTGATCTGGTTCGTTAATAGTGTGAAATTTCTAAATGTGGGCGGTGATTTGTTTTTCTATTTCAGGCAATTGAAGCTGCTATTGAACTAAATCTCAGCAAAGTAGAGGCAGGAGCTCAGGGAGAACATAAAATTCAGAGGGGTTATCTACCTGTAACAACATACAGCAGCCACTACATTCTAGATAAGGATTTCAGGTCAGCCATAGGGGACTTTGTGGGGAGAGAAGCAACTCAGGTATGTTACTGCTACTAAGTATTTCAATTCACATGTTCTACACTAACTAGTATAACCTGAAATGAGACTCATATTTCAACATGTTACTGCTACTAAGTATTCCTTTTATTGAATGTCTTACTGTGACACAGGTCAGCAGAGTTTCTTAAAACTATTGTCATCTAATGTTTAAAATATATGTACATTGTTCATAACATGCATGTAGGCCCTTATTTAGTCGTCCCAACTATTGAGAAGTCTGCGATCTTGCATCAGATTATTGTCCTGCTCACGAGAAGCTATAGTATAGAGTTTCCGAATTCCTAGGTCAGCAAAAAAAAAAAAAGTTGAAAGGCAATTATCACTGCAGCTTATCAGATGTTTAAACGCTTAAAAAATGTCATTTCCCTCTACCTCCGAAAAGAAGACGTTAATGGGGAGACCCATGTTGGTCCCGTAAATATGTAGGAAAGTCCTTGCACAAAAATGCTATAGCATACAATAACTGTTCCCATACATTAAACCCATTGCTGCTTCAAATCTCAAGAAGAAGCTATAACGAAAGTTACCCCTCGTATTTTTATGGTTGTCACAAAATTAAGGATAAGTAACGGGTTTCTAGCCCACCAAGCGAAACCGTGTTTTTTTCCAGCTACCATGGCTATGGTAATCACAGTGAATCAAATCTAGTTATCTGCCATTGTTGTCCCCTCTTAGGTGCTCACACTACCACATGTTTATTCTTGGTTAGAACCCTGGTCCAGCTTCGAGACCAACTATCCCACTCAAAAGGCCTTGGGCAACATGAGTACCATACGAATCAGGGATAAAAATTAGAACACCTCAGTGTTTTATTTCGGTTCATTTCATTATTTTGGCGTTTTCAGTCCGAACCTTCTTTCCTAAACTAAACTTCAGGCTTTCTGTTCAATCTTATATTATCCATGGATTATATTGAATAATGGCACGAAACAGTGCTAACCAGTTCATTATTTGTGTATCGGGTTGATACTCCCATTGCAGGTTAAGACTGTTATCAAAATGCTGCATGATTCTGGTCCTTTCAAGGAGGATGTTCTGAAAAGCCTTGAAGAATGAGAAACCTCGAAGTTGGTAGACCTGTAAATATTCATTGGTAGCCTTGAATGAGTTCCCTTTATTCTACTGTAAATATGTGTAATTTCTCTGATATTCGAAATCAAAATTGCTCCAAGATTGAAGCATTTTCTTTAACCTACAATTGTATGATCCTTTCCCAATCATGGGGAGGACCACGATCAGGCGAGATTGGAAACTTTTGGCAGTTGTAACAAAAGATACAGTTTTGGCCTTCTTGTTGTATGAAAATCAGACTTGTCCCAGCAAGAGCTTCAATAAAAAGTTCTGGATCTACAGTCCAGGCATAAGGCATTGCGATCTTCTCTTCAGACCAGTAAACAACATCATCGTTATTCACACGACGTACCCACAAAGAAACTTCCTCATCAGAAATTCTTGCGAATACAGCTAAACATCCATCCACTTCCATCAGCCGAAAATCTGGTGGGGGTGAAGTCAGAGGGATTCCGATACGATTAAGCTCTAAACTATCAAGATCAAATGTCAATATGGTTTCACTGCCATCAGCTTGCCTGCTGAACCGCCAATGTATAACACCATTTATATAACAAGGATCACCGACAATCTTATCCCTATTTCCGTTGCAATAGAGACGTTCATCCACTTTAGTTGTACCCACTCTTCTCCATCTCCGTTCGCCAAGAGTCAAGATTTCAATAACCCGAGTATGTTTCCTTGAAGTCTCTGATATGCAAACGACTTTATAATCATTAGTTTTTGGATTATATCCCAAGGCAATAGTTTCAACTCGGAGTCTCTTTTTCGCCGGCGTTTCAATCCAATCAGACTTATCTCCAGTGACAGGATTATAAATGAGAAATGCCTTGCGCGTGGTAATACACAGCAAACCATTCACAGTTTGTCTGGGTAATTCATAAGGACCATGATCTACAAATAACTTGTCAGATTTGTGCAGTAATCCTGTATGAGGTGAAGCAGTCGTGAATTCAATAATTCCTCCTCCTAAACTTCCTAACCCATCGGTGCTATAAGTTTCATCAGGCCTTAGTATCTTCATAGATAGCAGTAACCTATGATCTCCTTCCTGCAGCTTCTCTTCCTTGATTTCGTTCAACACCTCATGAATCGATTTCACCCAGAAACTATGTGACCTTAGATCTGAATAACTCAACAGATCCTTTTCATTCCAATCCTTCCAAAGGCCCCTGATTAGCTGGTCCTTTTCCTTCCTAAATAACTGATCAACAGGCTCTAGATGCTGCTCCTCTTTCTTTCCCAAACCAGAAACCACTATCACTTCCTTGTTAAGATCTCCTCTATTGATTTGGGTGCTCCCTGAGTAAAGACGTCCTTTCATTGACCAGCGAGTTTGGGGAGAAGAAATCTTCTTCAAAACTGCTCTCATTGCCATCTCTCAGAACACTATGGTGCATGTTTTCCCTTCCCTGTTCTCTATATAAAAATAGAGGTTTTTCGAGCGACCTGGTTAATCGGATTTCCTACAGTAGAGATGACATCATTTCACCCAAACCCATCCTCGTGGGACCCGTCCCTATGGGTTAGGGTTTTACCCGTATAAATGGGAACAGGGGCGGGACGGGGAATCCCGAAATTAATGATGCGGGGATGGGGCGGGGATGGGATTCAAGGTCCCCCCCCCATACCCGTCCCATATTTGATTTGCTCTCAAGATTGGCTGTGGGATAAGATGAAAGGTAAAAGAATATTTGTTGTATTAAAGCAATTTTTACATTTTAAATACTTATTTACGGTTATATATGATACATTTTCTTTATATTTCAGTAGGTGGATTAAAATCAGAACGTGGAACTTTTTGGAAGACAATGAAGAAGACCATGATGAGATGATTAACATGGAGGAAGATGGTTAATAATGAGGAACTATGAAGTAAAAAGAACCATAATTCTTAATTGTGGGTCAATTGTTTCCTTTATTTTTCAGTTTTAGTTGGTTATGATAAACTTAAAATTTTAAAATGCACTGCATAGGTTATTATTATTGTTTGGAACATTATAATTATTTTTAAATTATAATTATTTATAAAATTCTAAATATTTATTGTAGTGTTAGGGTAACCATGGGGAACCCATCTCTAGGGGATTCTCCATACCCATCCCCGCCCCATTCTTACGGGGAACGGGTAGGGGATGTGTTTTGGTTTTCTGAATGGGGTAGGGGATGGGATTCAAGGTCCCCGCCCCATACCCGCCCCATTGCCATCCCTACTTCTGGTTGATTCTGGCCCCACCATTTTTATTTTTATGGTAATTGTAATAAAATCTGGAAATAAAATTTAAGAAGATATATTTTTCTCCACAATATATTTTATAGACAATCACATTCAACAAAAATTATTTCTGAAAACAGCTAAATCTTGAAAAAGTCGTATAAAATTACCATTAAAAATATATAATGAAGATATTACACAGGGCTTTTGGTTGGCAACCTAGCGACAAGCTGGGCCCCAACACCTATTTGAATAGTAACTCCTAAACGATAAAAAATGAAACTACCAAAACCACTACTAGCGTCATTACTAACCAGACAGTTCCTTAGAGGCTTAAAAAAAATCAGAGTGTCCTCACCAAGCTCCCCTAATGTAGAGAAGGCCAAAGTCAGTGCAAGGAAAGAAGCTAGTTTATAAGTGGAGAAAGGCCAAAGACCAAATGTAACTCCGTTCAAATACAAGATTTCTTTTTCATTGTGTAGAGGACGAGAAGATGAAGACGATGGGAAAGAACGAGAGTCATTCTCGAGTTCGTATGAAGAAGTTATGAGCAAAACAAGAACTGAGGACTAAGGGCAAATGGTCATTTTATCGGGAGGTGCTATTGGTATCCCAACTGGATGATAAGGGACACCTTCCTCGTTAAGGGGTAGTCAAGTTCAAGAGAAGTGCTAAAGGGGAGTCTGGTCTTTTTACTTAAGGGGTTTAACATTCAAAGATTGTTAAAGGCACCCGCCTTCATTACTTCCAGGCTTGCCTTCACTGTTCTTAAACAACACAGTAAATGGCAGATGGAACTCGATGATCATGATGATCACGATGATGATGGATCTTGATTAACGTTATACTCTAATTTAAATACATCATTAGGTTCCCGAGGATGATATTAACTGGGTAGGAGTCTCGATTTCAAATCGCAGGCCTTCCGCTGTGTTCGGGGAGATGATGTAGCTGATGATCATGATGATCATGACGGTGATGGATTTTGGAAAAGAGATATTCGAGATTTTTGCGACATCATACTGGGTCATTGTTGATAGAAAACTGGGTACTGCTTGATTTTTGACAAAGTGCTGACACTTCGGAAGCCATGCGGGAATATGGCCGCCATTATCACCTGGTGTCGCTGGACGAGAAGAATGTTGTGGTGTCGAACGAAGAAGGAGCTGAGCTCGTGGTTTGTTGACAGAGATGATGAAGCCTGAGCCGTTGATCACAGGATGATATCACGGAGTCACCGATGCCGACGATGGTGACGTAATGAAACTCTCTCGCTAAAAGTACAATGGTAATGGCAGAACGGTGTCAAAGGGAACTCGAGGAAGAAGAAGTCGAGAAGGACTCGATTATGGGGTCACAAGTGCTGAATGCCTAAACGATGGTGTTAAGGGAGAGGGATGGTTTGGTGGGTAATCGCCAGGGTCTGCTTGCCATTGCCCTGGATGAACCAGGGAGAAGTGAATGAGAAACAGAGACAGTTTCGCCATTTGATGGAAATAAATGATGACGCCATTGGCCTATCCAACAAGTACAAATCGTAGGCGAGCACATGGTGTGGTGGGAGCCTGGTTGTTGTACGACCGTAAGAGAAAACACGTCCGCAGAGCCTCACGCTGCTTGGGATACAGGTGGAGATAGGGTGTATTTAGAGCATCAAGCGGATAGATATACGGTGTAGATGAAGACATATGAGGTCCCCAGAGATCGAATGGATGAAGAGGCATGTAGACATTTCCAACGTGCGACTTGCTCGCACCGAATCAACATCTTTTACTTTAGATAAACTCCATCACTTTTGACTTTATCTTGCGCGACTATCAGGGTCGACTAGGGTATTTGATGCCTATAAATAGCTACCTAAACCAAAAGAAAATATATCTTCTTCTTTTATTATTCTTTTCTCTAGCTAGAAGATTTAAACGAGAGAGAAATAAAGTTTTGCTCCTGGCTTTTTCTTGTGAGTTTTTATATTTAATTCTATTTTTATTCTTTTCTTTTATTTATTTGTAGAATTCTTTTTAGCTATGAGTAGCTAAACTTCTTTTTGATTAGGATGATTTCAAAGTCCCGAACAATGAAGCTTTAATTTCATAAACCAAGTTTATTTCAAGTTTTATTTTATTGTTGATTATCTTTATTATTTTAATGTTTAAGAATATTGAGGGGTTATTTAAAGTGATCAATTAAATTAACCAATCAATAATTCTTCTACTAGTATTGGGGTTGGTGATACGTGTAATTGTCACTCAATTTTTCTGCATAAGTAGTAAATCGCAAGAGTCGATAGAGGGATTCTCGTTAAGCAATTGTGTATAAAGATAACACTAGTAAGCGTGCCGAGCCTATGCGTCCCGATGCAACGACGCGCATCACACACCCAAACCATAACCGTGTGCAACGCACTTGTCCAAGTATTTGGCACGTTTTCGAGAAACCGCACTTGAAATAGCCTTACCAGGGGCGAAGGAGCGAACACCATCACCAAGAAAAGGAGACACACCTGTAACATCCATACAAACATCTTGCCCATTCTCCCAGTTGAGGACGAGGATATCAGCGTGTTTTAGATCTTTGCTATCATCCGACTGAAGACCCAGAGAAACCTCCTTGCGCGCAGGCACATTGGATTTGTAACAAATGTCCACAATAGCATCACGAACCACATCATGACGAAATTTATAACCAATATCTTTAGCACAATGAAGCGCATGATCTCCAAAA
The DNA here is from genome assembly GCA_023531295.1 of Papaver armeniacum. Lineage (NCBI taxonomy): Eukaryota > Viridiplantae > Streptophyta > Magnoliopsida > Ranunculales > Papaveraceae > Papaver > Papaver armeniacum. The sequence goes on from JAJJWW010001024.1 coordinate 249,669, forward strand.
ATATCCATAGACTTGTTACAACTTGGACACAAGCTATTCTCAACAAACAGAGGAATACCCAAACGATAACAAAGCACAACTCTAAATTGTCTAGGTCCAAGACATTGGTTGAGCCCACTAATGGGTACCGCCAAAAGATAGTCCTGAGCATGCTTGATACGGTTACATTGCCATAGGATGGAGTCTCTTTTAGTCTAACAAAAAAATTAAAATAAAATCACATAAAAATATGCATTATTAATCATGATTTCATCACAAATTAAATGAATCATACAAAAAAAAAAATCCAATGTCCAGTGTTCAATTACATTTATTCCAATGAAACTAATTTTAATTATAGTTCCAAACTACTAATAATTGATTAAATTCTAATTTTAATTGCAAGTTACAATTACAACTCCAAATGAAATTACAAAAACAATTCAACAATGAAGCTAAATCATGCTTGAACCAAATATGAGTCAATAGCCCAAATTAAAAATAAAAATGTTTAGAGTTGTGGATACATACCAATATTTCGAATTTTCCTCCCCTTTGCTAAAACATTTTATTGTTGGTCCTGTAGAATATTAAAGACACAAAATAATTAATAGAAATCGTAATGATTGGTAGGAGCTTTAAAAGTGTATTTTCCTACGTCTTAATCTGCAAGTGCACAGTGCCTTTGGAGGCAGTGGCAAGCACAAGTCGAACCACAGAGAACTAGTGTGTGCAAGGTTGTTCTAAGTGTTTCTCAACTGTTTTCAGGGAAGGTGACTCAAATATATGGCTTTGTTTATAGTCTTTACGACTGAGTTGAAGATTACACAACTAAAGTAAAGATGAAATACAAATATTGAGGTTGCAAGTACTAGGATTATCAAATCCACCACTAGTTTAGGTTATGTGATTCAACTAATTCGAATGCTCTTGTTCCTATGATGAGATAAGGATAAAGTGTCAAGTTTGTCACTTATCTATGGAGTTTCACCAATTGAGGTTTCAATTATCAGGTGAGAATACTACTCGAGCATTAGATGTCTAGTTAAGCACAACTAATCAAAGAAATAGCAATAATAATTAAAGTATGAGTGAAACACACTCAACACAATGTTATCCTAACTACAATGGATGCATGACATTCATTGTGAGAGCAGAGGCATTGAGGTGTTAGAATTGAACTTCTCTTATACCTTAAGCATGCAAAAACAATTCAAATAGAGTTGAATAATGAGAACACCAAACTAGGGTTTCATTTTTAATCCTAGCTAGGTAATTTAGAACATGTTAAACATAAACAGAGACTTCAAATTGAAATTGTAAACTATTATGAACCCTAAAATTGACTAGCCTTTCTCTTACATCAAAAACATGAATTTATACTCTCAAAACATTTCCAACTAACAACTACACTCGACCCAAACCCGATTTCTCCTTGCTTCACCTCTCGAATCGACTATGCAGGGGGGTTGTTGGATAAAACCCTAATCCCAATCTGCCTCAACCCTAGCTTCTAGGGTAAGAGAAGCTAATGGTTGAGAAAGTGCGAATTAGGGTATGGAGGAGGTGGTGTTGATGATGTTCTTTGTCAGGCAAGGTGATGATGGAGGTGGTGATGGCTCTGTGATAGATATGGGTGAAGGTGGAGAAGAGGGATGGGTTTTCTCTGTTGGAGTCGTGGGAGAAGAAACAGAAAGTGAAGGAGAGAAATGGAGTTGGTCGAAAGGGTATAGGGTTAGGTGGATTTGTTGTGGAGCGGAGGCATCGAGGTTTGATGAGGAAGGCGGAGCGAGCGTTGGATCTCGGTGAATCCGATGCGTCCGTTGATGCGACCGTAGGATGAAGATGGGTGAAATCCGAACGGCTCAGGGAGAATCAGACTGATTTGGTGTTGATCGGGAGCATGGAGTGTTGATGTGAGCGAAGGAGCGACCGTATGATGTAGCTAGGTGAGATCTCAACGGCTCGGGGTGGATGGGCTCGGATCCGGGTCATGGCTAGCTCAAGCCCATGTCTTGTAAGTTGGGTTGCGACTGATGCGTGCGCGGGCTTTGGCTTTCTGCTCCATAGACGCTTGTCTCCAATTCTTTGCTCTTTTGGATCCTCAGTTTCTCCGAGCTTTATTTATTACCTAAAAACACAAAATTAATTAGTACAACTATTTATTCTTGAAAACAAAGAAAATACAGAATCTGGGATAATATCTGATTTCTGAGTACAAAAGATGAGTTAAATGCCAATAAATAGATGTATAAATATGCAATATTTGGCACTCATCAATGATCAATACATGATATCAAACAAAAAGTTTAGAATAGAAAAACAAAAGCTTTAGTAGAAAAATGCGATAATAATAATGATTTTAACATTAATTTTATTCATTCCGTAAATACAAACAAAAAAAAAAGATTCCATTATGAGATGTAGAATATGCCAAATATCTTTTAGACACAAAAATTGCAATAAGTACATGCAAGTATCCAAAAATAGTGGCTATCCGAAGTATAAAAACTACAAAAAGAAATTGCACATAAGTGCGGAAATAATATCTTTTTCTTCCGAATATCCTGATTTTATTACTATACTTTTTAATATTGCTTATTCAGAAAAATATTAAATTAAATGCACTAATAAAGATACTTTCAACTAAGATTGGCAAAAAAATATACTTTTATAGGTAAACTTGTGGTTTTCTTTGCTTGAAGTTGCCAAAAAAATCACAATAGATGGATATAATCGGGAAAAAAGCAAATATTGCTTAATATTATGTTCAAAATAAAAAGGAAATTCCAGATAATTTTAGATATTAATTAATATTATATCAAAAATAAAATCATTTTATTTTTGGGTCTGGTGTCTCTATATAAAGCAATTAAACAAACCCAAACTCCATTTTTAGCCAAACCCTTTTGTTTCGCTTTTTAAAATTTTGTTGTTATTTCTTTTTTTTCCCGCGATTTAGGATTTTTTATGACATTTGTCATTTTGTTTTGTAGGTATCCTCGATCATGCACCCGTTGCGCTTGTTCCAAAAGAAGCAACATCAAGGTATACCCCTATTAATTCTTGCAAATATTTTTGCGATATCAAACCAAACACCATATGTTTTGGGTGTAAAACGTGTTTTGCTCTTGACATTGTTTATTTAGGTTGTTATTTCTTCACATGTTGCTAAATCATCAGGAAATTAAGGTTTTTTTGTCAATTTTATTATTGATCGTGTATATATGATTGTTGTTTGTTTATTTTCCCTTTTTATGTTATTACAGGTAACTAAATAGATCTTGGTTGATGTAAGAAAGATAGAAGTAGCAGTGAAGAAGACTCATCTATTATGGTTGCAAAATTATATCTAGCATATACATTATCTTCGTGCGATAATGGCTGGTAATATGTACATACATGCATATTCTTCTCATCTATTATTTTGTTATGTTTTAATAATTTTGCGATAATAAAAATATGAAGTCATCCTTTTTTTTTTTTTTGCAATTCTTGATGATATCTTCAGCGTGTGGAGGACCAAGGGTATAATTTAAGTTGGATTCCATTTGCTGTTAAGTTTTTGTATGTTAACCGGATCATCTACGACTATGGCGGTTAGTCGGGTTGTTTTTCCTTTCCCTGGTATATGCTTAACTAGTTATTTGTTCAATGTTTTGTATCATCGATGTTTGTTGGAAATTTAATTAATTATGACAAATGGAATTACAATATTGGTTGAGTTTGTAGAGGGGCATGTATTTTGGTTTGTAGAGTGCCGAATTTTCATACTCGTGATTGGCTTTTGAAGGGAGGCAGTGTGCGTGGTGTTTTTTTCTTCCCTTCCACTCATAAGAAAATCCATCATTTTCTTTTGAAAAAAAAGAATTGTAGCTGTATTTTTTTTTCTTTACATATAATTAGATTGAAAAAAAAAAAGACCACTGCAAGCGGTTACATCTAAATCCCCCCCCCCCCCCAAAAAAAAAAAAAAAAAGAGGCTAACTTGCAGGACAGGGTATCTCAAGAGCAACAAAAACTTGAGACACCTCAGCCAAATACAAAAACAAAATGCAAGTTCACAAATTAACGCTAGACATGAGAAAAGATTCACATTAAATTTCCACAATGTTAATCTCCTTGTGATTATCTCGCAAGATTATTAAAAATATCTTGCCCCTCTTGCTTTGAAGAGGGAACCATTCTCATTGCAGAGAGAGATTCCATCAGGCCTGCAGAAGAAACCTTATTAGAATATTTATAGTTTTTAACGTACTAATTGCAATTACACTTTGAGTTGGTATTAAAAGAAAATAGAAAATTTATATTGATGATTAAAAGAAAATATTTGATTTGTGGATGTCACACATGAGTCAAGAAATCTTCTTTCGAAGGTTCTTTTAATCCTGTATAGATAAAAATAATACAACATCATTAGGAGTAAAAATTACCAGAAAATAAAATTTGCAGAGAGGAAAAACAAAATACAAAACAGACAGCTAAAGGATTCTCAACCCCACAAATTAGGAAAGTTTGTTTCAATAACTTTATTAGGGAAAATGAAATTTAGGAAGTTGCATTTTTGTGTAAGATGGAATCGATAAGTATAGAGTTTTTGGACGTCTAGAAGATACTCAAAATTGGAAAATAAATACTCAACCAATAGATATAACCATCCAAAAATAATATTTACTTATTTAGTTATGGAAATAAAATATTACAAAAATTAGCTAAACTCTGAATTTTATAGTCTGAACTTGCCAAATGTAATCCAAAGTACACAATATATATGGGAAAAGAACAAATGCCTAGCCAAAAATAAAAAAAAATCTCAAATATATTTAGATATTGATTAGTATCCATTTCAAAACAAAATCCTTTTATTTATGGGAAGTGTCTTTATATAAATTATTAGAGCATAAGCCAAGCATCATCTTCAATGCCGCTTCTCACTTCCTATAACGGCTTCGTTTTTTCTTTTTTCTTTTCCAATATGTTATTTTGTTGTTTAATCCGCCATCTGGTAATTTGCAGGAATCCTTGAAACCTTGGCGTTGCAAATGTCATTCTAATGGGATTCCTAATATATTTTCGCGCATGGTACTCTTTCTGTTTTGTGCCAGTTCTCGCTTTACTTTTTTTTTGTATATTCTTTTTGGGTTTTGTCATCTTATTTTTATTTCTAAAGCAAATTTTTTTTGTCATCTAATGTTTGTTACTATTTTTTTTAGCAAGTATCATTCAAAAATATATTCGATTGCTTCTTCTTCTTTTTTTTTGTCTTGTCTCAATTTTGGTGTTGCTTCTTTTTGCCCGCTCTTTGCTATCGGGTATGTAATCTATTAGAAATATCTTGATTTCTGTTGATTTTTAAGCTTTTTGGTTTTTCTCATTCCACCGTACGTTTATTTTTTTGAAATCTATTGCAAATCAATTCAAGAATTTGGCGTTGTTTTGTAGAATGCAAATAGAAGAAAACTTTGCTTCGTTGGTGGCATGGAAAGAATGATTTACAAGATGGATATACCAAAACTATTGTCCATCAACACATTTGTGAAAATACCTGGTCTATAAACCGTATTATTCTCCAAGCAGTGACCTATAGGAATGAGAATCATGAATAGAAGGTTAAAGTGATTTAGATACTTAATTAGAGATTTGCTTTTTATTTTTTCTTAGGAATGAGTTTTGCTTTTATTTTTCTTTGGAATAGATTTTTTAAATGGGATTTTTAGAAATCACAAACAATTCCAACTTTGTTATGGTTTCCCTTTTTGTAAATGTTATAGTTCTTATAGTTTTGCTCTTATGCTACCATTTTCAGAACAAAGAATAAATTATTTTACTTGAAAAGTTATTGTGAAGTAGTTTTTCGTGTAATAGAGGATACTCTCTGTTATTTATGGACTGAATTGCCAAACAATGACGCATCTCAGAAGTCCTCCTAGCGCATTGACCCTTAATTTATTGGTTTTGTCCAGAATATTTACAAACTGATCGTAGGGTAATCAATCTTCTCATCATCCTTTACATGGTGTGGGATAATTACCATATGAATTTAGATCTTTACTGCCGTAAATTTTAAATAGTAAATCAAGTAGTAAATTAATTTCAATAGCTATATTCTAGATTAGGGTAAATAAACCACGTGTAAAACGATATCTTTCTTACCCTAAATAAACCATGTCTATTTAGAAACCCTAAATAAACACGAAAGATATCTTTTTTCGTGTAACGAAGATATATTTAGAATTTAACCAAAAATTAGATTAAATATGGAAACAAAATATGGAGAAAAAAAAACATTAAACCCGAATTATCTTCTGTATATAAAAACCAAGTGTAAGCGACCTTTAGCAAAAAAAAAACGATAAAGCTAGAAGAGCTTCGTAATATATATAAGTACGAGTATCACTACCTACACGCGGTAATAAAAAAGAACAACAAAAATGGCAGAAAACAACAAATTCACACAAAGAAGAACAAGAGAAGACTTGCGGAAATAAAGTATGAAAAGGCAAAGTAAACTTATATCTACCTTGAAGAACTTCACATCGACAAAAAAAAAGAAGAAGAGACATACAAAGACAACAAAGAAACCATAGGCAAAAGGAGTATGAATCTTCGATTTGATATGAATGGTATGGTTTTATTCAACTTGACCAAAAGAAGTTTAATCCCGACCAAATAGTTTAAATTTACCTTGCTTGCTATTTTCAATCAATTCTTTGTTATTTGCAGAGCTAAAAAAATAATAAAATTTTATTACTATCAAGAATTTTGAATGGTGCTTTAAAATTTGTTTTTGTTTAACAATAGCTTATAATAAAGATAACTCTGATCAGAACTTATGAAATTTGGGTCGAGATCCTCTGTGCCAGAAAACCTCTGTGCCCTCTGTACCCACCAGTGAATAACTTACACGTGTTTATATTTATTAACTACTAAACTATCATATTTTGCGTATATTTTTAAGCCGCTAAATTAGGTGATTTTTTAGAGAAAAACAAAGAAATGTTAAATTCTCCCTTAATCGTCTCTACCACTTATATATATCAATTAACAAAATACACACTCCCGAGATTTCTTTGATCGATACTCCATAGATTCATTGATCGATCCCTTCACAGATATTCCTTAATGCTAAGCTCAGATTGACCATGGTGATCTGAAATGATTAGTCTACTTTTATGATGCGAATTTGAGGAGTTTAGATCATTCATTCTGTGAAGAACTTATAAAAAATTGTATTTTGATTCAATAATTACTTAGTACAGATCGTGTCGATGAATTATGATCAAATGACAATGACTATCTTCAATGTAACAGAAAAGAATGGAAAAGAATGATTTACGCTTAAAACACTTATTTCGTTTACTAATAAATGAAATCAAATTGGAATTTCAAATCGCCAAAGACACGTGTCGTCCCCGTAATTGGTGTACAGAGGGGCACATGGAGATTTGGGTACAGACGATCTGGACCCATGAAATTTTGTTTATTTTATTTTCTTGCACAATTTGGTTTTGTAATATATTCCCTATTTAAAAAGAGCAATAAATATTCCATAAGCAATAAACAGACCCGTGCATCGCACGGGTGAGAAACTAGTCCTCTAAAAAATCAAGTCATATGGTCTCCTATATCATAAATACAACACGACACCAAGTGGAGGTAGTCCAGGTCGGCTTGGATTTCTGCCAAGGGGTGTATCACCACATCTTACACCTCGTCGTGAGAAATATACAAGGGACTCTTTGGTCGGTGTCTTTATATCCCGTCAAAGAAATGCTTTGATCCCTCACCTCCACGATGCCAGCATAGACACTTCACCCTAGTGCCAGTATCAACGCTTCTCTGGCTGAACCAGGCAGAAAGATACTCCTTCAATACAATGATTTGTTAACTCATAAGATGACTTGAAGCTCGACCACTTATGCCGATTTACACTTCCGCCTAAAATCAATTCTCATTTCATGTCACATCAATTGCCCATCCCATTAGCAAGACTGCATCATCAAGTCTCTCTTTCACTCCAATTACAAGGTGTTTCTCCAATTACAAGGTGTTTCTCTCATTTCGTGTCACATCAATTGCCCATCACATGTAGCCGTTTTCCGCCTTCCCTTCAATTTTTCCACTCCAGCATCCTATATCTCAGTGATTGCCTATATCATTCAACAGAGCTTCCCCACCTTGTATGTGCATCAGTGCTCTAAACAATTACAAAATTAACTTGGGCCCTATCATCCTATGTTAGAGGAGATTTAAATTGGAGCTTTGGGATATATAATCGGAATTGTGAGTTCCCTTTAGGGTTCCGAGAGATGGCGATGAGAGCAATTTTGAAGAAGATTTCTTCTCCCCAAACTCGCTGGTCAATGAAAGGACGTCTTTACTCAGGGAGCACTCAAACCTATAGAGGAGATCTTAAAAAGAAAGTGGTGGTGGTTTCTGGTTTGGGAAAGAAAGAGCAGCAGCGCAGTGATCTACAGCCGAAGAAGGTAGTTTGGATGAAAAAGAATGAAGAGGAGGAGCAGCAGAGTGATGTACATTTGAAGTGTAATTTTTTATTTTTGGTTGAAATCGATTCATGAGATGTTAAACGAAATCAAGGTAGAGAAGCTGCAGGAGGGAGATGATAGATTACTGCTATCTATGAAGCACCTGAGACCTAATAAAACTTACAGCTACCGTGGGTTAGGAAATTTAGGAGGAGGAATTATTGAATTCACAACTGCTTCACCTCGTACAGGATTACTGCACAAATCTAAGAAGTTATCTGTAGATCATGGTCCTTATGAGTTACCCAGACAAAGTGTGAATGGTCTGGTGTGTATTACCACAGACGAGGCATTTCTTATTTATAATCCTGTCACCGGAGATATGTCTGATTGGATTGCAACACCGACGAACAATAGAAGCCGAGTTGAAACTATTGCCTTGGGATATAGTTCAATAAGCAATAACTATAAAGTCATTTGCATATCAATGACTCTACAGAAACCGACTCGGGTTATTCAAGTGGGAAAAATATCGTTTGGTCCTTTTTTAGGTGGGCCCATGTCTGTTTAGTCTTTTGGTCAAACGCCTTTATTGTTTGGTCCATAATTATTTAAAAATATTTAAATATATAAAAATACCCTTCCATGTTATTTTTTTTTTTTTGTAAGAGATTTTCCGTGAAGCTAAAAAAAAAAACGAGACTTCATTCAGGAATGAAGTCCATACAAAAAAAGATAAAAAGTCCATACAAAAAATGACTTCATTCCAGAATGAAGTCCATACAAAAAGGGAATGAAGTCCATACAAAACATCATTTCATTCCGTGAATGAAGAATAAAGAATTAATCATCTTCATCTTCAACAACATAATCTTTATCATCTTCAACATCAACAACACATCATTATTCATCGTCTTCATCATTCTTTAACAAAGAACATCGTTCAACAAGAAGAAATAACAAAGAACATCGTTGTTGTTCGTCGTCTTCATCGCCTCCAAAAACAAGAACATCCGTGTTAATTTGTTGTTCGTCCAGATCTCGGTTCCTCCATTCAAAAAGATAATCTGCGAAAAAGCAAATACAAAAAGAGATGAGTATTAAAATCAATAAAAGAAATTTTAAATAAAAAAACCATATGTACCTCTAATGCATCTAATAAGACAAAGTAAGGATGAAGAAGAAGATTAAAAGATTGGGAGAGGGAGGCGCATGAACCACAGGTTCAGCTGGAAACTTTCATTAAATAAAATAATCAACCATCATCTTTTCTCATGTAGGTGGTAATAAAACAGACGTAAGATCCATCAGCACTTCCTCATGTTGAATCTCCACTCCCAGTATAACTCACACATGTTGATTTATGGAGAAGAAGCAGATCAAACCAGAAAAAAATCACCCAAATAAGAAATTTCCATTACATCGAGCAGGAATTTTTTTTTTCAGATCTAGAAAAAAAAGATGAGAGAGAAAGTAAATCTGAGAATGATTTATTCTCTCATACTTTTGACTATATATATGGTCCTTATCCAAAAGGGTATTTCTGCCACTACAAGGTGACATTTACATCATCCATGACATCACCCTAGGACCAAACAATAATTTCTAGGACCAAACTATAATTTATATTACCAATTAGGACCAAATGGACACACATGACCTGGTCAACAGGACTAGACTCTCTCTAATATATTATTCCTAGGACCTAATGGTATTTCCTACTATTCAAGTCTTGACTCTCGGCGAAAATACATGGAGAAGAATGGATGCAGCTAGAATAGAGCAAGTCGCCGGCCCAACTGCCTATGTTGACGGAGTTGAGCAGGAGTTTGTTGATCATCCTTTTTATGTAAATGGTGTTATACATTGGCGGATCCGGGTTGGTCGTGACCAGGAAGACATAATGCGGTTTCATGTTGAAAGTGAAAAGTTTGATTATATTAGAATCCAGGATTTTGCAATTTCACCAAGTTTTCGGCTCATGGAAGTGGAGGGACATCTAGCTGTATTGAAAAGAATATCTGATCATGAAGCTTCTCTATGGGTAATTCACGTGTATAAGAATCGTACGGTTAAGTGGAGTGAAGAGAAGATCACAATGCCTTATGCCTGGACAATAGATACACAACTTTCTATTGAAGCTCTTGCAGGGACAAATTTAATTTTCGTACAACAAGAACGTCAAAACTGTATTTTTTGCTACAATCGAAAAACTAAGAAATGCCATAAGTTCCCAATCTCGCCTGATCTTGGTCCTCCCCATGATTGGCAGAGGATCATACAATTGTAGGTTAAACAACATGCTTCAATTGGTAGTGTTTGATACTAACATTGAGTTGTCTGGGTTCCCTTCTTTTTGTGCCTGTTATCTTATATTTGTGGAAAATGCCTATTGAAACTTTATGCTTCCAATTTTTCCGTTTGGTTTTGGCTTTTTAGTGAGTTCATGTTTATGTTTCTTAGTTCTTGCTGAACTACAACTTGTAGGAAATAAAACTGAATTGTAATATGCATGGCTGCAAATACATATATAATTCTAGGAATTCAGAGTTTATTATTTCATAAACCAATTACGCTTTCAAACATATGATTTATGTGGTTCTAGCTGTATTGATCATCTTTTGTTAATGTGAGGTTGTCTTCTATGAAATAGGAAGCCCAAAAGTCAGGTGCCTTAATGCTAGGAGGTTCAAATAGATATTTCAAGAGGGGATTTATGGCATGTAAGAGCAACTACAGTCACGACCAAATTTGGAGACTATAGCCAAATTTGGTCCCAAAGTGAAGCGCAAGAGGACGAACTAAAGATATATTTGGTCTGGATTTCTAGGGTTTGAGACCAAAACTAATCGCCAACCCAGACCAAACACAAATATAGTGGGGCGTTGGTGTAGTGAGCGTGTGCGGTTAAACGTTAATATAGTGAACGTCTCAGATTAAGCGAGAGTATAGTAAGCATTTGAGTGTGGAGCGTTAATGGGAAAGAGCGTCTGAGTGGGGCGCAATTATAAGGTATGCCAGGAGTAACGGTCAATATACATACGACTCATACCAGGCGCTAGTATAAAGTGAGCCCAAGTCTTGGGAATTATATAAAATTCACCTAACTCATTTTGGGCGGTGATATAAAGTGATCCTCACTCTTGGATATTAATTTCATCACCGTCCCAAACCAGGCGTGCACTATGATCATGCCCCACACCGAGCGTCCATAATACATACACCCCAAATAGGCGAGCACTATAACCACGCCTAACTTTCAGACGGTCACTATATGTTCGCTCATTAGTAGGCGTTCATTATACATTCGTCAGACTAAATTTTAGTCTTCCACCACTGCAATTCACCTCCACTATAGCCAAATTTATTTAGCATTTGGTTTGGCTTTTAGTATTTGGTCCCCTCCACGACTGTGGTTGGTGTAAGGTGGGATTTCATACATTCTTAGGATTATTTCCAAATTGGCAGTGACTTGTATTTCATCTCTGATGTTCTAACTGGAAGCTCACTAAGTTTTACTTGACAAATTGACGGTTAAATCCTTTATAAGCTGCCAGCAGTCTATCAAATTATGCGTCTACTTAAACATACTCCCCTTTCCTCACTGCCTTAAGAATTGTGCAAACTACAACTAGCTCATCTAATTTGGGACGAATGGAGAATTAAACTGATAGATCATGGATATCATTGAGGGTCAAAGTTGTAATGAGTTTTATACCAATATGGTTGAATCTCTTGTTGCTAGACCTAAGACATCGACACATGAGACAGTTTGTGGACATGCCTTCTCCAATGCAGATTTAATGTCGTCTATGACTTAAAATCCTCGAGCTGAGTTTCTGTTTGCGTTTGACTGCTTCTCGCTTCTTATGTTTCTACTGTTGTCTAACAAAAGTGAGGCATCACAACCCTTCAAGGAAAGCTAGGAAAAAGTTAAAAGAAAAGACACTCATAGATATATTAATGAAAAGAGGAAAAGTACAATACGCTTAGTACTTTGCATCAGAAGTTAAAACATAGTACGCTAAATATTACGTATAACCTGGAAAAAAAATTCAAGGAAATGAAGCCTGAGCTGAGCAATGAAGCAGCCATTCGAGTCTCTTTTTGGGTAGCTTTTGCAACAACATACCTCACAATTTCTTCAACTTTTGGGCAAGATTGCTCATAAAGTTGGGGTTAAGATAGAAAGAGTAAACTGGAGAAAATGCAAGAAATAAAAATAGTGAAAGAACCATGACATGACTAATGTTAGTTTTAGCCATTTTTCGACCTTGCGAGAAATTCACTCACTTCTGTATCACTAGCTACTTCTCTAGTTTTTGTATGATGAGTGAAATCGAGGATGAGGTTTTCAGTATTTATAGAGTGAACAGAGATGCTGGCATGCAAAGTTGAGAGTGGGGATATGAATAAAAAAATGTAAGTAAGTTGGGAGTTGGTTACTAGTTCTCTCCATTATCAACATATAGTTATTTGACTAATCAGTCAATCACTACACCCATAGTGCAGGTTCTGCATTTGTTCTTACCACTCCATTTGCCTCTTTTGTGACAGCTTCAGCATCACCACTCTGGGCAAGGAATGTAATACATGGGGAAATGATGGCTTTACAAAAAGCTCTGCAATAGTTATCCTCTAATCATTTATCTAATGTCCTCATCAAGTCTGATTGTAAAAAACTAATTGATTCTTTGTATGGTTCCATAAATAGTGTGTCATGGATTGACATGTCTTTGTTGTTAACTTGTCGTAGTCTATTAGATAGTTTGTCTAATGTATTTGTTCAATATGTTGGTCGAGTGCAAAATAAAGCAGTGGATACGCTTGCTAAGTCTGCTAGGTCTTATGTTAGTACTATGCAATGATTGTATACTCCACCTGATGTGATATGTTAGAGCACTGCTCGGTCAAACTCGTAAGTGTTGCTATCTCAAGCTTGCTTGTCAAGTTTAGTTGCCAAAACTATAAATCTTGATTTCTAGTCTACTTATAGCTAAGTCTTGGACTAGGATAGAAAGTGTAGTTGAGCTCTAGACTCCACAACGTTCATCATGCAAAGACGAAAAACTACTCAAGCAACTGGTGGAACTTCATCGACTAAAAGGTATGTGGAGACTTGAACTTATCTATCACTCAAAATTCTATCTACTCTATCTCCTATCTTGAGACAAAATTCGTATTGCTATATAAACTTCGATTATACACATTTGCTATTTCGATCCGAGTTTATCTCGCTTATCTATTTCTCGAAATATGTGTTGGTAAGCTTTCGCTTTGGCCAAGTTCATCTTTACAAGTGACGAAAGTCATGTTGAATATTTTAATATCTTGAAAATTGCTTTGATGAAAAATAGTGTGTGAATAACCTCTATTTAACATCCTCTAAGAATGTTTCAATGATTGAAATGAGAGTTTAGAATATATAACCTTGAATGGATATAAACATTGTATGTGAACTCATACTTGTGTAAGTCCAAAATCCTTGAACCAAAGTATGCGTATTTTGCTGCTCAGGATAACCGGAACTAAAGTCCGCGTACTGCCGGAAGTTCACATCCCGTGAATTTCTGCTGGAGTTTGTGAACTGAAAACAAACTCAATCCGGGTACTTAAGTATGCGTACAGGTATGCGTACTTGAGGGGGTTATTTTCTAAAAACGGTTTATTCGTGAACTAAGACATATATAAACTAAGGAATGCATATTTGCAAATCGTGGCCATAATGTTCATGAATCGATTCGATTGAATCAAAATCGTTTTTGCTTCGATTGTGTCATATATACTTCTATGAGATCTAAGCAATTGAACAACTCTCTAAATAGTTCTTTTGAGTCATTTGAACTAGTTATGGTGAAGATGAATAAGGTTGATATGAAAGTTCCCATATGGCTAACCATTTGATTAACTACTGTTGAACCAACTAGGTGTACACGTTTAGGTACGGTTACAAAAACCTAAATGAACGTGCATTTCATTTGTGTATAACAAGCTAAGTTCGATCTAACGGTTGAAAGATATTAACTTGAATCTAATCAGGTTTTCATCTAACGGTGAATATTGATGCTTTGTTACCAAGGTAACTTAGATTGCAAACCCTGATTTGGAGACTATATAAAGGAGAACTCTAGCAACTGGGAAACCTAATCCCCACACCTCATGTGTGATACTAGTTGTATAAGCTAGAGTCGATTCTCCTTTAACCTTAGGTTTCTACCGAGACCCTGTAGGTTAACGACTTGAAGACTTCATTGGGATTGTGAAGCCAGACCCAACTATTTTCTTTGTAGTTGTGTGATTCGATCTTGTTGTTTCTATCGTATTGAGTACAATTGTAAAATTGGATCGAGATTAATTTCTCCGATAGGCAAGATAGAAAAGTAGTCACAAACATCTTCGTCTCATCGTTTGTGATCCCACAATATCTTGTTTCGCTAGTCGATTAAGATTATTATGAGGTGATTGATATTTCTAGGCTGTTCTTCGGGAATATAAGTCCGGGATATCAATTGGTTCCTGTTCACCTTGATTTATCAAAAGACGTAACAAAACTCGTAGGTATATCTGTGGGAGACAGATTTATCTATTCCTGTAGACTTTTTTGTGTGATACAAATTTGTTTATTAATGTCTTCGACTTTGGGTTGTAGCAACTCTTAGTTGTGGGTGAGATCAGCTAAGGGAATCAAGTGCGTAGTATCCTGCTGGGATTAGAGACGTAAGGAGCGCAACCGTACCTTGGATCCGTGTGAGATTGATTGGGGTTCAACTACAGTCTAGACCGAAGTTAGTTTGTAGTAGGCTAGTGTATGTAGCGGCTTAATACAGTGTGTGTTCAATCTGGACTAGGTCCCGGGGTTTTTCTGCATTTGCGGTTTCCTCGTTAACAAAACTTCTGGTGTCTGTGTTGTTTCTTTTCCGCATTATATTTTGTTATATAATTGAAATATCACAGGTTGTGCGGTTAATCGATCAATTGGTAAATCTGACCTTTGGTTGTTGATTGAAATTGATTGATCCTTGAACATTGGTCTTTGGTACCGCTCAAGTTAATTTCTCTTGTATTTAATTAGACTCGCAGATTTCTATTTGCTTGAGTAAGTATTGAATCGAGAAATTGAGATATAACTCTTTGATATACTATTTATTAAGATTGAGTCTGACTGTCTAGTTGATTCTCTTGAAAGTATATTGGAGTTAGTCCATACAGATTGCTAAGCAAAATATTTGGTGAGGTTGTTGTACCCCCACTTTTTCATGATCAAGTACTTGTGTCGAAGGTTACCGTAATATTTTTCGAGTATGAATGAAAGTTAGTTTTTCAAAAAAAAAAAAAAAGTCAGTCACTACACATGCACATTATTTTTAAAGTTACCATCTATAAAGTTACTTTCTTCCAATCTGAACAAGTCTTTACATTAAACTAAAAAGAGAAAAAAGCTGAATTAGTCTCAGAGTACTATCCATAGTAGTGCTCGGAGAGAAGTAGAGAAGAAAAAGAAACACAAGGGGTGTAGTGCATCCAATTAATAGTAGTATTATGGGAAGTGATACACTCACCGCGAGTTGGATCCGCCGTGTGTACCGAGTGAGAGAATGGGGTGGTCCCACTGACTCGGCAGTTTAGCAGGGGTGGGTTTGGTGTGGGTCCTACCCTTCTCTCACACTCGGTGCAACCCGTGATATATAAATCATTTTCCGTAGTATTATACTGTTTGGTGGCATGTTCTTTTGCATTTTTTAACTTTTTGCACCATTTTTAGAATATATTAAGAAAGAAGGCTAATTACAATGGTAACATATAGGAAGCAACCAAGCGTTTTTGCCCCATCTTTCTTAAGGATAAAATGTTATAGATGTTAATTTTCAGAAATTAGGACGAACCGTTCATACCCAATGACTTTTACAGGTTTGTTAGGCAAGAAGTATGCATGTTTAATTTATTTAACCTTGGCATTTGGCTCCTTGACGGAAGCTGTGAACAAATATCTATATGAAGCTTAGAAAATATGTATATCCAACAGCTGGTATTGGAACCCAATGCTTTTGATTTTTAAAAAGATAGGCTTTGCAATTCAAAAAGGGCTTGCGGCGCAGCTTGTTGCTCGCTTGCCTTCTATGTAAGAACTCTTCTTTTGTTTTTGTTTAATAAAACAGTAAACAAGTTTTTATTAAAAAAAAAAGAATTTAGATGTTGTATAGTTCCAGAGAAATTTACGTTAGGCGGTATCGATTTTTTTTTTTTGATGCTAGGCATATGCCCGTCCTGCCCCCTGACAGCGTAGCCACCGGCTTACTCCCCACTGAGCAAACTCGGCCCTCTTAAACCCATGTTAAAGTTAGTATAATTACGATTGAGCGGAGACTCGAACTGCTGACCTCCTATTTGAGAGCCAGAATCCTGGCCAACTGGGCTAACCCCACTTGGTTAGGCCGTAACGAATTTGTTTTGGTTTAATTTTGAATTTTTGTTGTTTTAGCTAAATGAGGTACACAATACCTAAGGGCAGTTCCTATGGCAATTAACAAAAAAAAAAAAAAATTGTTGACCCACGTGGATGAACAAACACATTTTTGCACTATGGGGAATGAATAAATCCGGTAATTTAGGGTCCCACAAACTAATAAAAGTTGGGTCCCACTAGAGATTTTATTAATATAAAGTAATAAGGGTTTGGTACCACATATTATTTAACTAATAAAAAATAAAATTTAAAAATCATAACCGTGTTGTTGGAGAGAGAAAACCAAAGGGAGCTCAAACATCCAACGCCCGCGTTTCTCTTTCCAACTCCGGCGATTCTCTTTCCAACTCGCGTCCTATCATCAAACACTCACTACATCCTCCAACTCAATGAACAAACCAACAAATTTGTTGGTTTGAACATCCATTTTTCATGTTTGTTGAGTCCATAGTGGGAGCAAAATTAACAAACTTGATAGTTTGTTCATTCCATAGGAACTGCTCTAACCAGGAACATGATCAACATCAATAACATCAATTCTTGGGTTTTTTTATAACCTTTAAAGGACCGGAACACGGGTTCCGGTGCCCTAAAAAAGGTTTCGCCATCGCACCAGAATAAACTTTGGACTATAACATATATTTTTTTAATCAAAACTAACACACATATGAAAAAAAGAACACAAATTTGTGGGCCTTACGACGCAGGGGCCTAGGCCGTCGCCTAGTTCGCCTATGCTCAGCAATGTCCCTAGACGTATCAAAAAGATAGGAAAGTTAAAAATTGTAATTTTACTATTTTTCACTCTTAAAAAAACATCATCAGTAAATACCAATTTGAAAACAAATATTTACTAAAAACAATAAAATAGTTGAAGAACTTGGTTGCTGCCATTGATTTTCGTTGATGAATAAAGGAGATTGGTAGTGATTATGAGCTCGTATTTAAAGGGTTTCGCCAGATATTTGAAGCGAGAAGGTATTGAAGATTTTGATGCGAGTTTTTGTTGATTGGTTTGAGTTTTCAAATGAGAAAACAGTTGCAGCAAAAGGAGTTGTTGTCATCTATTTGGTGATAAGTGGGGAGGCTTAAAAAGTATTTTTGAGTTCAATTAGAGAAGCTTAAGAATAGGTTATGTGGAATTTGTAACTCGGATGAGAATTTAGTGGTTTGTGTGGAGTTTCTTGAACCTAAAAATCAGTCAAGAACTGATGTTGATGTGGTTGGTTTTGGGATGAATGGTGGCCGGTTGATGAATGTTTAAAGTTTTAAAATGATTAGGAATCTTGGGTTTGCATCATACTCGAGTTACAACAAAGAAATTGCAGTGAAGGAGTATATAAAAGGCATAACACGCATTGCAAACTCATGTTCTGGATGCAATTTTACACCAAAAATTGTTCTAAAAAAGGTCCCGAAAGAAACAAATGTATCCCTATCTTTCATCGAAGAACATATGCACAGTATGATCGGATTGGGGACGAGACACGACAATTATAAACATGATTTTCGTAATGTACCTTTTACTTTTAAATGTGATTAAAGTTTCATCTTCTTCGCCATGAAGGTAGTATTAATTGGCAGTTTTAGTGAGGAAAAACTATTTTTTGTCGATTTGGATACGATCATGCATGTCAACAATAGAAGGTCTTTGGGATTCATTCCTACCTTCGGTGACCATGTTTAAGCAAAATTTTACTCTTGCTTTCTTGTTATCGTCATTTATCTTCGGCCTCAAGGCATTTGAATTTGGTTGGAGGATTCCATCTTTGAATAAAATATTCAAATTGTTGATTTAATTCAATGTTTTATACAAGGTATATTCCAATAAACTATCAATTATTATGAATGAATAAATTTTTATTTTATAATTTTTGTTTCATTATTTGATAGTTCCGATTGCATAAGATTGTGATGAATGGTTATATTTTTATGTTATTGCTTTCGGTTTATTAGATGTTAGTTTCGGTTTTTCCTAAAACTAATTTCCGATCTCATATTGTGTTGTCCCTAATGATTTGTGTGGCCTTTTGATTTAGCGGGATTAAGTTCTAGCATTTTTAGGTAGACTGTATCAAAGGATCATAAGGAGATACGATTAAAACTCATGTGTGAAAGTTATAATGATGTTAATATCAATTTATGTTTACATGAGTTGTGTGTAACATAACATATGAGTTTTGGGTTTAAACTTTTGCTATTGGCACGCAATAGTTAAAACCGATTCAACCTTTCTCTGGAAAAGGTTGCTTTTTCTTTGTTGTTGTTCTTTTGTTCTGTCAAGAGGATGACAACAAACATGGGGAGAGTTCTTATTGAACTGGTGCTTAAATGATATATCTTTCTGGGAGAAGTGGCTACGGAAACCAAGGCAATAATTCTTTGTTGTTAGTTAATCATTTTTCCTGTTTAAGAAAAGCTTGATTTTATTGCGTATATTTTTCTTTTTCTTAACAAAATTTTGGTACAATTGATATTTTCCATTATGATGTATGGATTGATTATTGCGATTCAATTGTTTCCGGTTATGAAAAACTATGTCAATTCTATTTGACTTATTGATTTGGTATCTTCTTTATTATTTGGTATCAATTGTTTTTGCTTAGCGAAATTCGGTGCAATTGCTATATTTTCATTGGATTATCTTTGTTTCAATTGCTTCAGGTTAAGAAAAAATATGACAATTCAATAATTTAATTTGTATCTATAGTTTTTGTTTAAAAAAATACGGGATCATTTGTTTAGTCCAACTGATTCTGGATAAGAAAAACTAAGTTAATTATGATCTTAGTTTAGACTTATCAAATTTAGGATTCGGTTATTCAAATCTAATCGAAGTTCTTGACAAGAAAAACTATAGTTAACTAACCTATTGTTTGTCTTGTCTAAAGGAATGTCTAAGTTATTAAATGAATATTTATAACCTGATAAGATAAAATTGAGTTAATTATGATTTATATTTATGTCTTATCGAAATAAGCGATTGTACATACACAATCAGTTCGGTTAAGAACTAAGTTATCTTAGTTGATTTATCATACTAAGGAAAAATTGCTTCGGGCAATTGTTTCCTTGATAACATACTACAACAAGATTACTTTTGTAGTTTCAGTTTTATTATTGGTTATCTAAAATGGTATGTGAAATCTAAGTGCTTAACTCTCATAGGTTGTACAAGTCTTATGGATTTGTAAGATACTTTCGGTTTGCTCTTTTGTTTGTTCGTTTCTTTATCATTTCTGTGACAAAAATGGGGAGAAATTGTGACGCCCCAAATACTAAGCCTGCTTAGCCAATACGACTACAACCTAATTGTAGCATCAAATCTGGATTATCAATTTTAAGAAACATAATCACATAAACTACTCCCAAAAGGAAATAAAACACGTACACTCAGTTGTTATATAAATGAGAATATCTCAATGTGATATTATTATAATAATGTGTTGTTTTACAAATAACTAAGAATACTTGTATAAAAGATAACGATTTCTATGTGCGTCATCTCTTATGATAACTGAAAATTACTGAAGTGGGAACAAGTGAGCACATCATCCCAAAAGGGAGCTTAGTGGATACCATTATAACATTCAAGTAATCACTAACACGCTTCACAGTTCTACTAAAGAAAAACGATAAAACATCTTTTACACACAACATGAATCAGAAGATTGCTTCGACCCCCAGATATTGCGTCCATCGTGGAAATATCCATGAAAACTCCACCACCGGATGGTCGACGAGAAATGAATTAAACAACCTAAGTCTCTATGGGTTCCGTCGTTGTGGGATTTACATGGACTTGGAACATGATGCACATTTTTTTTGTCTGAAACTGAACTTTGATAGCCGATACAAAGACATGTCTGTATGCATGTGTTGCATGTTTTGAAAATATATTGCACCCTTTCATTCTAAGGGATGTGTTGTGGCATAATCTTCTAGAAGAATATTAATTTCAAAGTTTCATCCATAGACCTCTCTAACACAATCTCTTTTATTGAGATGATCAATTACTGAAATCAAAGGCATATAGCTTTCTGCCTTTCCCATCAAAGTTTTAACTTTTGTTAGGCTAAGTCATATGGGCTAGATTGGACTGCTAGATTAGCCAAAAAGTGTTGCAAATCATGAAAAAAGTGTGGGAAAAAAGTTAACACTCAATCTGGCTAATTCTCTCTCCTAGCATTTGCTCGCAGTCAACTATCGCCGAGATTGAAACTTATTTGAATAAGACGCTCCAAAAAGTGACACAAACGCTGAATGGTTCGGCGTTATGCGAATATTCCAGAGAATAACGCCGAATTGTTAGGCGCTAGGATGGACGATGTTCCATTCGGCGTTCAACTGCGACGCTGCTCCATCCAGCGCTTGACCTTTTTTTTTTTAATTAACGGCTATTTTTTTCCAGAATTCCATTTCTACATGTTTGCAATTTGTTTCAATCGTATTTTGTTTCAAAATTTGGAAATTTATCAAAGTAAATGTAGCCGTTTGAGAATTTGTAATCTTCCATTACATTGCAAAACAAAGTTACAATGTTTTTTGAAGAAACTAAAAAGTACATTTGAAATTGAAATCCTACTTCTAAATAACTTAAAACATAAAAAACTACATTGAAATTGAAATCCTACTTCTAAATAACTTAAAATCCCATATCACTTTAGTTTAGGGGATAGGGTCCAAACCATAACGGGCTAAAATATCGTTCTTCCATATTTTGTAGATGGGTCTCTCACATTCTTGTAATTCATCCAAGGGTTGTCGTAGGATCTTCATTTCCGATTCTATTTGTTGCGTTTGTGCCAAGATTGAAGAGCTTTCCATGTTCTTCCTTAGATACTCTTCCTCTTTTTCATATTTGGCCTCTCTTTGTGCTTGTGCGTTTTCAAGAAGTTCGATGAGTTTATCCATTTTTTCATCGGATTTCTGCGATGCTTTAGCCACACGAGACTTTTTCTTTGCTTGATCTCTACCTTCACTTCTAACATCATCGGTTTGTTCGAAATAGCGTCTTCTCTTTGATATGTCCGAGGTTTCAGAATTATGAGCAGATGAAGTGCTACCAAACCTTGCCATATTTTGCAAATCTTCATCCATATTATCATCTTCATTTTCTTGAGTAGCTTGAGTTTGTTGACTAGGTTGAGTGGAAGTACCGACTCCATCATCATTATTCACCGCCGGGTTGTAATCGGGTTGATAAGTCTTCAGGATCTGGAAAACGATTCGTACCTCCAAAGTTTTCCAGTCGATGCTTCATAATTCTGTTTTCCACGATGATACAGGGGAAAAAATAAAAGGAAAAATTTAGAGAAAGAAAGAAAGAGAACAAAATAGAAGAAAGAAAACATTAATTTTTTTTTGAGGTACTTACATAATCCGCCTCGGTCATCCCCGTAGGTTTGTTTCGGAAGTAGGGCCTAACAAATGAAATATATTTCCTTACTTCGGTTCTTATTGTGTTGCACTTTGTTCGCAATGCTTTTTTCTCTTTCGAAACCATTGGGACCTTTTCTTTTATTGTACTCTTCAATAATCTTATTCCAAAATATTGCACCTTTTTTTTTTATCTTTTCCATGAATTGGATCGTTGCTTGATATGACCCAACCATAAATTAGTGCCTCTTCTTCTATTGTACTAAAGTGTGCCATAATTTTGTATGAACAAAACTATGTGAAGAAGAGGAAGAAACCCAATGAAGAAGATAATCAATTGATTTTGGTGTGAGGGATGAAGGAAAAGTAGTCCTCTATTTATAGGGAAGCTTGAAAAAATAGCTGTTGTGGTTTCAAACGACTATTTAATTTGAGTCGTTGAAAATGGAACGGTCATCTTGATCTGATGGCTGAGATTCCAAAGCGCCGTTTGGTTCGAAGTCTTAGCGCCGAATGGTAGGGCGCTGCATTTCCTGCCGTTGAATCTTCAACGGTCACTTTTGATCTCACGGCTGTGATGCCAAACGACGTTTGGTTTGGCACTGGACGCCCATTGGTGCAGCGCTCTTGAAAACGGCTACATCTTCAGCCCAAACTCGCATCACTTCATATCTCTATATAACTCAACACAATAGCTCAAAATCCCCACACCCCAAACTTGTGAAGTTTCATTCTCTTTTCTTTTCTCCTAAAATTGTCGATTCAACATTCAAGCATGGTTGCATTCTCAATTGAAGAAGAAAATGACTTGGTGAGAAGTTATTGTGCAATTAACAACACTCAAATAACAACCAACTCCTTTTGGGTACAAGTTGTTGAAGAATTTGTGAGAATCAATGGTAATGCTAATGAAAGATGCAAAAAACAACTACAAACTCGGTTATCAAGCATCAAGTGTAATTGCAAGCGTTTTGTCATTTCATTAAGGGCATCAAATGGTAATCGTGAGGATGCTATGACTTTATATGAAACAGATCATAAAATGTTGTTCATTCATAACATCGCTTTGGAGATACTTGGTTATGAAGCATATGCATGAAGAAGTATTATGAAGAAGTATGGAATATCACCAAAGAAGTATTAAAAAGACGTATGCATATGAAGTTCTAGTTAAATATGTAATGTAATTGTAAACGTACTTAAGTGATAAAAAGAGTATTATGGAGTTTACAAGAACTAATTAAAATGTATACTTATTAATGAAAGCGTGCTTGATTAAAATAAAGGGGTATTGTGGCTCCATTCTCATAAAATGTCTACTTATATGAAATTTACTCTCCATTCTCATAAAATGCACCATCTCCTTGAGGGTCATATTGGTCTTCATCGGTATTGATTCCGTCTGTACCCTCATCAACTTCCGGCAAGGCATCATCCATACCCATGTTTGGAATATCACCATCTATCAAACCTTCTCCGTGTCGGTTCCATATGTGTGTAGTGATTTCCAAGCGAAGTTGTCCCCAAATCGCAGGGTTGTACAATACATGAGGAGCTAGCCTTACATTTCCTTGAATTGGCGGTTGAGGTTCATCTCCCGTGATCCTCCCCCAATCCGCATTGCGATATTCCATCTCAACACACATGTTGTGCATTATCAAGCACCCCCTCATAATTGCCTTCATGTCCGATTTTTTATAATAACGACAAGGTTTCAATATAATGCCAAACTTACCTTTAAGACCACCAAATGCACGTTCTATGTCCTTCCTTTTTGCTTCTTGGTATTGATTGAAAAGAGCTTCTTTAATGTTTGAGGCGGGTTTGTATGCTTGCACGATGCAACCATACATGGGATATGCACCATCTCCTAGGTAGTAGCCCTGCTCGTAATTCATTCCATTGATTTGATAATGACAAGGAGGTGCTACACCAAGAAGTTGTCTATCGAACAAACCCGAAGCATGCAAGACATTAAGATCATTGTTCTGCCCACCCAACCCAAAATAGGAATGCCAGATCCATCTATCATATGTAGTTACCGCCTGCAAAACAACCGAGGGATATGGCTTATAGCCGCTGTGGGAACTTGCTTGATCCATTGGACATGCTCTCCATGTCCAGTGAAAACAATCGACACTACCAAGCATACCAGGAAATCCCCGAGCTTCATTTTCTACTAAAATCCTTTCCGTATCTTGAGCGGTAGGTTGACGCATGTATCGACCATTATAAATCCAAATAATTGCATCCATAAACTTCATAGCATAATAGTAGATAGTGGTGGCTCCCATTTGTGTGTAATCATCTAAGGAATCCGGTGCAATGCCTTTGGCAAAATGTTTCATGACGGCAATCATTTTCATATATGGACTATGACCAGGAATACCGCAAGCATCCGTTTTTTGGCAAAAATCATGGTCATAATCACAAACTTGCTCTAAAATTCTCAAAAAAAAGTGGACGAGGCAAAGCAAACCGACCTTTGAACTTCTTTGGCCCATACATACATTTGAAGTTGAAGTATTGATGCATCATACGAGCATCCGCATCTACACGTTTTCTGTGCATTGTCTGACGGGCCTTGACTTCATTCGGGACGGGTTGATGTATTCCCCGCCTCCTTTGAGTCTCCAAAAGTGTAGCCACTGCTACAATATTCGTCTCAATATCATCTTCATCATCTGGAAGGCCAAACAAAATTCTTCTCAAAGCTCCCTGCATAATGTACCTAATACAACAAATAAATAAAGTATTAACACTCCATAAAAATAAAAAAACTTAAAAACACTCCATAAAAAACTTAAAATGATAAATTAAAAAATATAACACTCCATAAAAATATAACACTTCATAAAAATATAACACTCCATAAAAATAAAAAAATTTAAACACTCCATAAAAATAAATAGTACTTAAAAGTATAACACTCCATATGGTTTCATTAAACACTACGACAAGTAATTTAATTCAGGTCAAAGAAAATTATGGGGTTGTTGGATGAACTGAGTATCATAAACAATGTTAGGCTCGCTTTCCCAAACAACGCATCGGTAAATTCATTTCCTCCTTGTTGTGATGTAGTAGCTCCATCTTCGACCCTAGGGGTGTAAAATCCTTGACCCGTAGCCCATTCATATGAACCACCTAATGTGAGGTCTTGTGATGTAAAAGCTTCATTTGGATTGTTTGGAGCATGGATAGATGGTCTTGAAGAAGATGTAGATCTGCCAGATGAGGAACATGAAGTTGTAACCAATTTGTACGACTCGTCCCATGCGGCTTGACGAGATCCAAGATGGTATGAACATGATGTTTCCATAAACCTAAAGCAATCTTCGTACAAGTATATAAATTAGAGAATTTAGTCGAATATTCAAGAAACTTAAAATGAAAATGAGTACAAAATGTAAATGTACTTACCATTGTCAAATTCATCTCCGAAAGTTATACGGACAAGGAACCCTTGGAACCGGTATTTGACGTTCTACGCCGACTTCATTGGAAAATGGTAAAGTGAATTCTATCTCCGCAGCAGTTGTGATGGGGGCTCATTCTCGTGTGTGATAGGTATATGTCTGCGACATCATGTCGGGAGGAGGGTGACTAGGAAATAAATCGCGAGGAACAATTGAGCTACCCATTTGCTATCTCATCGACGTTCGTGCATGGTATGACTCAATGACATAAGGTCCAACACTCTTCTTCGTCCACCAAGTGTTATATTGATCCTCTGTGACTGTATAATAGTCATTGACCTCTACCGCAATATCATCTTCATCGATTGTTTCCAAATTTGGAGGATTTGCCGGGACTACAATCTCACCTGTAATCTTCATCGGGAATCTCTTCGCCAAGTAACAACTAACTCTTGTGCGATTTTCAAAGTGAAAAAAAAAGAACTCTCTTTTTGGATACCTATAGTGCATACTCATATTGGTCTCCCGCAGCATACAGACTCTCTGCCCATGGTTGCCAAATACATGATTCCCTTGTTCTAGTGTCAATTTGTATTCTTGCGCTTTTGACTGAGTGTTTCATAGTATCCTTTTGGCCTTCTCGATGTCCTCTCTTCCTTGATGCAATCCTAATTTTCTTGAAGAGACAAATCTTTGGGAAAACATCACAATGACCAGAAGGTGACTGACAAAGCAAGGGTTGCATGTTGCGAAAGTAGTAATAGTACCAATACTCAAGTACCACAACCATGCCAACTAAATTTGTACCCCTGGTTGACCAATCGTCGAGATATTTATAGGTATTACCTAACAAAGCTAGACCCCAATCATACTCCCCAACTCTATTCAAGTCATCCAATAAAAAAACCCAACGTTTATCTACTTTTCCAGTAGAATGCGCTAGAAGAAAATGACCAAAACACCACATAAAGAATGCTCGTCTCAATGTCACGACACATTCAATATTATTCTAGCCTTTTCTACTTTCAATGTAGTTTTTCAAGACAATTAAGGAAAATGTATTAGTCTTAGAGTCCCATGCACCATGATCTTTGATATCCGAAAAATATAAATCATCCAAAGCAGGATATGTTAGATCACTACCCAATCATGGCATAACCATCGGCCATTTACTAGGGTCACCGGTGGGAATTCCCGTTAACATGTACCAATCTAAAGGAAGGATACCAATCTCAAACTCCCGAAAATGAAAGCTCCTGGTACTTTTCCACCATCTCTTAGCTATGGCTTCAACTAAGGCTCTATCCCCATTGGCGGAATCAAACTCAAAAAAAGAGGAAAAGCCACAATTATCACAAAATTGTTGTGCTACCGGATTATCTTGCACTACAATATTATAATACTTTTTCAATATCTTTGAAACTGCCTCTAAAGCTTACTTAGCGAGGGTCTTTCGTAACATCATGACATACATGTCTATCACATTTCCATGATGAAACTATATCCAACCCATCTAGCATTTCATCCATACTTGTACTACAATCAATAACAAAGATGGAAAAAAAATATCATTATCATTCATTTTCATCCATACAAACTAAATCATCATTATCATTCATTTTAATCATACAAACTAAATTATCAAATTTTCATCACAAACTAAATTATCAAATTTTCATCACAAACTAATTCATTTTAATCAAAAATAATTCTTTATCATTCATTTTCATCATACAAATGATCAAATTATCATGCAAATTTACCTACAAACATCATACGAATTATCATTTTCATCACAAAAATCAAAATTTATTTTTTGTTCATCACAAATAAAAATTAAATCCCCCCAAAAAAAAAATTCATCACAAATAATCAAATTAAACCATACACATATCATCTACATCATCTAAATACGAAATATCAATCATCAATTTGAATGAAATCGCACCAAAAATCAAAAATCATAAAACTTTAAACCTAAAACTTAAATTTCTTACTTTGAATGATTTCGTGGATGGAATCGCACCAAACCACCTTCAATCGATCACAAATACGAAGTAGAATAAACCCACGGAAGGAATTTGCAAAAAAAATTCTAGAACTCGTGAAGTTGGACATGCATTTTCGGGAGAAATGGGGGAAAGATGAGTGAGAAGTGAAAATGGGGAAGAAGGTCGAGATTCTGTGGAGATATTTTTTTTTTGGACGCTGAATAGAGCGGCGTTGGACGCTGATCAGTTCAGCGTTGTCAACCTAGCAGACCAAGTCAAACGCTGTTCGGTTCGGCGTTCACCTCGACGCTGTACTGTTCAGCGTTTCGTTGCTAGATTCGCCATGCCATAGGGGTTAGTAGGTTGCCCAAGCTGACGTGGATGGCCAATCTAGCAGCTAGATATCTAGCCCATAGGACTAAGCCTTAGGCTTACAATATCTTCGCAGTCCTCACGTTCAATTTTGATTGGTTAAAACCAAATCCTACGGATCGCTTACGTATTCATCTTATAACCATTAGATTATAATCTAAAGTTTCGAAACACAAAAATAGTCATACGGATCGCCAGCGTGTTCATTTCTCAACTTCAGTATAAATAACTATTCAAGCAAGCTCAGAAAAACTCACAACTTCTAATCAAAACTCAAATCAATCCAATCAAATTTTCAAGACCCCAGTTTTTTTTTCAGTTTTCAGAAGCTTTTTTTTGTTAAACGATGGAAGCAGGAAAGGTTGCTAAGGGAGGAAGGAAAGGTGGTGATAGAAAGAAAGCAGTTACAAAATCAGTCAAAGCTGGTTTACAATTCCCTGTTGGTAGAATCACTCGTTTCTTGAAGAAAGGTCGTTATGCTCAACGTGTTGGTTCAGGTGCTCCAGTTTATCTCGCCGCTGTTCTTGAATATCTAGCCGCTGAGGTATATAAACTAAATCCCTTATTTTCAGTTTGTAATTTCTGATTTTGAGATATTTGATTGAAACCCTTGATTTACGATCTGGGTTTTGTTTAATTTTTGATTTTGGATCTGGGTTTTTGTTTAATTTGATTTTGATTGTGGTTTGTGTTTTGGATTTTAGGTTTTGGAGTTGGCTGGAAATGCTGCCAGGGATAACAAGAAATCAAGGATTATACCAAGGCATGTGCTTTTGGCAGTAAGGAACGATGAAGAATTAGGAAAGTTGCTTGCTGGTGTTACCATTGCAAGCGGTGGAGTTCTTCCAAATATTAACTCTGTTTTGTTGCCAAAGAAGGGTCTTGAGAAAGAAACAACACCCAAGTCTCCAGGAAAATCCCCCGCTGGAAAGTCTCCAAAGAAAGCTTAGATCTAGGTTCTGTTAACTCTGGGTACAGTCTAGCTATTATGTAACTAAATGTGCAATGAAATGAAATCTAGGAACTCTGGGATGGGATTATTTTGGTGGTCCAAATGATCTGTCTTTTTGGGGGTTAGTTTTTACAGATTTAAATCTGATTCGGGTTTCAATGTTCATAGGCTTTTCCGGAATAAATTGATCTGCTTTCTTGATAAATTGACTGTTAGATCCTTCGTAAGCTGCTAGCAGTCTATCAAACACTGCGTCTATACTATATGTTGTTTGATTTGTGTCCTCGGCTTCTCAATAGTATGAGCAGCTCAAAAGTGTTCTTAAATCTCGTGGTAAGCCACATAGTACAGTAACTTAAGTGACTAGAGAACAAACACTTCATGGTCCTATTTCATCTATTCCAATGAAAGTATTTGATATTTGAATTCACTTATATAGATATTTGAATGTAGACAGGAGCCTTTAGTTCTCAATAGTTGCAAACATGACTGCGTGAGCTGGAGATGCTGAAGCTGCTATTACCATTGTCACAAATCCTTTCTGGTTTGCTAAGACAACTAGACAAGATTACTGGTATGTAGAGAATCATAATTGTTTTTCATGTATTGGCTTAGCATGCCTTTTTCATTGCAGACAGATTATGTTGGCTGGATTGGGCTTCTGATCTGAGAACTTATATCGATCCCTTAACTTACTACTATTGACAAACAAGATATCTAGTAGTTCATGAGTTTCTCTGTAATGAGGTTCTTATTGCAACACATTGGGTTACTCACTCAATTGATCATGCATAGTTAAGGGAGACAATAAGTGAAGTTAGAAAGTTAATGAGAGCAAATAGATACAATAAAGCGAGACTAGCTAGTAACTTAAAATGCGTTGAAGTTGCCAATTCAAGTATGTTCACAATTTGACCCTTGTCTTGTTGGAACCATCAAAGAGTGGCATAATATCATCTTTCTGCATAAATCAAATTCTGTAAATCTTTCATATGCATATTTTGGGAGGGACTGGAATGTGGCTGATAAGCAGCTTCAAAGCATATTTTGCCATATGCATATTGAGTTCCATGCATACATATCTATATATCTTGATGATTATGGGAATTTCATCGATTTAAGACAATACATGATTAATCTCTGCAGATGATTTTACCTGTATGTTCAAGTTATGCAGCTGCTGAGTATAACTTCCTCTGTATGTTCCACCAGTTAATCTGTTGGTGGTGGCTATGAATAACCTTTTGGGGCTGAATGGCCTCCAACTGCTTTATTGAGGTGGCCATTATCTCATTTAGATTCTGAGGTAATAAACTTGAAAGCTCTGTCAGTGCGTACCTGTAACTTATACAAGAATACACACATACATATATAAACAGTATTTTCTGAAAAAGTTGAATCAATGTGCATATAAATGCTGCTTAGAACATTGGTAATGCTGGCATACGTACACATGACCAAAGCCTGCGATCCTGTGGCTAATGCTTTCAGGCATGCATATCACAATGCTTCTCATGGTCTGATAGACAGATATAGGGATATGACCAGTTAGAAGCCTGCACCAGATACATGAACATCAAATTGTGATGTTCAAAGTAACAAGACATTTGGAAGTTCAGTTTCGAGATTGTTTATTTGTATTGTATTCCTAAAAATTCCAAACATCATTATATTTTTCCTCAAATAAAACGTTTATTAAAAATAGCTTAAATCACAACAATACACCACTTTAGCACTTTAACATGCCAGGAACTAAAAACCACACACGAAAACAAAAACAGAAACAAAAACAAAGAAAACACACTAAAAACACACAGACATGTTTTCCCTAATATCCACTATTAATTCTCCTGCAGTTCTTCCGGATCTCGCCATTTGATCCAATCAATGGTGAGACGTTTCCCATTTTAACCATGGATTGTGCGAAATGCTCGAAAAATAGGTTGTTGTTTTCAGCATATTGCCTAACTAGATCCATTGACGACTCATCTTTTGTTAAAAGAACTTGATCAGAATTAAAAAGTCCCTTTGAAGCTAAAATGTTCTTGTAGTAGTAATTATCAAATTTGGCAGGAGAAACCAAGTCCATGGGAAACAGGTTATTGTCACCGCCGGATCTTGGACAACGGCTTCGCAATTGATTAGCGTACACTTGTTGAAGAGTGTAATCGGCCTGTCCTCTCCCTGATTGGTTGTACAACCTTTGCCTAAAACTAGTGCACCTAGCGTTTCCAATGGTGTGGCTTCCTGAAAATGATTAAGAAAATCCATTAGATTGTACCAGATACTGAAGTTTTTCACTTTGAACTGTATATTCATTCAAAATTAACACTTAAATCTCACGTCTTCGAGAACTCGTTACTCACCAGAAAGTGCAACAAGATCGACAATATTGAGGCCTTGAACCTTGAACTTGGTAAGAATTGTTTGGAACGTATTGTTCGGTTGAGGAATGTTTCTGTTAGAACCACTTAAGCTTGCAGTCTTGGAGTCTCTCCTTCCGAGTGGAACCGCCCAATTTGGACCACCAGCCTGCATAGTACATATACAGTTCATCAAATCCTATCATTTCGTCCATCAGCCTTATAGGGGGTAATATGATGACGCCATGTATAATAACACCAAAGTTTATCTATTGAACTGATACATCATGGATAGCATTGAGAGTTAGAGTTGTAATGAGTTTCATATATACCAAAACGGTTGAATCTCTTGCTGCTAGAGCTAAAACATCGGCACATGAGACGGTTTGTGGGCATGCCTTCTCCAATGCAGATTTAATGTCGTCGATGACTTCAAATCCTCGAGCTGAGTTTCTGTTTGCGTTTGACTGCTTCTCGCTTCTTATGTTTCTACTGTTGTCTAACAAAAGCGAGGCATCACAACCCTTCAAGGAAAGCAAGGAAAAAGTTAAAAAAAAGACATCCATAATAATGAAAAGAAGAAAAGCACAATATGCTTAGTACTTTGCATCAGAAGTTAAAACATAGTACGCTAAATATTATGTATAACCTGAACAAAACAATCATGGAAATGAAGCCTTAGCAACGAAGCAGCTATTCGAGTTTCTTTTTGGACAGCTTTGGCAACAACAGACCTCACAATTTCTTCAGCTTTTGGGCAAGATTGCTCGTAAAAGTTGGGGTTAAGATAGAAAGAGTAAACTGGAGAAAATGCAAGACATAAAAATAGTGAAAGAACCATGACAAGACTAATATTAGTTTGAGCCATTTTTCGACCTTGCTAGAAATTCACTCACTCACTTCTGTATCACTACTACTTGTCTAGTTCTTGTTTTCCTTGAACAAAGTATGTGATGAATGAAATTGAGAACGAGGTTTTCAGTATTTATAGAGTGAACAAAGATGCTGGCATGCAAAGTTGAGAGCAGAGATATGAATAAAAAAATCTAAGTATGGTCGGAGTTGGTTACTAGTTCTCTCCATTATCAACATATACATATATAGTTATTTGACTAATCAGTCAATCGCTACATATGCATCATCTTTAACTAATAATGTTAATTAACCCTAAAGGATAAAGTTACCATCTCTAAAGTTACTTTCTTCTAGTCTGAACTAGTCTCTACATTAAACTAAAAAAAGAAACTGAATTAGTCTTAAAGTACTATCCATAATAGTGCTCGGAGAAAAGTAGAGAAGAAACTGAATTAGTCTTAAAGCACTATCCATAATAGTGCTCGGAGAAAAGTACGGTATAACTTCTATAAAATAATAGGCTTTGGACCAAGAAAAATTATTATTTTAAAGAAATATTATATTATCGATAATATAATAAATTATTATTTTATAATTAAGTAATATATAATTATTTAAGAAAGTAATTCCTAGCTTAGAGGTTGAATAATAATTGTAAGTTAAGTAAAAATATCGACTAATTTTATAAAAGCATTATATTATTGACTAATTGCAATACAAATACTCGCACTCCAAGTATTAATGACACTTCAAAATTACTTCTTGTTGCATTAATTACAACTTGATTTGAGTTTTAAAGAAAAAGAAACCAATATTAAATTATATTTTGGAAAAATTTAGTATGTATGAAATTAATTTTTTATTTTTCTAGTAGCATTTATAATTTTACATATTATTTGGGACCTAACAATCATTAAGGGGAACTTTTGAAATGTATTATTTTATGATTTTATCGAATTTATTATTTTAGCACTTAGGGCCCGAATCGGGACCAGGAAATTTTATTAATTTAACGAGAATATTATATTATCGAGTATCACTTTAAAGAAGTTATACTGTAGTGAAGAAAAAGAAACACAAGGGGTATAGTACATCCAATTATTGGTTGTATTACTGTTTGGTGGCCTGTTCTTTTGCATTTTTAACTTTTTTCCCCATCTTTCTAGAGGATTTATTGTTATAACTGTTAATTTTCAGAAATTAGGACGAAGGAAAGTTTTTAAATCGGGTCTTGGTCATCATACCCAATGGCTTAAACTGGTATGTTAGACAGATGTCTGCAAGTTTAATTTATTTAACCTTGGTTGGCATTTGGCTCCTTGGACGGAAGCTGTCAATCCAACAGTTGGTATTTGAACCCAAGATATTGTAAGCCTTACAAAAGTTAAAACTTTTGATGAGGAAGGCAGGAAGCCTTATGCCTTTGATTTCAGTAAGACAGTAACTGATCATCTCAATAAAACAGGTTGTGCTAGAGATCGATGGATGAAACTTTGAGAATAATATTCTTCTAGAAGATTGTGCCACAACACATCCCTTAGCATGAAATTAAGGGTGCGGTATATTTTCAAAACAGGCAGCGCATCCATACAGACATGTCTTCGTGGCTATCGGAGTTCAGTTTCAAACGAACAAACAAAAAAAGCGAAAAACTTCATGTTTCAAATCAATGTAAACGGCAAAATTCACAGAGACTAACAGTAAAACCCTTAGTTTTGAATTGTAGTTGGAGGATAAAAGATCAAAAGCAACCGACAATGGTGATTTGGTGATATAATAATGTTAACCTGGTAGATGATCAACAAAAGAGAGATAAGAAATTGTCTTCTTTACTCTAACCGCAATTTATCTTTATGTTGCATGAAGGAATTAGTAGGTGATATTTGGACCTTAAGATCTGCCCCTCAACTTCTTGTCAAGCAAAGATTTGACTTTCTCATTCTCATTTTTGGTACCATGGATGACGTCTTTATTTTATTACTCAGTCGTAGCTTTTTGACCATTGGTTTCGGCGTAGGTATTTTGTGCCCCATGTGGCATCGGCATACTGGAGTTCTATACTTTGTGAATCATAATCGGCGTAGGTATACAAAGTGTAGCATGATCCGCTAAAAGAAACAACAACTAGTCATAGAGTCATTCTCTAATAAAAGATTTATGCAAATACTCTCAAACTCTCAAACTGTTATAACAAAAAAGAAGAAAATGGCTTCCCGATACACTACCGAAGAAGATGTTGCAATTGTGAGAGCGTCGCTCACGGTGAGAAAGCATGACGAAGATCAATATATTAACGTGGGTGAAAATGATGATTCTAAATGAAACCGTGTATTTATGGTCTTTGTTGCCATAGATGGTAATGAAAATGGAAGATCATTGAACCAAATAAGGGAAAGGTTCGAGCATATAATACCTAAAAATGGAAGTTTTAAGGGTCAACTTGGAACGGGTGAGGTGATAAGTCCTGATATGTTATTTTTTTTTCAAAAGGGTGAGTATGTGCAAAAGTTGTTGATTAAGTAGGTTTTGAATGAAATACTAACTTAACCTTGATTTGTTTTTTTAGAAAGCCCGGACATTTTCCCAATACCAAGCTATTCGTGCCAAAGAATTTGAGCATGAGAAATGCTAATGGATCACGAAAGAGTTTATTGAGAATTTCAACAAAGCTTAACTATATATTTAAGTGTAGTACTCTAATTTTTTTTTCTTTTTTTCTTTTTTGGTTATAACTATTGAATATAACGCGACCTAATTATGTAATGGTTACATTATCAATTGATGAATGAAAGTGAAAAATTTGATGGATTACGACAATAAAAATTACAAAAACAACCAAAATTACGGCTAGGTAAAACAATCATAATTTTGGGAATCACAATCAACGGCCTGAATATCATGTCGTAACTTGTTAAATCCCAGCCGAGAAATAAAATTCCAAAACTGTATGTGCTTCTAGAAGAGTTGGTATGGCCTGGAAACTATAAAACCCAGCCGATACTTGTTTATGGTTTGGTCATGAACCGTTATCCAAATCGTAAATTTGAATTTTTTGGCCAAAACGGCTAAGGTCATTTGTGGTTAAAACCTAGACGAAAATACTTAATTCTTTTTTAAATTATTCATTTTTTCTTTTTAAGAAATTGAACAAACATAAAACTTAATAGACCAAAATGGTTTTTCATGAATTGAAAAGCATACATCTTTCATTACATTGATAAGATAGATCATAACATTTGAAATAAACGCTTATTCGTATAAGTTAAAATCATAGGTAGTATTTTCCAAAATGCAGCTATCATCTTGCTCAAACTCTTTCCCAAGAACTACCTCATATTGGCGGTGATCCCTTGTAACACCCTGTGTTTTAAGCATGGCGCATGATCAGGGATGCGTCATGGCCTGAGATGAAGCTTCATCCAAAGTTTCCGTTGGTTGGTAAGAGGTAGGTTGGCCTAAGGCCAATACCGCGCCAAAATGGTGCATTATGTTTGACATTTGGCCAAGAGACAAATCTCGCATCAAATGATGCATTAGGCCAGTTGGGTAGATGGCCTAGAGCATTGCAGCGCATCCTTTGTGAAAAAGCGGGGGTACAACAACCACACCCAATATTTCGATTAGCAATCTGTATGGACTAACTCCAATATACTTTTGTAGATGGGAAAAACGATTCGCTGGTTTTTACGGAATTGAGGAGATGATCGCGCGGAGGAGACTCCTTGAACCGTGCAAAATGCTTAACCTCACACAGATACACTGCAAGAAGGGAGTGCTTTGAATTCGAGAGATCAATCTGTAGTGCTCCGGCCTAAACCAAGACAATGGCCGTTCCAGAGTAAATTCTGTCACAAGAGAGGATGGGTCAGTCTGTAGGAGGGAAGCTGGGAAATTTGTGAGATCAATGGTGATCAAAGATTGTAGGTATGTTGTGTATTCTGAAAATAAGATAATTCTGAATGATTGAATTTGCTCTGTTGAGAGTTATATTGTTAATCTCGTGTTGTCTGTTTGACGTGAGATTATTCTTGTTTCAATCATGATTCATATATATTGCTGGAATTGAAAACACCATGATCTCATGAAGTGTGACAGTTGATGGAATCAAAGAATGGGAAGTGGAAATCGTGTTAAAACCCGGTTTCTCAACGTGCGGAGACTTGGTTGATTTTCCATCTACTACTTTGTTAACTCCTTCAACTGATTGCACGACTTGCTCACATTCTCATCGTGTGTATGAACACACGTTCCGTAGACCGCTTGGACCAAAACCCTAGTTAATATCCTCCCATGTAACACGATTGATGTCTCGTGTGATTATAGAGTCTGCAAGGCGAGACGTGTATTTAGTTAGTCGATTCTTGACTTCATGACTTCATGGGACGATGAGTCCTAGTTTTATTGAGTCGAGCGTGATTTGGAAATGTTCTGAGACTCATGAATTGAACATGTCTGTTGAGACAGAGATATAATGCGTGAATAAGCTAACATGAGCAAATGTTGCTCATTCGATGAATTATTGGTAGCATGACCAAATAAGATACTGGCAATTGAACCGAGTATGATAAATAAAATGTTGATTACGGGATCAACGTAAAATTATTAGCGTTTGAATATGGAATTATGAACCTTGGACTCAAAACCCTAATTTGATCAATTGATGATTAACTGATGGTTTATTGAAAATTAACCACGGAGCGAAGGAGGGACCGGATACATGGCATTATGGATCAACCATGTAGCGTCCTGATGCTCACGTGAGCAAATATCAAGGTCTCCTGAAGACTAGTTGATTTTGATGAAAGGATGATTAAATGCTGGTTTAATCATTTATTAGAATAATGCTCGTCCGAACCTTAGGTAATAAAACCTAATTAATTATGAAGATGTGAGGGACCGACCAAGGGGTCATGAAACCGGCCCTGAGTAGTCACAAGATCGAATATTGATCGTCTTATGAAGTTCCAAGTTGTTTGGAAGAGTTTTGGACCTAATACGTGCAATTGCACAAATTAGGTCAAAATTGTCAAAATACATGGGACCGACTCTTGCAAGACAAAGAGCCAAACCTGGTCGGTCAAGGTAACATGCTCACGTCACCAAAGTGTTCGTATCTCAGTTATGAGAATTTTGATATTTTCTGGTGTGCGTTTGAGCAACATTTTGAGAAAATATGGAGAAATCAGGGATTTTTCTTTGAGACCTTGAAAACTTCATGAGATGAAGGAAAAATAATAAAATAATGAAGGAATCATAAAGTGTGGGACCGGCTATGGCCAAGGCATGGTGGTAAGGCCAAGGGGCCGGTCCCATGGTATTTTTCCTAATTTTATTATGTTTTTCATGATTTTAGGGAAATATCATAAAACCAAGGAGTTTTGTTGAAATCAAGGAGTTTCCATGAGATGAGGAAAACATAAAAAATAATAATAATAAAATAAGGGACGTGGGGACCGGCTTGGGCATGGTTATTAGGCTAGGGCCGGTCCCGTGAGTTTTCCCTAATTTTATGTATTATTTCATGATTTGAAGGAATTTTCATAATTTGAAGGAAACATCATGAATTCAAGGAATTTCATGGGATTAAGGAAACATGAAAATATAATAATAATAAAATAAGACGTGTGGGGCCAGCTAGGCAGGGCATGAGCTGACCGACCGGCTATGGCCCGGTCCCACGGGTTTCCTTAATTTTATATTATTTTTCATGGGATCAAGGAAATATCATGAGATTAAGGAATTTTCATGAGATTAGGAAATAATAATAAAATAATGAGGAACCATGAGGTGTGGGGCGGACGGGATCAAGGCATGTCCGGTTGGCCAATAATCACGGCCCCATAATATTTCCCTAATTTTATATTATTTCCTCGGTGTGAAGGAAACACCATGGCGAGGAGTTTCCTCAAAACGAAGGATATTTGTTCAAATGAAAGGATTTTCATGAGATCAAGGAAAATAATAACATAAGATAAAATATAGAATTTGGGTGTGGGATTGGTCACGGCATGACCGGCCGGCCGGTGAGCCAGTCCCCTAGCGCCTTGACTATTATTTTATTATTTTCTTTCCTATTTGCATAGGTTCATCGTCTCGTCATATTTTGAAATACTTGTTCGTGCGGTGATTGTTAGTGCATCATCGTTGAGTACACTTACACCATTTTGGTCGGGGCTTACTCAAAGGTAGCTCAGATGCCCGTGTATTGAATATTTATTACTAAACCATGAAATTCTGCTGGGAAGAACCATAAATTGAAGTAACGAAATATTATAAAAATATTGAATATTTTCCAGGGATTCAGTTAATGAATCTATTGATTTTGAGAATAATTAATTAATGGCTCTATACTAGTACGATCGTCTAGGAGCATTAATTATTCAGGAATCTAGTGTTATGAGCTTGTTGAAGTGTCATATTTCTTTCATATAGTCAGGGAAAATATTGTTACATCTCGAAGACGTTATTGCTCTATACTAGCGGGAAAGTCATCTAGGAGATTTGTCTAATCTTTCGATTCTATGTAGAAGTAGTTCTTTGAAATTGCTTATTCATGAGATACGTCGTTGCCTCAGCTGAGAGACTACATATTCATATATACTCCGAGAGATTCATATTCTCGATCGAGGAGATTCTTGTGGCATGAGCTTTCATGCTTTCGATAAGAGACATGAGCCTCAATATTCGTCTGATTGCTGGATCAGGAATACTTATAATTATGGGTTTACGATTTTAGCCTTTGTCGAAAATCCACCATCTACAACTTTTAAGAGAATCAACTAGACAGTCAGACTCAATCTTAATAAAAGTATATCAAAGAGCTGTATCTCACTTTCTCGATTCAAAACTTACTCAAGCAAATAGAAATCTGCGAGTCCAATTGAATACAAGAGAAATCACTTGAACTGTACCAAAGACCAATGTCCAAGGATCAATCAATTTCAATCAACAACCAAAGGTTGGATTTCCCAATTGATCAATTCAAACGCACAACCTGTGATATTTCAATTATATAACAAAATATAATGCAGAAAATAAATAACACAGACACCAAAAGTTTTGTTAATGAGGAAACCGCAAATGCAGAAAAACCCCGGGACCTAGTCCAGATTGAACACACACTGTATTAAGCCGCTATAGACACTAGCCTACTACAAACTAACCGGCTGGACTGTAGTTGAACCCCAATCAATCAATCTCATTTGCGCTCCTTACGTCACCAGATCAAGGTCACCCACAACTAAGAGTTGCGCTCCTTACGTCTCGATCCCAGCGTCTTTTGATAAATCTGAACGCAATTGATTCCCTTAGATGATCTCACCCATCAACTAAGAGTTGCTGACGACCCAAAGTCGAAGACTTTAATAAACAAATCTACGAAAGTAGTATATCACAATCCTAAAAACTCTACGGTAATAGATAAATCTGTCTCCCACAGAAATACCTACGAGTTTTGTTCACTTAGTTAGTCTTTTGATAAATCAAGGTGAACATGAACCAATTGATAACCCGGACTTAAATTCCCGAAGAACAGCCTAGTATTATCAATCACCTCACACTAATCTTAATCGACTAGCGAAAGAAGATATTACGGTACGCGGACTTAAGTACCCGGAATAAGTTTGTTTTTAGTTTACAAACTCCAGCAGACTTTCTCGGGATGAGAACTTCCGACAAAGACGCGGACTCTAGTTTCGGTTTCCTGAGCATCAAAGTACGCATACTTTGGTTCAAGGAATAAGGACTTATACACATATGTGTTACCACACAATGTTTATATCCTTCCACGGTTATATAATCTAAACTCTCATTTCAATCATTGAAACATTCTTAGAGGACGTTATATAGTTGTTATTCACAAACATTTTTCGTCAAAGCCATTTTCAAGTGATTGAAACTTAATATGACTTTTGTCACTAGTAAAGATGAACTTGGCCAAAGCTAAAGCTTACCAACACATATTTCTAGAAATAGATAAGCGAGATAAACTCGGCTCGAAATAGGAAATGTGTATAATCATAGTCTATATAGCAATACGACTTTTGTCTCAATATAGGAGATAGAGTAGATAGACTTTTGAGTGATAGATAAGTTCAAGTCTCCACATACCTTTTAGTCGATGAAGTTCCACAAGTTCCTTGAGTAGTTCTTCGTCTTTGTATGATGATCGCCATGGAGTCTTGAGCACAACTACACTTTCTATCCTAGTCCGAGACTTAGCTAATAGTAGACTAGAAATCAATACTTATAGTTTTGATCACTAATATTAACAAACATGCTTGAGATAGCAAAGCATGCGAGTTTGACCGAGCAGTGCTATAACACTTTGCGCATTATGAAGGCTATTGGCTTAGAACCAACATTGCACAATCATTGTGCATCAGGACAGAGAGGGTTGTCCAAGAGAATATTGCACTATTGTGCAATACACCAGAGAGAATGTCGCGCAATCATTGTATGCAATCATGGTGCGGAATCATTGCTCATGAATAGTGAAGCAAGTATGTCAATTTGCTTCCCAATTCTAAGTTGTAGAAATTGCAAGTTAACATACATAGGGAGGGGTAATTGGTTGAAGGTGCATATGTGGACCATGCACCATGTAAGATTTATAGCTTAGCCGGAAAGGTATAAATGATGCCTAAGTCTCATTTATAGCTCCGTAGCCTTGCCAATGGGGCATATGATGCGAAGGCATCATTATGCCACGTCACGGACCCGATAATGCATAATCATTGTGCATCTTGACGGAACGGCCTATACGGACTAGGCCACTACCATTATTTCAAGGCCACGACCTTGCAAACGAGTTGGTTTAATTTGATGTCCCTTCGTGGATGAACTACGATCAGTGCTTGATCCCTTTAGAGTAGGGAAGGATACGTACGAAGCCGCAATGAGTTGCAGCATTGCGCATTGGCCTCTCATATCATCTGGCTCGGTAACTCGACACAAGAGATGATTGCGGCCAAACTTGATGAGACAAGTTGATGCAGATGAGCAAGTTATAGCCTATCTGGAGGCTAAAAACCCGATTGTCGTAATTTAGCTCAAGACGGGTCTAAATTTATTGGAAACGACCCAACTATCAAGACGTGATACTATGTATCACGGTCTTGGAATTTTAGCTAAATTCCATTGTTTAGGGCCTCAAAAGGCCGTTTTTACCGTTATAATAAAGTTTTTGTTTTCTTGATAAACCCTTTGCGGAACAAGGGTAAGTTGGAACGGTGTGGAATCTAATTTAGCTGCATCATCCTCCATGAGCATGCTTGCAAGGAAAAATAGATGTGCATTTGCCTAGTTTTAAGGCCCGATAAGCAGCATCATCATGGCACACCGGGGGAGTTATGGCCTGTGCGCCCTGGCGCGCCAAGCATAATTTTTCGGCCCGTCACATTCCTCGTCCACTATAAAAACAAATCCATTATGTTAGATAGTGTTATTCAAAACGATAATGAAACAACTATTAAAAAACTTACTCTTATAGCACTCGGCATAGTGGGATTGGCTTCCTTCATGGTATTCAAGGACTTTCTCGAATCTTTCCTTAACATTTTCCAAAGTTCTTCCGTTTATTGCCATAAAAACTATGAAAACACTGTTCCAAAAAAAAGGAAAGTTTGAACTACGTCAATGTCTATATCTTCGTCATGTTGTCTGACCGTCGCCCATGCTCTAACAATAGCAGAATCTTCGTAATAAGGGTAGGGAGTCGCCATAGCGTTTTTCTTTCTGTTTTTTGGATGAGAAATAGATGATAATGATTATAACAGCTTATAATTAGAATTTGGGTGAGGAAGAGATGATAGAATGACCTTCTTTTATAGGGTTTAATGACCTAACAACTTTTTTTTTTTTTTTGAAAAATAGCCGTTTAGGTCATCAACCATATTTGTGAAAGTTAAGAAACACAATAAATGCATTGGTTGAGAGTGTTCAGACACAAAAATGGATGGGTATCCCAGTCGTGTATGCCGTTTACGGTTGGGTTTGCAACCGTGATTAGGACATAGGTGAAAAACCGGGGGTACAACAACCACACCAAACAATTCGTTTGGCAATCTGAATAGACAAACTCCAATATACTTTCAAGAAAATCAACTAGACAGTTAGACTCAATCTAGAGAAAAGTATATCCAAGAGTTTTATATCTCTGTTGATGGTGGTTTTTCGTTCAGGGATAAATTTGTAAAACCCTACATTTAATGTGTCGTCACTCTGCAAAGAAACTGAGCCATGTAAAAGTGATGAGTGTTCAACCTCTTCACTGGCGCATTTATTGAGCAACATATATCCACCAGAATGGTGCATGTAGCAACAATCCTAGATATTCTGTAAATTTCGGCACCCTGCCTATATTATTCAATTAATATAAGTTTCTTTGAATGCTTTTTGTGCTATGTTCCCAGGCTGAACCCTTAATGTTGATATGGCATGACAATTTGTGTTCACTCGCAGCAGAGTAGCACGAATTTCCAAGTATCAAGGATAAGGTCCTTGCATAAAGTATTCAATCGGAAAGCATACTGCTCTATGGTAATGAACTTAAAGAACTATGTGTCAACACATAAAATTCAATCAATTTTGTGATAATTCACAAGATTTAGATATTACCCTGACTAATTTGCAAAAATTAGGGTTTTGCGCACTGCGCAGTATATTAGACCTTGCCTGTCGAAATTAAGCCTAGGCGAACTAGGTAATTAATACGCCATGGATTAGTAGGTGCAAAATCCTACCCAAAATCATAAAACAAGGAGCCGAAGAATGGGAGCAGCAACAAAGGGAGGTGTGGCCATGCCATAGGCCAGCCGGCGCCACTTGCAAGTGGCCACACCCATGCTGCTCAACCGGCCCCCTTTCCATCGACCAATCAGGTCGCTTTAAACCCGTCGCGGCGCGCTGGAAGTGTGGCCATGCCCTTGCTTGTCGGCCCCCTTTCCATCGACCAATCAGGTCGCTTTAAACCCGCCACGGCGCTCTGGAAGTGTGGCCACGCCCTTGCTTGCCGGCCCCTTTTCCATCGACCAATCAGGTCGCTCTAAATGCGCCACACGCATTTAGAATGAGTCCGAGCCCATTTTGCTTGCCGGCCCCCTTCCCATCGACCAATCAGGTCGCTCTAAACTTACCACACGTACACTAGAAGTGTGGCCACACCCATGCTTGGTCGGCTCCTCTTTTAATTGACCAATCAGGTCGTCCTAAACCTACCACAGCATCAAAAGAGGAAAGGTTGTGCCAATACGCTAATTGACATGCCAAACATGTTAAACGTGCCACTTTACCACAGAAGCATGGCGAACGTGGCAACATACCATAACTAGTGCACTTACGTGCCAACCCATCATCTGTTCGTGGCCAACGCCATAACAGACTTCAATGTGGTTATCTTAACCAGAGACACGACCTTGCATGGTCGAAACCCTAATTTCCAGTCGTGGCACAAATTATGCCACTTTGGGGCCCCACAACATTCCACGAGCCGTGTAGGACCCAGGAAACCCTAATAAAGACGCCATATCATAGCCACCCACGGCAATCCTTACTCTTGTGGCCGTTTCCACACCATGGTCTTGCTATAGTTCCTTTGGCACAGCTATGGCACCGTTTGCACAAGAAGTGTCGCCATGCCGCATCCGCATGCCACACACACTAATTAGGGTTTTGGCATGCCAAACCCTAATTTAGGCAAAGTTGCTACGCAAACCAAGCCAAGTAACGCTCCCCAGAGCATTGGGATTGATGTGGCAACAAGGCCAATGTTTCCACGCCACATTTCGAGTCTAACACCAATGTGACAAAATCTAGCGGCCATGGCTAGGCCAGGCGCTACTTGCATCATCGTGCCACTGGCATGCGCCAGCTATGTCAGCCACGCCACCGTGCCGCAGCGCACGTGCTAATTAAGGATTCGATACGCCAAACCCTAGTTTAGCTAAAGTCGTCATGCCAAAGTGATTCTCCTAAGGCATTAAGTTTAACTTAGCAACATGGCCAATGTTGCCAGAGCCATATTTGGGTCTAACACCAATATGCCAAAACAGCTGCCACGGCTACACCACTGGCATGTCGCTATGCCATGGCTACGCCAGACGCCACTATGCCAATGGCGCCACTTTGCTATACAACAAGATATGGCCATAATCAATGGCCATCCTTTTCTCATGAGATGCAATCTCAACTATCCAAATTCGCCACCGAACTGACAGACTTGTGGCAAGTTTTAGGCGACCAACCGCTTAA
Source organism: Papaver armeniacum (assembly GCA_023531295.1). NCBI lineage: Eukaryota > Viridiplantae > Streptophyta > Magnoliopsida > Ranunculales > Papaveraceae > Papaver > Papaver armeniacum. The sequence goes on from JAJJWW010001024.1 coordinate 294,178, forward strand.
ATCTCGTGGCCATGGATACGCCAGGCGCCACTTATGCCACCGTGCCACTGGCATGCACGAGCTATACCAGTCATGCTGCAGTGCCACTGGCATACACCAAAAATGCCACTGTGCCATTACCAGGCGCCAACAGAAGGTAGCCATAATCAACGGCTACCCTTCCTCATGAGATGCAATCTCATCCATCCAAGTTTTCCACCGAACTGACGGACTTGTGGCAAGTTTTAGGCGACCAGCCAAGACGTGCCTAATAGCATCACATGCTATTTTCCTGCGGCAAGACTCTTGACTTTGACTTGCCGCACATAGCAACCTGCTACACGTTTTCCACGAAAACACTCGAGACATCAAACATGTCACAAAGCGGGGATACTCATCGGGGTATTGGTGCAGCGGTTTACGGCGTGCGGCGTGCAATACGCCGTTATAAGAAAGTGTCATGAAGCGGGACAATTAGTGGAGGCAAGAAGTAACGGGTGTAAACGGATCCACTTCCTTCATCATGGAAGCATGGGTTTCTGACGGTTATACGTTACTCCACTCTTCCATCACCCTATCGTTCCCACTTCCTACGAGACCAAGGTACGTTTAAATATGACTTGTATAAATAGGCTTCACCGATTTCCACCAAACAATAAATTTTTGGTCGACAACAACATAGTATCCAGAAATCACCAGGAACTAATAGCTTTTCACTCTGCAAGCCAGTTCCACTTTCTGATACAAGTCATAAAACAAGCCACATCTTTAGAATTAACCATTCTAGTCTCAACACTCTCTTTGCTTCCCTCCCTAAGACCAACCCTTCTCCTTCACTTTGTGACCGAAGCAAGCCTGGAACAACCATTTCTTGGTTTAGGACAGGATTGTACAGATTGATCGCTCGAATCAAAAGTACTCCCGTGCAGTGCATTGTTTAGGTTTTAGATTCGTTTCTCATCCACACACCTAAAATTACCAAAATCAGCAGAAACAGTTTTCACCCACAAACAATCTCTATATCTCAATTCAATCTGCAATCAGCAAATAGGAATTTGCGAGCCCGATTGAATATAAGAGAAATAACTTGAACGGTACCAAAGACCAATATTCAAGGATAAATCAATTTCAATCAACAACCAAAGGTTGGATTTCCCAATTGATCGATTCAATGCACAACCTGTGATATTTCAATTATATAACAAAATATAATGTGGAAAAGAAATAACACAGACACCTGAAGTTTTGTTAACGAGGAAACCGCAAATGCAGAAAACCCCCGGGACCTAGTCCAGATTTGAACACCACATTGTATTAAGCCGCTATAGACACTAGCCTACTACCAATGAACTTCGGACTAGACTGTAGTTGAACCCTAATCAATCTCACACTGATTCAAGGTACAGTTGCCCTCCTTACGTATCTGATCCCAGCAGGATACTACGTACTTGATTTCCTTAGATGATCTCACCCACAACCAAGAGTTACTACGACCCAAAGTCGAAGACTTGATAAATAAATCTGTCTTACACAGAAAAGTCTATAGGAATAGATAAATCTGTCTCCCATAGAAATACCTATGAGTTTTGTTCCGTCTTTTGATAAATCAATGTGAACATGAACCAATTGATAACCCGGACTTATATTTCCGAAGAAAAACCTAGTATTATCAATCACCTCACAATAATATTAATCGTATGGTAGCGAAACAAGATATTGTGGAATCACAAACGATGAGACGAAGATGTTTGTGATTACTTTTTATCTTGCCTATCGGAGAATAAATCTCGAGCCAATCTTAAAGAAGATTGTACACAAACACGATAGAAGATGCAAGATCAGATCACGCAACTACAGAGAAAAAAGTTGAGTCTGGCTTCACAATCCCAATGAACTATTCAAGTCGTTAACCTACAGGGTTTCGTGAAAAACCTAAGGTTAAAGGAGAATCGACTCTAGCTTATGCAACTTGTATCACACAGGAGTTGTGGGGATTAGGTTTTCCAGTTGCTAGAGTTCTCCTTTATATAGTTTTCAAATCAGGGTTTGCAATCTAAGTTACCTTGGTAACAAAGCATTCAATAATCACCGTTAGATGAAAACCTGATTAGTTTCAATCTAATATCTTTCAATTGTTAGATCGAACTTAGCTTGTTACACACAAATGAAATGTACCTTCATTTAGGTTTATGTAACCGTACCTAAACGTGTACACCATGTTGGCTCAACAATAGTTAACCAAGGTTAGCCATATGAACACTCTCATATCAACCTTATTCATCTTAACCATAACTAGTTCAAATGACTCAAATGAAACTAGTTAAGAGTTTTTCAATTGCTATATTATCATATAAGTATACAAGAACACAATTCAATCAAAATCGGTTTGATTCACTCGAATAAATTCATGAACATTATAGCCACGATTTGCAAAGAATGCATTCCTTAATATATAAATGTATTAGTTCATGTACAAAACCGATTTTAGAACTTTAACCTTTAAGCATGCGAACATGTACGCATACTTGAAATACCCGGACTGAAATTGGGTTTCGCCAGTACGCGAACATGTACGCATACCACCAATCCCAGCAGAAAATCTCGGACATGAACCTTACGCCAGTACGCGTACGCATACCACCCGGGTGTGCATACTTAGGTTCCCGGACTTCTCAAACCAACATGTACGCATACTATCGTTCTCGGACATGGATAACATATGTGCAAGAGTACACATCATGTTACAATCCAATAATGGTTAAGTGTTCTAAACTCTTCATTTCAATCATTGAAACTTTCTTAGAGGATTGCAATAGCCGTTTTCACACACTATTAGCATCAAAGCAATTTTGAAGTTAATCATAACGAAACAGTCCAAGTCTACATCAAATGATTGTATCACACAAACCATGTAAGATGTTACTCGGCGATTTTCACATGATCAAGATGAACTTGGTCGAAGCGAAAGCTTGCCAACACATATTCCGAGAAATATGTAAGCGAGTTAAACTCATCTCGAAATCTCAAATGTGTATAATAGAAAACTATACCGTAATAGGACTTATGTCTCAATATAGGAGATATGGTAGAAATAGACTTTCCAAGTGATAGATGAGTTTCAGTCTTCACATGCCTTTTTTTTGATGAAGTTACACAAGCTCGCCTTAGTAGTTCTTCATCTTCATTGATGAACGCCGTGAAGTCTAATGCTCAATTACACAATCTATCCTAGTCCGAGACATCTATAAGTAGACTAGAAATCAAAACTTATAGTTTTGATCACTAACATTGACAAACAAGCTTAAGATAGAAACGCTTGCGAGTTCGACTGAGCAGTGCTCTAACAATAGATGAATCTAGATAAGGATTCGACCAGGAGTTCATCCTCATCCGGTCGTAATGGTTGATTACAACAAGGAGTTCTTAAATGTCAAACCGTAAATCCTGTAAACGTCTTGGAAAAGATATTTTCCAAGTCGTTATTACGTATTACGGTTGGGACGCAAACTTTTCCCCAGTCGTAACTGTTAAAAAAACTCAGATTTTTTTAACGATTTCTGACGGATTTGAATCGATCAAAATTTCTAATGGGAGTTGATTTTATAAGGTTTTCTTGACTAGTTTCAGGATATGTTTCTTCAGTTTTTCTTCAAAGTTTTCAAAAAACTTCATCAAATTCATCCTTCTTCTTTTTCTAAATCAAAAACAAAAGAAAGAAAAAAGTTTTGATTCTCAAGAAATAATTATTCGATTAGTCTAATCCATTGGCTAATCATGATTAGCTTACTTAATCATCACAATTATCACTTATCAAATCGAGGGTACATTAGGTACTAATGAAAATAGTATGATAAGGGGTTATAAGAATTATTATTTCATGACCCATGAAGCCCCCAACTAATATGCTACGAGGACTTGTAACATCTCTCCGAATATCCAATTTGGGGAACATTGTACCTTAGGGCGAAAATAATAATGGGCATTAAATAAAGTAGTAGAATTAATCGTTTAGTCCCAAAGTTAGTGGGTTTTGGACGCTTTAGTCATGTCCTCCCAAGCCTTGTATTGGATAGTCCAAATAGTCAAATATTTAAACGAGTTAGTCCAAATTCCTTCCGATCCGGAAAACCGTGTTTTTTATATTACCCTAAATACCCTGTTTACGTTTCTAGATATACATTAAGAGAGAGAAAGTGAGTCTAGTAATTGTGTGGAGAGTTAATCGACAATTACTTATCTCATAACTTCTACTAGCGATAGAACAATCAATAGACTAATCTAGTATACATCCCAAATCAATCTAAGAATCACTCATAAACCCTAGATACGATAAAGACAAACAATAATGGTAAAAACTCTCAACAAATTTGTATTAATAATAAAGCTTCACGCTTAGAACATTGAATTCACCTGATAAAGCGGGGGTATAACAAACCCACCCAATAATTCGTTCGACAATTTGTATTGACTAACTCCAATATAATTCCAAGAGCACCATCTTATAAAGCGAGCTCAACCAATAAATATATCAAAGAGTTATATCTCAATTTCTCAATACAATCTGCAATCAAACATATAGAAATCTGTGAGCCCGATTGATATGAGAAATAACTTGGATGGTACCAAAGACCAAAGTCCAAGTGCGAATCAATTTCTATCCAATAATCAAGGTCGGATTTACCAATTGATTGAACTACGCACAACCTGTGATATTTTAATTATATAAACAAATATAATGCGGAAAACAAATAACACAGGCACCATAAATTTTGTTAACGAGGAAACCGCAAATGTTTCAAAACCACGGGACCTAGTCCAGATTTGAACACCACACTGTATTAAGCCACTACATACACTAGCCTGCTACAAGTTAACTTCGGACTGGAATGTAGTTGAGCCCTAACCAAGCCTCACACCGATTAAGGTACAGTCGCATTCATTACGCCTCTAGAACCACACCGCATTCTACGCACTTAATTCCCTTAGCTTATCTCACCCACATCTAAGAGTTGTTACGACCCAAAGTTGAAGACTTATAAACAAATCTGTCTCCCACATATAAGTCTATTTTGATAGATAAATCTGTCTCCCACAGAAAACAAGAGTAATAATACGAAAATATTCAAGAATAATAGCCAAAACAAGTATGGAATGGACACTAAAAACATATGAATTATGTACTTATCACATACCAATGCTTGGTGAGTTCAACCGAGCTATGCTCTTAAAATATCCCCCTTTGTCAATTTTAGTGACAAAACTCTATTACATATGGAGATAAAAGAATTACAAAATAACTCATTCTTTATACGCTTGATTCCAAGTTTCAACAACACAATATCCTGCATATATTCAAAAAATAAATGCCGTTATTGACATTTGAATAACAAAAGCTTTACTCCCTCACCGAAACCAAAAAAGTAATCTAGCTTTAGTATATTATCAAGGAAACAATTGGCCGAAGCAATTTTCCCTTAGTCCTATAATTCAACTAAGATAATTTAGTTATTAATCGAACCGATTGTGTATGTACAATCACTTTTTTCGACAAGACACAAATAGAGATCGAATCTAATTGGTTTGAATGTATGTGCTTCTCAAAGTAATGACTAGATATCATTGGAAACACCCACAGTATTATGGGTGGATCCTCAAATTTTCTTTATGGGGAATTTAAGAGCCAAGACTTTAAAACAAGCGCGAATGGGAGGCAAAGTTTAAGTTTCTTATCATGTTAAAACACTTTATAATTCATGTTTTTAAACAAAAGTCAACTTTTAAAGATTTTATTAATGAACTTGAAATGTTAGAGAAAAGCGAACAACATGGAGAAAAAGAGATCAATCATTAGTGGAGAAACATATCAAAAGGTAAATCTTCCATCTACTAAAATCTTTTGAGTGTTGACTGGGTGTATGTGCTAATTTTGTCAATCATGAGGGTGACATGGATGAAAGCTTCTTCTTGTTTCACGCTAGTATGAGAAAAGAGCAAATTTTCAAATTCATAAAAGCAACATACGAAAAGAGCGGATTTTACATATGTTGAAGACAAACAATGAGGTAATTTATATTCAAGTATGAAGACTTATTCATTAGAAAATTAAAATATTAGACTTGTTAATTAAAAAAAAAATAAAAAAAAAATAAAAAATAAAAAAAAAAAAATAAAAAAAGAAAGAAAAAAATAAAAAAAGAGAAAACAAGAGAAATACAAGTTTAAACGGTTCAGAGATCGTCAAAAAATGGTTTTTCAAATATTAAAAGATGGTGTTATTCTTCCCACCATTACTTAGTGAGAACCAATTCGTAGGCAGAGTCGAGGCGAAATGATTATAAATTATGGTGTGGTTATTTCTCACCAACATTTAAGAATGAGAATATGTTCTTTAACTAAGATAATTTCACTTGTTTACTCCTAATTTACTAAATCGAGCCAAAAGGACAAAAAGGTCATTTTAGGGGCGAACAATTCGAGAAGTGGGTAAATTTCGAGGAGTACTAAATACATAAAGAGCAAATCCTTATCAAGATGAGGCTAATATCCAACCTAATTTCATACACCCGATTGTACTAATGTGAGAAACAGATTAGGTTTGTTTCTATAAACAAGGTAATGATATCGAGAAATCGAGAGAAGTACAATCAGCTTTAGAACGGAGATGGTTATCGGGGAAGAAGGTTTTTAAGAGCACAATTCGAGAAATTAAGATCGTAAGTCGAGCAAGGTTATAAAGGAAATCTAGGTAAATATTCAATCCGAATTGTTATTCCCCTTTTGTAGTATGAAATACTACACAACATGATGATATGTTTCTCCCCCTTAGTCCATGCTTTACTCTTTCGTTAGATATAAAGTTTAAGCACATATGTCATTTCCTAGTGATCATAAATCACTTGTTTACTCCATATATCCCCCCCCCTTTTTTGTCACAAAAAATGACAAAGAAGCGAACAACATAAAAGAGCAAACCAAAAGGATTTTACAATGCTGTAAGACTTGTACAACCTATAAAAGTTAAGCACGAAAGTTTCACATACCATTTTATATAATCAATACTGAAACCGAAACCAAAAAAGTAATCTAGCTTTAGTATATTATCAAGGAAACAATTGGCTGAAGCAATTTTCCCTTAGTCCTATAATTCAACTAAGATAATTTAGTTATTAATCGAACCGATTGTGTATGTACAATCACTTGTTTCGACAAGACACAAATAGAGATCAGAATTAACTCCATTTCTCTTATCAGGCTCTAATTATTCTATAAGATAACTTAGACCTTTATTTTAGACAAGACAAACACTAGTTTAGTTAACTAGTTTTTCTTGTCAAGGATTTCGATTAGACTTGAATAACCGAATTCTACATTTGATAAATCTAACCACGATCAGAATTAACTTAGTTTCTTTTCCAGAATCAAATGGACTAAACAAATGATCCCGCAATTTTTTTTAAGCAAAAATAATATAAACAAACCAAAAAATTGACTTGCCATAGATTTTCTCAACAAATACAAAGCAAAAACAGTAGATACAAACCGGAAGCAATTGAAACAAATATAATCAATGTAAGCACCACAATTGCACTGAATTTCGTTAAGCAAAAACACTTGATACCAAACAATAAAGAAGATATCAAATCATTAAGTCAATAGAATTGACACAGTTTTTCTTAATCGGAAACAATTGAATCACAATAATCAATCCATACATAATAATGGAACATACAATTGTACCAAAATTTTGTTAAGCAAAAGAAAAATATATGAAATAAAATCAAGCTTTTCTTAGACAGGAAAAACGATTAACAAACAATAAAAATTGTAACCTCGATTTCCGCAACCACTTCTCCCCAGAAAGATATATCATTGAAGCACAAATTCAATAAGAACTCTCCCCCTGTTTTTCGTCATCCTCTCTCAAGAACAAAAGAACAACAACAAGAGCAACCTTTACCAGAGAAAGGTTGAATCTGTTTTAACCAATCCGTGCTAATAGCAAAAGTTTAAACCCAAAACCCATATGTTATGCTAAACACATCTTATGTAAACATAAATTTATATCAACATATTGTGACTTTTCACACATGAGTTTTAATCGTATCACCTTATGATCCTTTGATAAAGCCTACCAACAAGGGATATAACTTAATCCTGCTAAATCAAAAAGCCACACAAATCGTAAAGGCTACCACAATATGAGATCGAATAATTAGGTTAATAAAAACTGAAACTAACATCTCATAAACCGAAAGCAATATCATAACATATAATCATTCAAAGGGGGTTATCCAATCAGAACTATTAAATAATAAAACAAATTATAAAATAAATTTTTATTCATAAATAAATAATTAATAGTTTTATTCGAATAGACCTTATAAAAAAATATCAAAATAAATCAACAATTTTGGTTAGACTATTCCCTGATTAGAGCTTTGATCAGTCTTTCTCAAGGATCAACCTCAATATCCTCAAATTTTTTGGGATCGTCATCTACAACATCACGACTGATTTCCCGAATACCAAAAATATTACATTGATTGTGTTTACAACGCTAAAGCATTAACCTTTTGATTAATATTCCGAGCATACTCCCTATTGCCGATTCCAAGTTTAATCAGCTTTCTTTGGTTACAGATAATAGTTCTTAGTATTGCTGCATGTTTATGATAAGTTTCAACAATACTGAGGAGGACTTGACGAAAATTGAGAATATAAATCTTAGCATCCAAACTGTTTTGGGAAAGAGGAGTAGTAACTCCTGCATAAGATATCACATCTTCATTCTCTTTTCCCTTATCCTCACAACCAAATTTCTCGAAGGAATCAACAAGATTAATAGTTTCATTAGAAACCATTTCACTCAAGGTTTTCATAATCTTAGATTGAGATATGGTTTGAGAATACATCTTTTTAATATAAATTCTCGGATAAGATAAGTACATATAACAAACATAGGTATCAACCTTAAATAAATAAAATTCTGATTAGATTTGAAAATAAATTCGCATCTTATGTGTATTCATATCCTAAATACCTTTTTCGGAAAAGAATCATTCTTCAAAATCATGTAGTTAAAAGTACTTTAGACAAAAAAACTCATCTTGTTTACACAAGTTGTTGTAAGACAACTTTTCTACATATCAAGAGTATATTAATATTATTAGTAGATTGCGCATTTTCTCTATATTGAATAAGAGCTATTAATAGGATTCCATATGCCCAGATACTTGTGCTTCCTTATATCAAAAGATTGGGCATAGGTAATGATGCACTTTCCAACATTTTTAACTGTTGGGCTGAGAGGAATCTTCCTCACCAAGTACCTTTGAAGCAACAACTTCCTACTCATCTTTAAAGACATGATCTTGTATCTTTCTATGAGTTTCTAAAGAGGATGATACATCTTTATTATCATGATTATTGTGAGATGTTATATTCATGATCAACTTTTGATCCCAGGAAGGTAATTCCTTTTTATTTGAACCTTCGTAATCTTGATCAGAAATCTTACAGATAAAAGAAATCTTTGATTCAAAACTTTTGATATGTTTATCTAGGATATCAAAACCTTGTTGAAAATGTCTTTCTAACGATTTGCCAAAACATACTTCTTGACAAGATTCTGTAAGAATTTCTCTTTCAAGAGTTTTATTCCTTATTTGTGAATGATCCAGCGATGGCGTAAGACTTTCACACTCTCAGTTTTTTGATTCACTTATTTACACAACGGTAATTTTTGTTCCTAATAATATGAAATATTATTTTGGAGGCTAAGTGTTTCACGCTTTATTTCAAAAATTCTTACATTTAGTTGAGCAATAAGTTTTAAGACATATTCCAGACAATTAATGGATTTTCTTGCTTCTGAAAATGTTTGAATTTATTGAAAAACTTTTGCAATCAAGTCATAAGCTCAGAATTAGAACAAGATGGTGAATTTAATTCTACCTTACAGTCTAAAATAGTAATAGAAGATTCTTCACCAGTAATTGGAATCAGATCCAAAACAGATTTTGAATCAGACACTTGCACCTTATGTTTTGGATGCATTCTTTTCTTATCATAAGCATGATTCTTAATCAAGTTTTTATTAGTCATAGACCTTGTCCTTGATTTCAAGAAAGAATTACGAGACCAATTTCCAGTGACCCTTTTTGAGAGATTATTCTCAAAATATTGATGTACGCTAACTGGGTTATTTATAAATTTAATTTTACTTTTCTTATTTCGACTCATGTCTTAAAGGTTGGATCGCACCAAACACAGATTGTTAGATCTTTTCGTGTTTGTCTGCTCTGATACCAATTGAACAAGGGTACCCAAATACACCACAATCTTTCAAATATCAACCTATAAGTCTGATATCTTAAGTGATCGTCTATGGATAGAGTCGAGACAATACAACTTAAGTCCTATACCTTGTGTGTTTATCTATGGACGAGGTCGGGACAATACAATAACAAGATATTTACTTGACAATAGTTACTGTAATAAAACTGATTGACTATTAGGATCAATGTTAAGTAATTCAGATTAACGTACAAGTGTATTTTACTTTGTTATAATAAAAAAATTATAATGCGGAAGTAAAGTAAATGACACAACAAGATTTTGTTAAAGAGGAAACCGCAAATGCAAAAAAATCCCGGGACCTAGTCCAGTTTTGAATACTCTCATAATTAAGCCGATATACAAAATCTAATACCAACTTCATATAGTTGAGACCAAGTAGACTACCCCTAGCTACTTAGTTTCCTCAGTATCCTCGCACCTTCGACTTCTAGAGTCACGCACATGAATTGCTACTCCTTTGGATTGTATTCCTAACAATAAAGGAATGAATCTGTTTGGTAACCACTCTAATCAATCTTTGGTAAAATATATGTATGATTTGTTGACAAAGGCTCTTCCGTTTAAACTAATAAACTCCTTTGTCTGGTTATATCAATCTGAAACTTGATTATCGAAATTACCAATTTATAGATTCACAATCAATCAATATAGAACTCAAAGAGTAACTATAAAGAGATGCCAATCTTACAGAAATAGACAATCAAGTCTATCAAAGTTAAACATGATTCTATTTGGATACCAGTCAATCAAGGTTTGTGCACTATATTCACAAGATACGAAAACTAATAAGAAAATTTTCTTCGTCTTCAACTCTTCGATTGCCTTCAATAACCTTCACAACACAACTTGAATCCTCTTGTGATCAATCTCACGCAGAGCGGAGTCTGTTAACAATGGATTATCACAAGATGTCTTTAGATTTGCAAATGGTTCCAAATATCCCGTCGGTTCTTTGATCTAGTTTGAGTGAGCCTTATATCAGAAGAGAAAGTTCTCAAGAATAAACAAACTAGGTGCAATCAAAGTTTCAACAACCGTTAGTCAATCAATTTAATAATCAAAAACTAAAATAACAATGTAATTATCTAGTTTCCCACCGATTGTACTCATAGAGATTCTTGATCCCACAGAAGTCTTTAAACGAGCGGTCGTAAGAGATTTCGCTTAATTAGGGTACTTTCCTCTCCGGATAGACGGCCCCACCAGAAACAACAAGAATAAAGTTTGACTGGATCTTATGATAGTTTGCAAGAAATGCAAACTCAAGTATTTATAGACCAAGGTTGTTTGGACACCAAGGAAATTCTAAATACGAAAATATTCTCAAGATATGCATTAAAGTACCTAATTTCGGTTTTCCTATTTCCAATTAAATACCGAACCATATTTTCAAAATATCTTTTAGAAAACTTCTATTATTAGTGTAGCACATTAACTAATAATATTTTCCAGAGAATATGCTTTAATTGCTGGTAATTAAAACATATATTATGAAAATCATAATTAAATGTTTTTTAATATTTCGGTATGGGATCAACTTGAGAATCAAGGAATATCTTTTAACAATTAATGAGAAGAGTTATGTTTATGTTCAAATAATGTCGATATTTAAAAGTTTCTCTCAGCAAACCCTAATTCCAAGATCACACAAAACATAAAGAGATATGTGAATATTGAAAACTCGGTTTTGCTTCTTGGGATCGATTATACCATGACTCACAATTTAAGTTGTGATCGGTTATACCATGCTTCCCAAAATAGGTTGTGACCAGTTACACCATGCTTCCCAAAGGTATCTTGTGATTGGTTACACCTTACTTCCCAAGTTAGCTTGTGATCGGTTACACCTTGCTTCCAAAAGTAGATTGTGACCGATTACAACTAAATTACAAATGTAGCTTGTGAACAGTTACACCTTACTTCACAAAGTAGCTTGTGACCAATTATAACATGCTACATATTATAGGCTATGACCGGTTATACCTCAATTCTCAACATAAGTTACCTTGTCATCTTGCATTGGTCATCCAAAAGATTTTCAATAAAGAATCGTACCAATCATAACTTCCCTTTCGATTATGAATCAAGTTCATACATCTACTTCCTTAAACTAATGTAATAATAAATAGTTTTCGAAGATGCAATCATACCTATATCTTATACATAATCAACTAGCTAAATACAAAGATTATGTTGATGTCGTATTTACGAAGTTCCAAAAAATAAGCGTTTATACTTCGGAATTCAATAAATTCATTGACACTTTGATCATAACGATATGACCAAGTCTAATCACTAGAATATCATACAGCTTCGCATGTTATGTTTTCAATGTAATATAACTTGAAAGATACGTTAGGAATGGAAACAAGTCAAGTCAATATTACTAACCTCAAGTGGAAGGATGATGTCTTCGTTGCAGTCATTAGTTCTTCTTATTCTTCGGGTCTTCGGGGTAATACTTGTACATCTCAACATTCCTAGATTTTCTAGTCTAACCTAAACTAAGTTGACTATTTTAGTAAATGGTGGACCAGTTGGCTATTTTAAAGTTAGTAGAGGATTGAGGAAGGGTGACCCTCTCTGCACTCTACTCTTTGTCATTGCAGAAGATGTTTTAAGCAAAAAATTAAGCTCAATGGTAATTCAGGGTCAGTTATCTCCAATGGTTAGTAGAAATGGTGTTCAACCAACTCATATTTTCTTTACTGATGACATATTTCTTTTCTGTAATGGTGATAGAAGAAATGTTAAGAAATTATTATTACTTCTTGAAGATTACCAAAAAGCATCAGGTCAAATAGTGAGTCTTGCAAAGAGTAAACTTTTTGTTGGTGGAACAAGTACATCAAGAAAAAACCAGTTGGCTACTGATTGTAACATGTGTATTTCAGATTTTCCTGACAAGTATCTGGGAGTAATGCTAACTCCAGGAAGTATAAGATCAAATCATATTTAGGGGTGTGTAGAAACGCTTCAAGAAAACTTAGCAAGTTGGAAAGGGAAGATGCTATCTTTTCAGGAAAGACTTGTTCTAGTGAAGTTTGTGTTATGCAGTATTCCCATCTATAATATGTCAGTTTATAAATGGCCAAGAAAAGTTCTTAAAGAGTGTGAAAAAATAATTAGAAACTTTCTTTGGTCTGGAGAACCTTATGTAAGGAAAACTATTACACTCAAGTGGGAGAAAGTTTGCTCACCTCTAGATGAAGGTGAATTGGTATCAGAAACCTAGAAGATATCAACAAATCAATGTTGATGAAGCTTTGATGGAAAATACAAAATGGTACTGATGAATGGTCAAGATTCTTTCAGGCAAAATTTCAAGATAAAAATAACAAATGGATAGAATATTATAAAAAGTCTTCAATTTGGCCAGGAATTAAATGGGTTAAAAATGAAGTTTTTGAACATTCAAGGTGGCTGATAGGTGATGGCTCCAAATTTCAGTTTGGAATGATAATTGGATCAAAGACAAGCCTTTGAGAGATATTCATTTTGAAAATGCAATCATTGCACTAAATCCTGACATGAAAGTGGCTGACCTGATAAGTAATGGAGTATGGACAATTCCTCACCATTTTTTGGAATTTTTTGATACAACTGAATTACCAGTTTTTGATAATACTCAAGATAGAAGAATTTGGACAGGAACTCCTACTGGTGATTTCACAGTATCCTCAGCTTATGATTGTGTAAGAAAAAGATTTCCAGTTCAGCATTGGACTAAAACAGTTTGGCAGAAAAGCTTACATCCTAGCATCTCCAGCAATGTATGGAAATTGGTAAGAGGAGTAGTTCCAGCTGATGATAAAATGAAGAAAAGGAAATTTCAAATGGCTTCAAGATGTCCCTTTTGTAAACAATCAGAGGAAAACTTAGACCATATTCTTTGGTACTGCAATTTCAGTGAAATCATTTGGAGGTGGCTTGGAGGTATCTTTTCTTTCATTAATCCTAAATCTTTTGAAGACATAATTTCATTTGCAAAGCTTAAAAGTCCTTCAGTGAAAGAAATTTGGAAGATTGCATCTCTTGTTACCTTGAAAGAATTATGGTTCTTGAGGAATCAATTAGTTTATGAGGAAGGTTATTTGAATCTGGAAGTTCTAAAAAAAAGAATTTGTCAGTTGAAAAAAGACAGTGAAGTGAGTGTCAGGTTATATGTGGAACTCAACATATGATTTGCAGATACTGAAATTTTTTGGGTTAAAATGCAGAAGACTGAAAACTACCAAAATAACTAAATTTTTTTCACTCTTCTTGATCCTTCTTTCTACCTTATTTGATGTGATGGTGCTTCAAGAGGTAATCCAAATGCAGCTGGATATGGTTTCATTTGCAGAAATGGAGAAGGTGCTTTTGTCTTTGCTATGTCAGGAGGTTTAGGACTGGCAACAAACTTCATGGCAGAAGTTCTTGTAGTAGTTTGTGCAGGTGAGTGGGCAGTCCAACAACTTATTCACAAAGTATGTTTTAGAACTGACTCAAAAGCTGTGATGTTAGCATTTATTTCAAGAAAAATCCCATGGTGGATCATTACAAGATGGAACAAAGTTACTGAATATCTCACAGAATGGCACTTCACTCATAGTTATAGAGAGATAAATTCTTCAGCAGATGGTTTGGCAAAAAGAGGCCCAGGCTTGGCAAGAGGGGAGAAGAGAATTTATAATAGTCATCCAAATTTTATTACACTGGTGTTGATGGTGGTTTTTAGCTTAGGGTTAAAGTCATAAAACCCTAGGCAAGACAGTGACGTCATAGGGTTCGAGTAATAAAAGCTCCAATAAATGCATTTATTGTACCCTTTAATATGTCTGCGAGAAAATTACCAGGGTACCTTTTTTTTTAATTAATTACTGACTAGGGTTTCGATAGGCCAAAACCCTAATTCTCACGCCACATTGCCAATGGCAAACCGTGCCAGCCACACCTGCTGCGCCAAGGCATGCCAACCATGCTAGCCGCACCCCCTGTGCCAATGGCAAACCGTGCCAGCCACACCTACCGCGCCAAGGCATGCCAACCATGCTAGCCGCACCCCCCGTGCCAATGACAAACCGTGCCAGCCACACCTGCCGCGCCAAGGCATGCCAACCATGCTAGCCGCACTCCCTGTGCCAATGGCAAACCATGCCAGCCACACCTACCGCGCCAAGGCATGCCGACCATTCTAGCCTCACCCCATATTCCAATGGCAAGCCTTGCCAGCTACATCTCCACGCTAGAGCATACCAAGCATGCTTGCCATCCTAACACGCCATGCACAATGCTGGCTGCCAAAACGAAGGCTTGCAACAATCAACGACCATCTTTCAATCACAGGAGCAAATCCTAGCCGTCCAAGGTTACCAGACAACACATGGTAACCTTTGACCCAAAACCCTAGCTTGGTCACGCCAAACCCTTGGCCCAACATGCCAAGCCAAACCACACCTTGCCTTGGCCCTAGCCGTGCTAGCCACACCATGTGCCAACAACATGCTGATAGACACATTTTTGTGTCTAATTTGTCTCGATTCTTTATATTGATAGTGCTCATTTTTGTACTTATTATGGTGTTTTATGTGTGTGTAGGTATTTTTGGCCAATAAACATTTTTGGAAAAAATCGGCTCGAAAAGTTGCGCCCGGAGGACACCTACTATTCGGACCCTCGCTACGGATAAGGGGTACCCAAATTACTAAGGGGCACCCCCAGGGCATCACCAAAGGCAGCTGCTAAAGGCACCCCTACTCTGGATAGGGGGCGCCTCATCTTCAACATTCAAAAATCAAAATTGGCGGGAAAATGGCAGCAACGTACAAAGCAGAGTTGGAGTTGGATTTTTCGGCGGATTGAGTGAGATTCAATGGCCTAATTTCATTGTTTGGACTCCTAGAGCATAACAGGGTTCGTATGGGTGTTTAGATCGATCAACTTGGGCTGGAAATCATGTTAGAGCAAAACAGAGGTAATGAAGGGTTCGGGTCCTGTGGAGTTTATTTTAGGAATTTTAGGGAGACTAAATCGTATATAAGTTTCCCAAAGATTCTCATATATACAAGGAAGAGTTTTAGAGGATTTGGAAAGCTCAAAACCGCGTAACTAAGTCGGCAGGAAGAAGGAAAAAAGAAGGAAAGTCCGTGACTTTCTGCCGAAGAAAAAGAGGATTATATCGAGTTTTAGGGTTGCTGTTGGCTATAAAAAGGATTGTTAGGAGTTCAAGAAGGACTACGAACACTTTGGGTAGGTTTAGAAGAGAACAGGAAGCAAGAATCACGAGTTGAACAATTTCTTCTGCTGCCGCAACAGGGAAGAACACGAAGAACAAAATACCTTCAAGGACAATCGTTTTCCGAGGTCGTAGATTCAACGACAATTCAACAAAGTGCATAAGTCTGTCTCAGTAACGGTCCATTGTAACAGCTCCTTTGTAACGCCATTACAGCGTTGCAAACGATGCATTTTATTGTTTTTCATCCTTTTAATCAACTTTTGAGCTATGAACCGATATTTTGAGCAAGTGATTAATATGAGGAGCTAAACCCCTTAGCCGAGGCGACGGAGGAAGCCAATTTTCCATGATGTGTGTGGTAATTTCTATTTTAATTAATTTTTGCAATCTCTTTTAAGATTATTTGCTTTGATTGAAAATTGATTGAATGACTTTTCCTAGCAGGTTGTGATTTCTCTTGATAGACTATGCTTAGACCTAGGTTTTTGATATTCTATGCTTTGAAATACAATTGTTATTCTAAAAATCTACCTTTGCAAAATATTAGAATCACTTTAAACGTAAAGAGTTGCACGAATATTGATTAGATTAAATCACATAAAAATTGGAGTTTGGTGGAATCCCGAGTCTCGGTGCTTCTTAAAATCTTGATAACAATTCAATTTGGGGTGTGTGGACGAATACCAACAAAATCTAAACCCTAAACAAACATCACATGCCAAACCCTTGGCCCCACCATGCCAAGCTAAACCGCACCTTGCCTTAGCCCTAGCCGTGCTAGCCACACCATGTGCCAACGGCATGCCAAACCCTTGGACCCACCATGCCAAGCCAAACCGCACCTTGCCTTGGCCCTAGCCATGCTAGCCGCACCATGTGCCAACGGCATGCCAAACCCTTGGCCCCATCATGCCAAGCCAAACGCACCTAGCCACGCCACCACGTTGGCCTTCCCTACTGTTTATGGGTGAAAACTATTCCTGCCGGATTTGGTAATTTGGGGTGTGTGGATGAGGAATGAATTTAAACCCTAAACAAATGCACTCTTATTATGGTGTTTTATGTGTGTGTAGGCAGCCAATAAACATTTTTTGAGTGCTTGTAGATTCGGAAATCAATATGGGTGTGCAAGTCCGGCCTAAACCAAGAAATGGCCGTTCCAGACTTGTTTCGGTCACAAAGTGAAGGAGATGGGGTTGATCTTAGGGAGGGAAGCGAAGAAGGTGTTGAGATTGTGAAGGTGTTGGCTTGCTTATGACGTGGGTCAAAGGTGAGCAGGCTTACGATTGATGCAAGCAGGCTCTGGGTGTTTGAATACGTTTTTGTATTAACACTTGGTTTCTGTCTCGTCTGGACTTGTGTTGTTTTTTTTTCCTGTGTTGAAAAATAGGGAGGAGAACCTATTTATACAAGTCATTTGAGCCTTATTCACGTCTCTCGTGGGAAGTGGAGGAAGTGGAGTGATGGAGTAATGGAGTTGTGTGTTGGTGTTACACGACCAATCTTTCCCACTTCTCATGTCATCTCTAACCGTCCATGACTTCCTAACACGTTCTTGTGATGGCGCGTTGCACGCTGCACGCTGTAAACCGCCAGACCAATACCCCAGTATGTATCCCCCAGTTTGTGACATGATTGATAAACGGAATGTGTGGATCGTGGGACCCACAAAAGGTAGCATGTAATGCTAAATTGAATAATTGTGTTATTCGGGGAAGTTGATACTTGTGAAGTATCATGTGTATTTTATGAGTACTGCATCATGGTGTGGTAAAGTGACGGGTGGTGATCACCATGACGCCTCACCGACCAATTAACTCGACCGGGGTTGTATAAACAAGCGGTGAAGTTGGACTGGACGAGATGATCTTTGAGACACTCATCTCGCGACCGTTGATGGAATCGGGGTTTTGAAGAGGTGCGGCAGCATCACTCTTGACTTGGTCGAAACCAAGCATGGGAAGGGTTTTGGAAAGGGCCGACCGGGCATGCGTGTAGACAGCATGCCGGTGTACACGTCCGTACCTCTCTGTCCCATAAAGGCGCGATCTAGGCCACTCGATTTGACCGGTGAAGTTGAGTGGTCGAGATCAGTTTTGCAACAGAAATCTGGTGCCGCAAAATCCACACATCGTGCCAACTTCGGGCGCGCGCTTCAAGACGACCAAACTTGGTCAGTCTTGCCCAATCCGTCCGGCGTGTAGGTGGTAGGCTGGTATTCACGCCTATACCTGACTGTCCCATGAAAACGTGATCTAAGCCACTCAAATCGTCCGGTGAAAGTGAGTGGTCGAGATCAGTTTGCAATTTGGGAAGTGTGACCACGCAAGTTTGGACGCGCGTTTTGGAATAGCCAGGCATGATATGCCTTGGCCGATCAGTGAGGGGATAGACGGGCCCACGGTGGTCATCTTTGGTATGACCGACTCGCTTAATCTAACTGGGACCCTCCATTCGTGCCGGAGAAGATGGACGCTCGTGATGCTCAAAACCCTAATTTTTGGGTTTCACGGCCGTGCGTCATGCTCTGTTCGGGCGCACGAATTGGGATGACCAACCATGGTTGGTCCTGACCGATTGGTCGGTATGTAGGCGGGCCCATGGTGATTGTGTTGACATGCTCGGCCCCTTTGAATCTACATCTACACCCTCCATCTATACCGCAAAGATGGATGGTTGAGACCATTTTGCGACACATGTAATATGCCGCAAACCTTAATTTAGGGTTTTCCAGTCCATACGCTCGTGGTTTGGACGTTTTGGCAAGCTATGCCAATATTTTGGGGAGGCCGACCATGCGGGGTCCGCGTTGGTTCGGCAGTGAATATTCCATACCTGCTTGGGGGTTATGGAATTGATCGGGGCCATCCAATCACGCTGGTGAGGTTGGATGAACGAGATCATATCCAGTCGATCACGGACGATCAGGATGCTCAATCGGGCTAGTATAACACACCGAGAGTTCTCAATCGGGCTAGTATAACACACCGAGAGTTCTGTACGGTATTTCGTACATGCTTTCATTATAATGCTTGGAGGTTCGTGTTGCTCTGTGAGAGCAACACTCGATCGTCATCATGCCGCACCGATAATGAGTACGGGAAATACAAGGTTGCTCACGCATTAATTAATAATGCTATAAATTCATAGGGTATATGGGATTGTTGCTACATGATCCAACCTGGATGAATTTCATGTATTTAATTCACAGAATGGGATTGTTGCCACATGCTCTATTCTAGGTGAATTAGTAAAGTGAAGGAGTATCCAACACTTATTAATGGCTTTATCTTTTACAAGATGTTAGCGCATAATTTTCTGGCTTTTACAATTTTAACCTTAAATGAAAATCCACCATCAACACCTACGTGACTACCAAAACGAAGGCGTGCGACAATCAACGGTCCCCCTTCAAACCCAGGAGCAAATCCTAGCCATCCAAGGTTACCAGACAACGCATGGTAACCTTTGGCCCGAAAACCTAAGTTTGTCCACGCTAAACCATGCCATGCCGATGGCATGCCAACCTAGCCGCGCTACCATGCTGGCCTTCCCTACGCTGCTACCAAAACGAAGGCGTGCGACAATCAACGGTCCCCCTTCAATCCCAGGAGAAAATCCTAGCCATCCAAGGTTACCAGACAACGCATGGTAACCTTTGGCCCAAAAAAACCTAAGTTTGGCCACGCCAAACCATGCCATGCCGACGGCATGCCAACCTAGCCGCGCCACCATGATGGCCTTCCCTACGCGGCTACCAAAATGAAGGCGTGCGACAATCAACGGTCGCCCTTCAATCCCAGGAGCAAATCCTAGCCGTCCGAGGTTACCAGACAACACATGGTAACCTTTGACCCAAAACCCTAGTTTGGCCACGCCAAACCGCGCCAAAGCATGCCATGCCAACGGCATGCCAACCTTGCCGCGCCACATGCTGGCCTTCCCTATACGGCCACCAAAACGAAAGCGTGCAACGATCAACAACTACCTCTCATCTTAAGATGCAAAATCTCGACCGTCGGAGGTCACCAAGCAAGCAAGTCTCCCAAGCACGACTTGCCAGGCAACAACAATATGCTACATGTTTTCCACAAAAACATTCGAGACATCAACACATATCACAAACTGGGGGATCCTCTTTGGGTATTGGTTTGGCGGTTTACATCGTGCGGCGTACACTACGCCTGTCATAAGGAAGTGTCATAAGGGTGAGGCGGTTAGTAAATACAGGGAGTTAATGGTGAAACGTTATTTTTATGGAACATCAATTCCATGCGTTAACGGTTTTTATGGAACATCAATTCCATGCGTTAACGTTACCACCTCCTCCCATTTACTCATCCATTCCTTAATGAGACCAGAGTACGTTTCACTTTGACTTGTATAAATATGTCTTACCTATTTCCATCGAACAACGAGTTCGGTCAGGAGCATACACCACTCAGAAAACATTTGCTAACTTTCCCATCTGTTAGATTCCCACTTTCTGATACAAGTTGTAACACAACTACTCTTCCAGAATCAACTATTCTGGTCTCATCACTTTCCTTGCTTCCCTCCCCAAAACCAACCCATTCTCCTCCACTTTGTGACCGAAGCAAGTCTGGAACGGCCATTTCTTGGTTTAGGCCGGACTTGTACAGATTGATCTCTTGAATCTAAAGTACTCCCTTGCAGTATATTGTTTAGGGTTTAAAT
Source organism: Papaver armeniacum (assembly GCA_023531295.1). NCBI lineage: Eukaryota > Viridiplantae > Streptophyta > Magnoliopsida > Ranunculales > Papaveraceae > Papaver > Papaver armeniacum. Next base: position 315,434 of record JAJJWW010001024.1, read on the forward strand.
TCATTTCTCACCCACACACCGAAATTACCGAAATCAGCAGAAACCGTTTTCACCCTCAAAAAATTGGCGACCATAGTGGGAGATTGATCTTTCGGTTACAATGTCAATCTTCGACCACCGATCTCATGCTTCGACCCAGACGTCAAGATGGTAGAAGCAGGGGATCCGCTCAAGGATCGACGACTCAGTTACCAAATGGCTCGATTATCAGTCATGACACGACAAGGGATGACTGGGGACTTCCCAGAAAATTGAGGCAAACGATCCGCCCGAGAATCAGCAACTCGGTTATCAGGCAACTCAGTAATGACTGGGGACTTTCTACAATCACATCGACGCTTCCCATAAAACTCAGTATTACACCCAGAAGGTTCCCTTTTCATCAGGAGACCTGAGAAACCGAGTAAGTCTTACCCAGACAAGATACGTGGTTTGCTATTTCAAGTTTTCATGAGAATGAAAACACCGATAGTCATGTTATGTTTCATCCCATGTCATCTACCAAACGCACGGTTCCATGGTTTTCCTGGGATGCTTGCAACACTTTCAATCATAACCAAGACAACATTCATTCCTAAACAATTCATTCCTAAACAATTCATTCCAAAAGAATAATCCAAAACCATCAAGGTAACATTTATCTGTCAACCCCAAAAATCTAGAAAATCAAAACCATAAACCAGGCGTTTCCATTTGCCTTTCAAAAAAAAAAAAAACCTAAAAATAAGAAGTTTAAAAGACAGAAATGTATTCAAGGAAAGTTTTCCAACAGCGGCTTGCTCCTCTAAGAAAAGGCCTCCCTCGTGCTCTGGAGAGCCGCCCTTTTCAACTTCACCTGCCTGCATAATTTTTTGAATTCCGCTTCCTGCTTCTTCACCATGTCTGCGGAAGGACCTTATTTGTTTGACCAAAGAACTTTTCGACCTCAGAGAAACCGTTAGCGAACCAAGGAGCATTGAACTCGAAATTTATGCACATATCGCGATGAAACCTCCAGCTTGAGATTACATCCTCAGAAACCGTGTGACCAGTCACGTTGCGCATGTCGTCAATCGAAGACAAGGCTTCCTCCACACGCTTGACCAGCGCGTATCGACTAGTAATTTTCTTGGTCGTGGCAATATGACCGTAGCTTTCCCATATCTTGGTGTATAACGCCGCATGTTTAGCTGGCACGCTAAATCCCCCAATCAACACGTGACCCGGATAAGGAACCAGGTATGGAGGAACAAAGGTGGCGCCTGCGATTGCATCAGTAACTGGCAAAGAATTCCTAACAACAATTGCGCAAACATTCACATGAGCAATCTCCGTTGTCTGAGTCACAACAACGCTTCCTTATCAAGTTCATCTTCAGAACCGGTTTCGCTCTGTGATATCACGGCTTAGACACTCTTCAAAAAAAGAAAAGAGAAGGAAGAAGAAGGACATGGAGAAGACTCACTGATTCACTTTCAGACCGACTAGAGGAAGATTCAGCACTGCTATCGGAAGAACTACTCTCGCCATCTTTGGACTCTGAGCTTTCATCCTTCTCGGTTTCCCCATCACCATGAATAGGCTCGGTACTGCCACCCTCCGTCTCGAGAAGCAATTTTTTCTGACTACTTGCAAGTTTGGCAAAGGCGTTCACTCTGATGAGACCCTAGGCAAGATACAAGACGCATGCTCAGAAAAGAAACAAGGATATACACGATCCAACTAAAATCAAGAAGAAAATCATATGTACCCGCATATTGGAAGAACTAAAAGTCGGAAGAGCCGTTGATAGGTGTAGAATACACCGTATTTACTATCTAGTAGTTACGCTTTCTTTGCTATTTTTCTTGAGAATTATGTACTTTATGTGTGTTTTTGAGTTTTTAGGTGCAATGGAGTCACCGGGAACAAAAAGGAGAGGAAACGTTCATTTGGAGCGTAAAGAATCACGGTCCAAAACATCAAGCGAAGTTATACTTGGAGCAGACTAGGTAGCACAAGGAAGAGGCGAGAATTAGGGTCGGGTTCTATGGGACCGACAGAAATGTGTGTGTCTTGGTTACCCCTTAACCACTAAAGTGGGGGTGCCAATAACGATTTTAGTTCCTACATGGCCCTAATTCGAGAGCATTTCAATCATTTTTCCTATCTAAAATTCATTAGAGAACGAACTTGTACCCGTTGTCCGAGAAATCGATTCACCGGGAGAGAGTAAAGAGGAAGGGAGACGATTAACAGGATGGGAGATCGAGCTTCGTTGGTGATTGTGGAATTGCAGTGGTGAGATGAACGGGCAATGGAGTTACGGCAGAGATCGAGAATGAAACGAGATGGTGAGAAGAAGGAATCGGTGGTTGATGTGGGTTTGTTGTTACCGAGGAAAGATAAGAACAGGTGTTGGTGGTATCAAATTGAGAAGAACAAGAGGATGGTATTAATCGGCCAGAGAAGGAATAAATGAAGCTAGGGTTGAGTTGAAATTGAAGCTAGGGTTCATCGGAAAAATTGTGAAGATTCAGATTAAGTTGAGACTGGATCTGTGGTGGTTATGGATTCTCATTTACAGTGGGGGTTACTGGTGCTTGTTCTCGACAGATAAAGAAGCTATTGTGAAGCCATGAAAATGAAGCCTGGTGGGTGTTGCTTCTTTGGCATTGACACAGAATGGGTAGTGCTAGGCTGAGTACTTGCAGGCAATGGAATAGTTGAGGCTTTGACTGCAGGGGAGAGCTATGAAATGAGGCGCTGGCACGGCAGAATACATAGTTGATCCGGGGCGACAAGAGAATTGAATGTTTGGCCCGAGCCAATTGAGCTAATTGACTTAGATGTATGTTTAGGACAGGTTTGGGCTCAATGTGAAGTTGAACTCGAAACAGGAAGTGCTAGTGATGACAAAGTGGAAGCGAGAGAGTGGATTGGAGTTGCAACTCGGGTGGTTTTAAAGTAGATGTTGAAGTTGAACCGAAATTGAGAAGGGTTCTGATCTTTGTGAAGAATTAGAATAAGCCGTTGTTGCTCGGTGAAGAAACTATTTGTGAGCTTGTACCGGGCAGAGCTGTAGGTTTGAATTTGTGCACATGAATAGGTGGTTATGGCTCAGAAGATTGCAGGTTCTGTTGTGGATGTTGAGAAATGGCAGCCAGTGTTGGCTGTGACTGAGATGGGATTGCAGGTTATTGAAGACATGAAAGAACTAGGCACTGTAATGTTGCTGGTGCTTAAAGCTTGGGCAGAATGGAAGTGAAGGGTAAAATGGTGTTGCTGTGGAATGGCATGTGGCAGTGGTGCTAGCCTGAGGTGCAATGGCTTTGCAGGCTTGAGATGAGGATGTGTGGCAGCTGAGGCTTATGGTTGGACCATGTTGGTGTTATGAGATGGAAAGGCAGGAATGCAGTGATGTTGGTCTTTGACAATGGTTGTAGATTGGAGCTGAAATAACAAGGTGTCTGGGCAATTATGGCTATATGGCCTGAGCAATGCTGTTGCTTGAGAGGCTGGGATTGTATGAAATGTGATTCTTTGCCGATCTGTGGGAATGGTGCTATGAACTTGGCTTTGTGTTTGGCTAATGAGTCGCAGCGAAGCCGTGAGAAGTTTGAGTTGTGAAGTGTGAAGTGTTGAGATGGTGTTGGCTCTCTCTGTGTGTGTGTGTTGTCTTAAGAATGAATGCTAGGATTGCAATTATTGTGGCTTGAATGGAATGTGCGGGCAATGAATCGGCACTTTTGGTTGCCGAGAGTCTTGGCCGAGTGTGCTGAAATGTCGTGGAAGAAATGCGGCAGGTGATAGCCATAATGGTGGGAGAAGTGCGAGAGAAGGCATGGCCAACTTGGCTGTGAACATCTTGAGTGTGCAATAACTTTGGCCAAGACCGGTCGGCCAGAGTTAGCCCGGTGACTCGGCCCGACTCGCCTAACTAGTAGTGACTCATCCCTTGACCCAGTCAACTGTTAAGGATGTTAGTCAACCGTTATATATAAGAATCTAAACGGAATATTCCGTCGACAGAGAAAGAGAACTCAGGTCGCCGTGGCGACAGCTTTCCGCCAAATCCGCCACAATCCCAATTTTCCGACGAGCAAAAATTCCTTAATTTTCTATGGACTTCTCTCATGGGTATGAAGACTTGGGCTAGGAATTGGATGGAGAATTGACTCAAATTTGGAAAGAGAAGGTGGAAGAGTTGAGAAAAGCTTGGAATTGGAAATTGAATTGCAAAAAGAAAAAGGATTCTAATCCTTAGAAGATTTGGAGAATATTGAAGCCTATAAATAGAGAAGTTTTCTACAACTTCTACACATCTTTTACACACCTCTCTACACACATCTTTCTCTACATATCTTTTTACACACATCTCTACACACAACACTTTTCTTTTCTTATTCTTTGTGTGAACTCTTTAACATGAGTAGTTAATTTATTGATTGAGGATGAATTCCTAGTTCTTAATATGATTTGAGTTTTTGTTTTTAATTCTATCTTGAAGTTTTTCACATGATTATCGTTTGTTTTTACTAATAGGAATGATCTTAAAGACATTCATGATTGATTGATAGATTGTTTAGGTGGCCAACTAAATTGATTTGTTAATTTGATCTAAAGCTAGTGAAAGTTAGGAGATAAGTAATCGTTTCTTGACTCTTTACATAAGTAGCAAACACGAGACCTTGCGGAGGGATTCCGTGGAGCAATTGTGTGTAGAAACAACGCTAGAAAGTGAACCAAGCGAACCGAGTTTAACTACTAGTACTAAACCTAAATTCATAAATCTTAATGCATTCTCGGGAATTACATCTTGTAAGCGGACCTCAAGGTGGTTCTTTTGAATAGAATTTGATAACTAAGCGGACTCGTTACTCGGTGAAATTAGGGATTTTGGGGCTAGCTAAGCGTGCACTGCTATCCTACGGTTGGTGATAATGTGTGACTAATAACAAGTAGAAAAGAACATAACTTGAATCATTGTTTCGTAACGAAGAAGGATTCCTTGATCTTGTCTCTCTTATTTCTTTCAACTTTATCTTTTAATTGTTTTGTTTATTTTTCTTTTGCTTTTTACACCCCCTTTCGTGACAATTTTTACAACTAGAATATCGTGCTCCTCGTGGGATCGACCTTGACTACCCTATATTACTTGTTAATTAGGTAGTAAAGTATTAATTAATTTGTTGTGGTACGACACGCATCAAATTGTGTTGAAAAGGACCAACCTTTGGATACTTTTGATGACGATAGTGTAGATTACTCGAGCCTTGATCTTAATAATGATCAATCACCTATTCAAAAGGAAGAGCTTGAGGAAGATGCATTTATTGCTTGGAAAAAATTTCTTAGGGAAAGATGGGAGTCCGCGGAAGTGTATGAGTGTTCCGACAATGAGGAAGTTATTCCAACTCCGGATCATAATAACGATCCTTCACCTATTCAAAAGGAGGAGATTGGGTGTGACTTACCTATTGTTGTAAACGAAGTAACACCCGCACAAGAAGATCTTACAATTTATACCGATGAGAATCATTTTAGTGAATGGCCCGATTCCGATGATGAGAATGTTGAAGAGATGATTATAGAGGATGAAACCACATTCATTGATTTTGTGGAAGACCCAATTGAACTTGCGAATGATTTTAATGATGCCGAGACTATGGTTAAGGTAGAAAATGACGAAGAATGGTTGCAAGGTTTAATAGAGGACCACGATATACAAGAGGTAAGTATTTCACTTGAATTTTTTAAGGATGAAGAGGATTCTATAATACAAGAAATTGTGAGAGGTTTGTCTAACCCTTTGCATATTGATTCTACTCCTTTACCTCTTATTGGTTTGAATGTATGTGCTTGAAAGTATTTTTGGATGATTTTGTTTCTAAATATCCACCATTGGAAACACTTGATGCTAACACTATGCAGGTTTGCCAAGAGGAATACATGGAAGTTCCCGAATTCTATGTTCTTTATACACTTCCGAGTGTGGACGAGAATAAGTGTGGGGGAAATTTCTATCGAGCGATAATTTCACTATTGTTTTCTTGTGCTAATATTTGTATGGAGTTATTGTTTGCAAATGTATTATGGGTGGATCCTCAAATTTTCAGATTGTTAGTATATGGGGAATGAATCATGCAAGAGCTAAGTCGGGCCGTCGACTTTAAAACAAGCGCTTAATGGGAGGCAACCCATCGGTTTTGTATTTCTTATCCTTTTGCTTTTTATTTTTGTTATTTCTTTTTTCTTGTTTCTTATCATGTTAAAATCTCCCACCTTGACTTTACTAGGAGGATTCAATTACATTGAGGACAATGTAAGGTTTAAGTGTGGGGGAGTGATTAAGCATGTTTTTAAAACGAAAATTACAAAAAAATTAAAAAAAATTAAAAAAAAAAAAAGTTTTACTTAAAAATTCCAACTTTTAAAGATTTTAGAGTCCCTAGCATATTTCTAGGTATGTTTACATAGAGATTTTGACCGACATAATTGAACTTGGAAATGTTAGAGAACTACATTCGGATTTCTTGTTTGTTTGAGTGTTAAATAATGGATTTAATCATGCCGGTGATGCGAATTTGGTGCAGGGAGAAGTGCGTTATTAGAGTTGCTGATCAATCATTAGTGGAGACTACCCGTATTCATATCATGTGAGGCACCGACCAGAAATTTTCCATCTACTAAAGAGCTTCTTTTGAGAGTGTGTCACCGTACGTTAATTCCGGGTAGAATGGTGAGCTACCCAACCTCCCACCAATAGAAGCACTACTCTTTGATCTCTTGAGTGCTAATTTTGTCAATCATGAGGGTGACGTCCATGGATGAAAGCTTCCTTCTTGTAGTTCGATTTGCAGTTAGCACCATTCTCTCTCTCGACAACAACGGATCCATAGAAACACATTCATCATCAACAAGGAGCAACATCAAAATCTACAAGGAAAGTTGGAAAAGTTTAAGGTTTACAAGCAACGGAATGAGAAAAAGAGCAAATTTCAAATTCAAGTAAAGCAACATACAAAGTGCGGATTTTTACATATATGTTGAAGACTTACAATACAATGAGGTAATTTTATATTCAAGTATGAAGACTTATTCATAAAAGCGAAGAAAATTAAAAGGTGAGAATTTTTGAAGTTTATGATTTCAAGACAATACAAGTTGTGAAGAATCAAGCGGTAAAATACTTCTTCCACGGCCATGGTTTATTTGTATTGAATTTCTCTAGTTCTTAAAAAAAAAAAAAAAAAAAAAAAAAAATGAATGAAAAAAAAAAAAAAAGAGAAAATAAGAGAAATATTTGTTTTGTTTAAGCCGTGGGGAAGGAAAATATATAAGGAAGTTTCAAGCGACAAGGATTTTTAAGGTAAAAGAGTTATAAATTGTTAAGGATTTATGAAATTCGAGGGTTTATCATCAATAGTTGAAACCGAAGACGAAGACCAAGAAGTTAAAGACGAGGAGCGGAAGACGTTTCTATTGGATGCCGTGAGAGTGGTGTTATCATAATTGGCGATCGGATGTGAAGGTGAGTAAGTAATCTCATCCTCGATAATATGGTTGATTTCCTTTTCTTAGAGATCGTCAGAAAAATGGTTTTTCAAAATGTTAAAAGATGTGGGTTTTTAAAAAATATTTCGGAAGTTATCCTTCCCACCATTCAACGTGATGCAGGATTTCTATCTTCATTCCTACCTGCACACATGTGAGAACCATAAAAAAGTTTGTTTTTTTTTGAGTGCAATTATCATAAAATCCTTTTTGGTGAGGCAGAAGTCGAGGCGAAATGCTTATTGATCGTTTCTCAAACACGCAGTCTCTCATTATGGTGTGGTTATTTCTCACTCAACATTTAAGAATGAGAATATGTTCTTTAGTATTTCTAACTTCTTATTACTAGCATGCGTAAACTCTATGTCCTCATAACTCTTTGGATGCTTGTGACGCTTGAACGCTTTGAAGTTGTGAGTTTTTAGTTTGATTTGCTCGAGGACTAGCAAAGTCTAAGTGTGGGGGAATTTGATAGGTGTAGAATACACCGTATTTACTATCTAGTAGTTACGCTTTCTTTGCTATTTTTCTTGAGAATTATGTACTTTATGTGTGTTTTTGAGTTTTTAGGTGCAATGGAGTCATAGGAACAAAGGAGAGGAAACGTTCATTTGGAGCGTAAAAGAATCACGGTCCAAAACACTGGCGAGTTATACTTGGAGCAGACTAGGTAGCACAAGGAAGAGGCAGAGAATTAGGGTATCGATTCTATGGGACCGACTGTGCAATGTGTGTGTCTTTGGTTACCCCTTAACCACTAAAGTGGGGGTGCCAATAACAGTTTTAGTTCCTACATGGCCCTAATTCGAGAGCATTTCAATCATTTTTCCTATCTAAAATTCATTAGAGAACGAACTTGCAGCTGCGTTGTCCGAGAAATCGATTCACCGGGGAGAGAGTAAAGAGGAAGGGAGACGATTAACAGATGGGAGATCGAGCTTGTTGGTGATTGTGGAATTGCGGTGGTGAGATGAACGGGCAATGGAGTTACTGGCGAGAGAGATCGAGAATGAAACCGAGATGGTGAGAAGAAGGAATCGGTGGTTGATGTGGGTTTGTTGTTGGCCGAGGAAAGATAAGAACATGTGTTGGTGGTATTGAAATTGAGAAGAACAAGAGGATGGTATTAATCGGTTGAGAGAAGGAATAAATGAAGCTAGGGTTGAGTTGAAAATTGAAGCTAGGGTTCATCGGAAAAATTGTGAAGATTGATTAAGTTGAGACCGGATCTCGTGGTGGTTATGGATTCTCATTTACAGTGGGGGTTACTGGTGCTTGTTCTCGACAGATAAAGAAGCTATTGTGAAGCCATGAAAATGAAACCTGGTGGGTGTTGCTTCTTTGGCATTGACACATAATGGGTAGTGCTAGGCTGAGTACTTGCAGGCAATGGAATAGTTGAGGCTTTGACTGCAGGGGAGAGCTATGAAATGAGGCAGTGGCACGGCAGAATACATAGTTGGTGCTGGCGACAAGAGAATTGAATGTTTGGCCTGAGCCAATTGAGCTAATTGACTTAGATGTATGTTTAGGACAGGTTTGGGCTCAATGTGAAGTTGAACTGAAACAGGAAGTGCTAGTGATGACAGTGGAAGCGAGAGAGCTGTGGATTGGAGTTGCAACTCAGGTGGTTTTAAAGTAGATGTTGAAGTTGAACTGAAATTGAGAAGGGTTCTGATGCTGTGAAGAATTAGAATAAGCTGTTGTTGCAGCTCAGTGAAGAAACTGCTGTGAGCTTGTACTGGCAGAGCTGTAGGTTTGAATTTGTGCACATGAATAGGTGGTTATGGCTCAGAAGATTGCAGGTTCTGTTGTGGATGTTGAGAAATGGCAGCCAGTGTTGGCTGTGACTGAGATGGGATTGCAGGTTATTGAAGACATGAAAGAACTAGGCACTGTAATGTTGCTGGTGCTTAAAGCTTGGGCAGAATGGAAGTGAAGGGTAAAATGGTGTTGCTGTGGAATGGCATGTGGCAGTGGTGCTAGCCTGAGGTGCAATGGCTTTGCAGGCTTGAGATGAGGATGTGTGGCAGCTGAGGCTTATGGTTGGACCATGTTGGTGTTATGAGATGGAAAGGCAGGAATGCAGTGATGTTGGTCTTTGACAATGGTTGTAGATTGGAGCTGAAATAACAAGGTGTCTGGGCAATTATGGCTATATGGCCTGAGCGATGCTGTTGTTTGAGAGGCTGGGATTGTATGAAATCGCAGTTGCTGCTGATACAGGGAATGGTGCTATGAACTTGGCCTGTGTTTGGCTAGCTGAGTCGCAGGCGAAGCTGTGAGAAGTTTGAGTTGTGAAGTGTGAAGCTGTTGAGATGGTGTTGGCTCTCTCTGTGTGTGTGTGTTGTCTTAAGAATGAATGCTAGGATTGCAATTACAGGGCTTGAATGGAATGTGCAGGCAATGAACTGGCACTTTTGGTTGCCGAGCTGTCTTGAGTGTCTTTGAAATCTTTGTGAAGAAATCAGCGGGGTGATAGCCATAATGGCTGGGAGAAGTGCAGAGAAGGCATGGCCAACTTGGCTGTGAACATCTTGAGCTGTGCAATAACTTTGGCCAAGACCACTGGCCAATGAGTTAGCCCGGTGACTCGGCCCGACTCACTAACTAGTGATCGACTCATCCCTTGACCCGGTCAACTGTTAAGGACTGTTAGTCAACCGTTATATATAACAGAATCTAAACGGAATATTCCGTCGACAGAGAAAGAGAACTCAGGTCGCCGGCGGCGACGTTTTCCGGCCAAATTCCGGCCACAATCCCAGTTTTCCGGCGAGCAAAAATTCCAGAATTTTCTATGGACTTCTCTCATGGGTATGAAGACTTGGGCTAGGAATTGGATGGAGAATTGGACTCAAATTTGGAAAGAGAAGGTGGAAGAGTTGAGAAAAGCTTGGAATTGGAAATTGAATTGCAAAAGGAAAAGGATTCTACTCCTTAGAAGATTTGGAGAATATTGAAGCCTATAAATAGAGAAGTTTTCTACAACTTCTATACACATCTTTTACACACCTCTCTACACACATCTTTCTCTACATATCTTTTACACACATCTCTACACACAACACTTTTCTTTTCTTATTCTTTGTGTGAACTCTTTAACATGAGTAGTTAATTTATTGATTGAGGATGAATTCCTAGTTCTTAATATGATTTGAGTTTTTGTTTTTAATTCTATCTTGAAGTTTTTCACATGATTATCGTTTGTTTTTACTAATAGGAATGATCTTAAAGACATTCATGATTGATTGATAGATTGTTTAGGTGGCCAACTAAATTGATTTGTTAATTTGATCTAAAGCTAGTGAAAGTTAGGAGATAAGTAATCGTTTCTTGACTCTTTACATAAGTAGCAAACACGAGACCTTGCGGAGGGATTCCGTGGAGCAATTGTGTGTAGAAACAACGCTAGAAAGTGAACCAAGCGAACCGAGTTTAACTACTAGTACTAAACCTAAATTCATAAATCTTAATGCATTCTGGGAATTACATCTTGTAAGCGGACCTCAAGGTGGTTCTTTTGAATAGAATTTGATAACTAAGCGGACTGTTACTCGGCTGAAATTAGGGATTTTGGGGCTAGCTAAGCTGCACTGCTATCCTACGGTTGGTGATAATTTGTGACTAATAACAAGTAGAAAAGAACATAACTTGAATCATTGTTTCGTAACGAAGAAGGATTCCTTGATCTTGTCTCTCTTATTGCTTTCAACTTTATCTTTTAATTGTTTTGTTTATTTTTCTTTTGCTTTTTACACCCCCCTTTCGTGACAATTTTTACAACTAGAATATCGTGCTCCTCGTGGGATCGACCTTGACTACCCTATATTACTTGTTAATTAGGTAGTAAAGTATTAATTAATTTGTTGTGGTACGACACGCATCAGCCGTCGGACCCGACTGAAAACCACTAGCATGGTTTTTAGACCTTCGCTTATTTGCTTAGGGACTGTCCACATCCGGGCTAGCGGATTTTGGTTTGGATGAAGACGGATCCCTCAGCAGTGGATGCTCCGCTAAAACCGCAGGAGAAGGCTTAGCGCGACGGTTTTCTACCACATCATTCACGAATCCATGGATAACGAGAAACTCATCCCGCCAAAATATGTTATATTTAGAAGTTGTTGATGGATTTCATTCCGCAAGCAGAGAAGGCAAACTTTTACCCGGCACAAGAACACTAGCATCGAGAACAGTTGGCAACGGGACTTCTGGAGCAACCGGCTGACGAACGAATGGGAACCCTTGGTCAAAACCCATATGCAGAGCCGCTCTATCGATATTGTAAGAGATTTATTTGCAATATCCTCAAAAGAAAGATGGCACATGACCGGGAGTGCAGCTTCGCATGAACACCATCTCTCCAATACTCAGATCCTCTTTATCAGAAGACAAAGACATGTTTGGAATAGGAGCAAAGGTACTGATCTGAGTCATAGACACATGCACCGAAGCCCATGGACGAAAATTAACCGCGTACGAGTTGTCAAGAAGTCCGACCAGGTTCGAACCAGTCTTTGGACGCCTGTTCGACCAGCGCAGTATCCTAGAGCCACCCCAAGACTCGGGAAGTATAGCCAACGGTTTCGGGGCATACTTCTCGAAATGCTCCCACAACCATGCCTGGAGAAAGGCGGCATGAATATACGAACCCACTTTCATGTATCCATTTGAGACGCGCATGTCCGAAACCAGCTGATCCAAGTGTGCATACAGAGAACCAAGAAACAAACCGCCAATAGGGAGAACGACGCCTTTTGCCAATTTTATGGCAAACTTGATAAGTTCCTGTCTTATCTCTTTCTTACCCGAGCCGTCGTCAAAAATATCTCTGGATAGACAAAGAGCCAAGAATGTCGTGACATAAAGTATACTATTCTTCTGGTTCGGCTCTAACGCGTCAGGAAACTACTGAGATACCCACCAGTCATAGAAGCACTTCGCCTCATTTTCTTTCCGAATGAATCATTTTGATTTCGCAACCAGGGCGGCGCGCATTTCTTCTTCATCTACAGACAACTTAACATCGAGGTTTCCGATCACGGGAAGATTCAGCAATACAACCACGCTCTCTAAGGAGATGGTCATTTCACCCCACCTACATATGGCCGTGTGGGTATCCGGACACCATCTGGAAATAAAAGAAACCAAGCCTGGAATATCTTTCCTAATCTGAAGCACTGCGGGAGCCGCAACAGCATCAATGATTTGCGCCTTGGTCAAATTGGTTTTTACATGCTCATGGCTCATCATGAAACGCATCCATTTCTCGAAGGAACGCAACGGGCTCACAGAGATTTTGAAATCGATAAGAGAGGCATGATATTTTCTTTCCTCTGAAGACAAAACCTTATTACGCCTCCTGGCCGAACCGACCGGTCTCCTCCCTCACTTTCCGGGCCATTTAGAAGAATCGACACGTACTGGGGGGTGGTTTTTCTTAATCGTGGCCGATGTTGTAAAGAATTCATCACTTAAGTTTGGCTTGAAGTTGCCAACGTCTCTCGGCACATCAGAACTTTCCTCAAGTGACATCATAATGAAGATTCTCTCACACTAATTTCACCTTCCAAACAACTACAATAGAACAATATGAAGAGAAATTATTACGAAAGTACATGGAAGTTATTTTGTCAGACAAAAGAGATCCACCAAGACGCAAGCCAGTTTGTTTCGAGAACGTAATATGTATACAAAAAAAAAAGAAATGGAGATGGGCACGCCCTACATCATCGCTTCATGCCAAGGCCGTACCCTGCAGCAAAAAATTCGTGCCCAACCAGGGAGGCGCGCCCTACCATGGGAACCATGCACACGGCCACGCAAAGACAAGGATTAAACCCTACAAACTAGGCTTTCATGGGAAGGGAGTGACAGTTACTGTCTCGTGCTTACTTTGCACAAGTTAAGACAGTCAACATTACTATGGTATTCACGCCTAAATACTACTATGAGCTCGTGCAAAACATGCCTACGGCCAGGATTCACACCAACATGGAAGAACAATATTTTTCTAGGAGGTCATGAAAAGGTACGCCTACAACTAGGGCTTTGCACCAACAAGGAAGCAAAAAGAAAGCAAATTAAAAAGGAAGTGCTGAAAGACATACCTAGTCCGCTCGTCCTCTTCACCATTATCAAAATATATATATAATGGAGGCGTGAATTAAAGGGAGAGGCCGGTCCCCTTTTATAGACATGATGCTTGGGAGTTTGAATAAGGAAAGGACTTCCTATTTGAGCCAAGTAAGGAAAAGAGGCAACTGGGCCCGTGAAGACAAATCACCAAGCCGTCCGCGCCGTGTCTTGACCCCACCACGCCAAGCCGTCCATGCACGCCTCGCCAAACCACACCTTACCATGACCGCACCGTGCAAAGTTGTTCGTTCCATCGCCGTGGCCTCGTCACGCCAAGACCGTCCGCACCATGCCTTGGCCTCACGTGCCAAACCGTCCGCCATGCTCTGCCTTTCCAAGCCGTCCGCGCCGTGAACTTGCCAATACCAACAAATTCGCCCAGTCAGCGTCATGATGTTCCCTAGCCCGGTCAATGTGATGTACGACCAGACCAAGCCAGCAATTTTCGTCGCACCACTCCACGGTCTGCATCCCCAGCACAATTTATGCAGGGTCGCCAACACGGGAAACACAAACTATCTTCACCTCTCGAAAGGTTAGACGGATCTTCCTGACCATCGTGCATGATTTACGTTTCGATTTTGTCCTTGTCTGTCACCATCTTATGCTTACCTCGCAACAACGCCCCTGTTCCGAGCTAAGCAGGGGACTTAATGTTGATGGTGGTTTTTAGCTTAGGGTTAAAGTCGTAAAACCCTAGGCAAGACAGTGACGCCATAGGGTTCGAGTAATAATAGCTCCAATAAATGCATTTATTGTACCCTTTAATATGTCTGCGAGAAAATTACCAGGGTACCCTTTTTTAATTAATTACTGATTAGGGTTTCGATAGGCTAAAACCCTAATTCTCACGCCACCTGTGCCACTGGCAAACCGTGCCAGCCACACCTGTCGCGCCAAGGCATGCCAACCATGCTAGCCGCACCCCCTGTGCAAATGGCAAACCGTGCCAGCCACACCTGCCGCGCCAAGGCATGCCAACCATGCTAGCCGCACCCCCTGTGCCAATGGCAAACCGTGCCAGCCACACCTGCCGCGCCAAGGAATGCCAACCATGCTAGCCGCACCCCCTGTGCCAATGGCAAACCATGCTAGCCACACCTACAGCGCCAAGGCATGCCGACCATGCTAGCCTCACCCCATATGCCAATGGCAAGCCGTGCCAGATACATCTCCACGCTAGAGCATACCAAGCATGCTTGCCATCCCAACAAGCCATGCACAACGCTGACTGCCAAAACAAAGGCTTGCAACAATCAACGGCCATCTTTCAATCACATGAGCAAATCCTAGCCGTCCAAGGTTACCAGACAACACATGGTAACCTTTCCAAAACCCTAGCTTGGTCACGCCAAACCCTTGGCCCCACATGCCAAGCCAAACCGCACCTTGCCTTGGCCCTAGCCGTGCTAGCCACACCATGTGCCAACGACATGCCAAACCCTTGGCCCCACCATGCCAAGCTAAACCGCACCTTGCCTTGGCCCTAGCCGTGCTAGCCACACCATGTGCCAATGGCATGCCAAACCCTTGGCCCCACCATGCCAAGCCAAACCGCACATTTCCTTGGCCCTAGCCATGCTAGCCGCACCATGTGCCAACGACATGCCAAACCCTTAGCCCCACCATGCCAAGCCAAACGCACCTAGCCACGCCACCACGCTGGCCTTCCCTACGCGACTACCAAAACGAAGGTGTACGACAATCAACGACCCCTCTTCAAAACCAGGAGAAAATCCTAGCCATCCAAGGTTACCAGACAACGCATGGTAACCTTTGGCCCAAAAACCTAAGTTTGGCCACGCTAAATCATGCCATGCCGATGGCATGCCAACCTAGCCGCGCCACCATGCTGGCCTTCCCTACGCGGCTACCAAAACGAAGGCGTACGACAATCAACATCCCCCCTTCAATCCCAGGAGCAAATCCTAGCCATACAAGGTTACCAGACAACGCATGGTAACCTTTGGCCCAAAAAAAACCTAAGTTTGGTGAAGTTAATGGTGAAACGTTCTTTTTATGGAACATCAATTCCATGCGTTAACGGTTTTTATGGAACATCAATTCCATGCGTTAACGTTACCACCTCCTCCAATTTACTCATCCATTCCTTAATGAGATCCTCTTTGGGTATTGGTTTGGCGGTTTCACTGCGGCGACTTGTATAAATAGGTCTTACCTAAATTTCCATCGAACAACGAGTTATGGAACATCAATTCCATCGTTAACGGAGCATACACCACATGCGTTAAAACGTTTACTAACATTCCCATCTCGTTAGCTTCCCACTTTCCGGTACAAGTCGCATAACACGAAAACTACTCTTCCGTAATCAACTATTCTGGTCTCATCACTTTCCTTGCTTCCCTCCCCAAAACCAACCCATTCTCCTCCACTTTGTGATCGAAGCAAGTCTGGAACGGCCATTTCTTGGTTTAGGCCGGACTTGTACATATTTATCTCTCGAATCTAAAGTACTCCCTTGCAGTACATTGTTTAGGGTTTAAATTCATTTCTCACCCACACACCGAAATTACCAAAATCAGCAGAAACCGTTTTCACCCTCAAACAACTGGAATCTCCTGATTTTCCTTATTACAGATTCAGTTAGCCTGTATTAGTTTTTGATTATTTTTGTTTTCATTTATTTCTCTCAAGCGACTCTAGATGAGTTTTGATACTAAAATATGACAACCAAACTTGACATACCAACGCTTGGTTTGTTTAACCGAGTTATGGTCTAACACGTATCTTATTAGTGATACCATTTTATTATACTAGGGAAGTTGAATGTTCTTTTGCATCTCTAGCATATCGGTAAAATTTCTAGGTTCATTTCCCGAATTAGGAGTTCGTACAAAATTTCTTATCATATGTTCCTTATTCATACTATATAGTACCATATGTTTCCCAACGAACATGAGTTGTTGAAAGAGTTATAACTTATAAGAAATGTACGAAAAATTCCTATATTGTTATCAATGCATAAGGAACCGGATCACTTTACATAGGTGAGTGCAAGTGTTTTTTGTTGTGTTGTTACACATAACATGAAGGGTAATACTGCTTTTTTACATGCACCATATCACTATCCCTGCGACTTGCGTTCTTACTAATAACCTCCGTTTCATCGGAAAAGATCTTGAGCACTATATTTTTCCATATTCATAACCTAAACCACTGGCCATAGAAAAAAATCAACAACTATCGGTGGTTGATTTGGGTAATGTACTTTTTCTTGATTCTTGGGTCAAATCTTTAGGAGGTGAAGAGGATATTATTTTCCTAGCAAAAGAAAATTTGAAAACCGAAGAATAAGTTTATTTTTCTCTATGGATGAACCGCGCCTCTCCCCTTTGTATCAATACTTGTATGTTGCATAGTTCTCCACTTCATGTTTATAGCTATAACTTGCACTGTTATAGCGAACCTTATAATATAATTTATAAAATTTCAGCAATATCATTTTTTTTCCTAATCAGTTTTTTTTTAACCATTATTTCAGCAATATGATTTTAGAAAGGAACGATGGTACCAACAATAATTTCTCTTAAGATTTTCATCTTATCATGTACTTCAGGTTACAAAGATGTTACATCCTCCAAAGATTTTTATTCTGCAACTTATGAGGTTTGAGTTTGACAGCAAACCCAAAACATCCAGCAACGTTAATAAGCACATGAAATTTGAACTAGGCCTAGTTATTAACCGTGGCGTATTGCTTCGTACTTCTCCATTGTCTGAGGTAAGTAGTATTTATATTTATTAAGGCATATGACTATATAATGTTTATGATTGATCTTCTGTTGTACACTAATGTTATCATGATCATATTGGTGCAGGGTCCGAGTTACAAGTTAATTGCAACTATCACCATGCAGGAGAATCCTTTTCAAGAGGTCACTGTTATGCCGATCGCAATTGCTCCGACAAACAATGGCGAAGATTTCACGATGATAAGGTCACCGATGTGACTGTACAGGAAGTTCTGCACAATTCTTCTTATACAGTAAAACCTCTATAAAATAATAGGTTTCAGACCACCTAATCCTATTATTTTAAAGAGATATTATATAATGGATAATTTAATAATTTATTGTTTACAAATATATTAACAACATATTAATTTAAAGAACAATTTCTAAATTTTTGAACTTGAACAATTTTGGTTTGATACAAAGTACTTAAGATGTGCACCCACTGACTAATTTGATAGAAGTTTCTCGATAATAAACCATTGGGAGTTGTAGGTATTATATTAATTACAACCCTAATAAAATACAAATAATATTTAATACATAATTTACAGCTCAATTTAACATATTATGAAAATCATTTATTTTTCTAATAGAATTATTATTTTATATAATATTTGGGATATATTAATGTTTAAGAAGAACTTTTGGAATGTATTATATTATAATATTATCGAATTTATTATTTTAACACTTAGAGACCGAGTCAGGACCAGAAAATTTCATATTTTAGCGAGACTATTATATCAAAAAAAAATTACTATATTTTATTAATGAAAAAGTTTAGGTATTCAGACTTCTTATTTTGTTGTAGTTTTGGTCAAGCGTTGTTTCACCCAAAGTTTGATTATTACTAATTTCATCAAGCTTGAGCTTGTCATTTAATGTGCCAACATGTATAAGATCCAGTATTATGATGTTGACTTGGTTATTTACATCTTCTTTTTTTGTAGTTCATTTGGTTTTTTTATTTGTTTTTGCAATCGACGCAAGGATGTGAGGAATATTATGCTCTTCTTTTCTCTGGAAGTAAATACACAGACTTGTTGTTTCACTAACTTTTTCAGTCACATTATAATGGGTATTATATAAATTTGTATAAAACCATTATATTTGCTAGAAATTTTGGATATTTGGAAATATAAGGTAAAAATTGGTACTCCATTAAAATTTGAAACCTATTATTGGGGTTGTTGAATCCATCAGGGGACTTCACCCATTATTCTAATGTCTACCTAGTTGGTTAGAGGGTGTCCTTCCATCGTTAAAAAGTCTAAAGTTCCCTTCATTATTTTAACCTAATAAAAAAATCAAAATTAAAATCAGTTTTCTTTCATCTCTTCTTTTTTCTCTAACCTTAATTGTCCTTCTCCACTAGTTTTTTTTTTCAAACCCTTGAACCACTGATGATTAACCGGTATGATTTATGTGAAGTAGGATTCGAGAAACCCATTGTATTTTTTATTTTTTTTGTGTTCGAATTAGGTTAGATGCATTCAAATTTCAATTAAAATTAGGTTTGTTGTTGGATTTACTGTTGATTGTTCTTCGATTACCAACCGTAATCTCGATTTCTGAATGTTTTATGGTTGGTAATCATAGAACTACCAACCGGTAAATCCTAAAAAACTAGTTGGAATATCCAGTTACGGTTGATTTTGTAACCGTAAAAATTATTTACGGTTGGTTTCGACTCAAGCAATTAAATTCTTAAGTTTGATTACGGTTGACTTTGACTTAAACGATATCAACCTTAAGGAGTTACCGTTGGATATTAGACACTAACAAACCAACTGTAACTGTAACTCATTCACGGTTCATCTCGTATGAAAACAATCGAACCGTTACTGGTTTATGATTTGATTTTCACCAATTTTAACCAGTTACAGTTGGATGTTCATCAAATACTAACCGTAAATGGCCGCTATAGTTAGCTTATATCATTAACTTCAATCGTAAATTGCTCTGAAATGGACGTTAGAGCTAAGAGATCAGCCATACTAGAATCTTCATCATGGGGTATCTGAAAAATTTGGTTTCTCCATCACATAGAGATTCACCCACCTCTAATTTGCCACTTGAAACCTCTCATTTTGGTTGAGTAAATCCAAATCCATGTTTTCCAAAATCTCAAAAAAAAAAAAAAAAAAAAAAACTCTTACTACTCCCCCCCCACACACACACGCACGCACGCACGCACACACACACACAAAACCTAATTCTTAATCTGATTTAATTTTTCACTAAATATAACGGAAATTCATTAATCGGATGATTAGCTAATCGGATAATTAACAATAAGTAAATAAGAGAGACACAGTCCGGGGACTCCACCTGGATAAAATAGGGGTTTCTATTAGGGTTGTATCTCCCGGGATTTTTCACGGAAGATTTTCACGGTCAACAAAGAATTATTGAAGATATTATTGGTTTTATGATTTTATCCTGCTAAGAAGATCAGTTTCAAGATTCTTAGTTTTACTGTTTTTTTTTTTAATAAACAACGGCCTTCAGAAAGGCTAATGATCCCCCTCAACAGTTGGCATAAGCCAAACTGAAGGAACAGACCAGTACATAAAGGAATTGTTTGATTTTCCCATTGAGCTAGCTCATGTGCAACAGAGTTACAAAAGAGAGGTTGAAAAGTAAAAATACAAGCCAATATACTTGAAGAAAAAAATGAATATCCTTAAAAATTGCATCCGTTCTTGAATCTCCATCGAACATGCCTGTTAAAAGTTGATCAATGAGATCCTTAGCATCACTTTCAATGATAATGTGGGTGAAATTTTGCTCATTCGTTTTTTTCAAGACTGCCCAAATACCTCTGGCTTCAGCTTCTTCAGCAGACTTTACTTCAAAAACTAAGGATGCACAGAAATAAGCTTTGCTTGAGAAATCCCTCATCACATAGCATGCACCATTAACTCCAAAAATTTCATCATAAGCTCCATCAATATTACATTTTATCCATCTAATAGAGGGGGGAATCCACTTGTCACATTGGCCAACATGAATAAAGGGAAAAATATTTAAGTTTGGCTTCCTAGTTAAAAGCATAGCTCTAGCCCTACATAAAACTTCCATATGGGCTTCTTTAAGATTTTGGAAAACTAGGTTATTTCTACTCCTCCAGAAGGACCAAAGAACAACAACAAAAAAGGCACTGAGCCTCATTAGGAAGTTTGGACACATGATCAGTAATCCAAAGCATCAACCAATCAAGAATAGACTTGTTTTGAAAAGCCTGAGTGTTAACACAAAAGGAGGAAAGAAACCAGACAGACTAGCAAAAGGATAGATGACCAAGGCATGCATAACAGACTCATGAGGGTCATTACATCTGGAACAATCAACACTATGCATGGGCATTCTAGTATGTAAAACAGTTCGAGCAAGTAAAGCATTTCTAGCAGCTTTCCAGGTAAAAACTTGGATTCTATAAGGAACCCGGATTTTCTAAATGCACTTCCAAAGATTGATACAAGGGGAGGGCCTAAGTCCTCTAAGTCCCAAGTAGGCAGATTTAGAGGAAAATCTACCATTCTTTGAATGTTCCCAAGCCCTTCTGTCAGGAGTGCATAATTGACTTAAGGGAATTGTGATAATCTTCTTAATAGAAGAATCATCAAAGTGAGTGTTTAGTCTAGTAACATCCCAAGATCTAGTCGTAGCATTAATAAAATAAGAAACTTTTATATTAGGATTAGGTGGAACAAGGGGGTTAGGTGTAGCAGATCCCATTGATGGGATCCATTTATCACACCAAGGATTAATAAATTAACCATCCCCCATTATCCAAGAGATAAAAGGCTTGATCAATTTCTTTATAGCATGCAGACACTTCCAAGTCCAAGAACACTTGTTAGAACACTTAGCATAATCAGTTTTAGAGAAGTATTTAGCTTTAAGGACAATGGCTAACATACAATTGGGATTTTCAATAATCCTTCGAGCATTTCTGGCTAGCATATCCAGATTGTTTAACTCAGCTTTCCTGAAACCCAAACCACCCGCTGACTTGGGGGAACACAGAATATCCAACCCAGAAGATAGATTTTCCTATCTTTTGGGTCAAGAGTTTTTCCCCACATGTGAATATCAATATTCTGCGGAGCACGTGTCACGGTTTCAGTGGTCGTATGCAAGATAACTGTGTAGCCCTCGCTATACAGAGGAACCTGAGTAGTAGAAGACACCTTCGCAGATCTACTTTATCTTATTCCAAGAAGGGATACCTCGATGTCCAAGATGGAAAAGTAAAGCCTAGTCTAGAGAGAGGTAGTTGGCGAAGGGACAAAGTTAGATGACATATCTAATCAACATTAAATGCACAAATCTCTTATCTACACGCTTAATCAAAGCACGTGGAGAGAGATGATGGGGCAGAGTCTGACTGGAAAAGTTTAACGGTGAACGAAGGTACAATATGTACTGAGGCTGGGAAGTTCCCGAAGGATCGTGGGTCAGCTGAGGTGGCAGAGTCCGATTGGAGAAAGTACCCGGTGAACGAAGGTACCATTTATATGGAAGGTATATCAGGGAACGATGGATCCAAAGACAGCAAATATATACCTGGAGCAGAGGGGGCTATAAATACCAAGCTTCACCAACAAACCATAGGCATTCAATATCTAGGAGAGAAGATCTAGTCATAAGCTTATACCTCTTTAATGTTTACAAATTAAGTATTTACTTCAACTTGAGTTCTCTCTATTACTTTGGGAAGCATTTAAGATCTTATGTAACCACCATAACTTAATACAAACAATCACTCATTACCCCGTGGACGTAGACAAAATTCGAACCATGTAATCTCTTGTGTATCATGATAACTTAGTTCTATTTACATTATATTGAGTTCTTCATTATTATTGTGATCTTGAATACCCATTATTACTTAGAATTATCAGTTTAACAGAGGCATCAATACTACTTAGTATCCGATTCTCTGAGCTGTATACATTACGTAGACTATGAGAAAATTAGTAGTCACAGTTTGGCGCTAGAAGGTTTGCTCACCAGCTTAAGTTTTTATGTTCCATTATTTTTAACTTACGCATCTTCTTTAACGAAGAGATCTGAGTTCTACAACGATGAATCTCACTTTCTAGTGATTTGTTCATCCGTTATTTATGCAAGTTCTTGGAGTTCATAGCCTCTAAAGACTTGCAATCTTACAGATCTACAAAAATTTCTGCAAAAAACACTCACAAAACGTTAAAACTTTTGTTTTATACTAAAACAACCTTTTTTTCGATAAGGCATCCTTTAGATCTGAGTACCTCTAACCGTAGAGGAATCTTAGTGAGAATTTAAGAAAAAACGATCTTCCAAAGCATTTAATAAACTCTTTTCTTGGGAGATCTGACACCCTTTTTAATTTGTTTTCAACATTTAAGGTTGTTTTTTCCAAGGGTGTCATAAGAAATTAAATACCCATCTTTTCAGACATCATTCTAGTACTTTTTCTGAAAAAGCTGCTTAGCAATCTTCTGTTTCAGAGCATTAATTGCTACCTTTCAACAAAGACACCCAAGTAGCAGATTATTTCGTTTCTTTTTCTGTGACATCAGGATTAACCAAAGACCGAAGACATGCAAACACCAAGTGACGTACCAAAGCTCACGACCAGCGGTTACGAGAGGCAGATCTCAAAAACCATCGCAAGGGAATCAAAGAAATGAAACTGAGGATGGACAAAGCGAAATAACAAGAAGAACGGCTACCAACAAACTGCCTACCCCTGCTAAAGGGATGGGGCAAACATCGGGAGCACAACCACTTTACGGCATGCCGTTACCAGAGCACCCCAATGTTACGAAGCCACATGCGGCCAACGCAGGGTTACCCAGAACCTTGGCTCCTACGGGACGAAGGTTGGGAAACCTAACTCCAATCCATCTAGACCCCGACGCCCCGGTCATAGAAGAAGGAGTAGATGACTCTGAGGATCCGGCCGATAACACTCCTCAGGGTGGTGGAATCTACAATGAAGATCAAATGGCAACACAAGTAGCAGCTTTGATACTCCGTAACAAGGAGCATGAGGATGCAATGCACGTGATTGCCCATGAGAATCAGAACCTAAAAGATATACTGGATGTACAGATCGAAGGTTCCCAAACTCACCCTCCGTTAAAGAGGCGTGAGAACGAAG